>VXBT01006264.1:128283-193840 GCA_013400235.1 Oriolus oriolus | reverse complement strand
TTCTCTCCCCCCCCCCCCCCCCCCCCCCCATATTCTTCTCTGGATTGCAGGTTTTTATATTTTGTTTTTAATCTGTTCTTCCTAAACTATTTATATTTATGCTTTTTTACATCCCCCAGCCCTCCTCGTAATCTTCCAATGCCTGTGGGAGAGGAAAATGGGGTAAAGCTTATCTTTTTCCATTCTGCAGATGAAAATCCAGAGGTTGCACGCAGAGAGATTCAGAGATAAGGGAAGGAGTGCTGTTGCTGAAGGAGTCTTCTTTGCTTCCTCTCTTCTGCAGGAGCTTATCCTTAGACAGTCCAGGGGACTCAGGACAGGAAAGGGCTCTGAAATTCTTGCCAGAAATAGAAAACAGGTAACTTGATCCTCCTTTTATCCCACAGAAACCTGAGGACGAATGGGTGTGCCCAGTAAGTGTGACAGCAAGGCAACTAATTAGAAACAGTCCCGTGAACGAGGAGGCTAAAAGAGATGAACGGACAGAGGTGTCAGGACAGCATATTTTACATCTCCTTGGCACATAGAAGGACAGGGAAAGGCAAAGAATTGCGCTGACCCCCTGTTGCATCAGCCAAAACGTACAGCTGGGTGGTGAGATAAATTACTCCCACAACCAAGCAGATGAGTCTCGCTGTCAGTGTGTCCCAGCGCTCCTCCTGGCCTGGGGCAGCTGAATGCAGAGTCCTCCTGAGACCTCGGATCAGGCAGAAGGGTCTAGCTAGTAAAGCAAAGTGACAAACGTATATGGACACTGCTCATAAACCTGGCAATATTTTCAAAGCCTATGTCGTGACATTTTATGCCTTGCCATAGATGCGTGTCAGACACATTGTACAAGCAAATCATTAGCTGCTGCAGAGTGCAAAACTTGTCTTTAATTAAAATTTATTCCACACATCCTGGACATTTGAATTTGTGACCCTTTCATTTATTAAAACAAATGTTCTTACATCTGTTGGGTTGAAGTGTTATTGGCGCTTGTGTTTTCAGGCAGTTACACCAGGCAAATCTGAGCTTAATAAACGTCTGAAGACTGATGAAATTGTGACAGAGAAGAATTTGGTCCAGTCTCCTCAAAATCAGGAGATCTATAGGTGGGTTTAATAGCCCTACTTCATATTTGCATGGAGAGATGCACATGAGTTTCTCCTAAATTCAATTGCTTCACAGTTTTTATAATATTTGACAACTTTTACATACACTTGTCCTCTTAATTTCTTTCCAGTACATCTAACAAGGAATAAGATGTAAAGCTGCTGATAAGCTGAATTGCATGTTTCCACTTAAATCTGCATTCCTTGTCGTGGTCTTTTGTTATTTTTCTTTAGAAATGCCCCAATATTTTGCCTACCACATTTCCAGTATAACCTGTACTTAATGCCCTTTCATTTCCTTTGTCTAGCACAAGATGCTGTTATTCCACAAGGTCCCAGGGAGAGGAGAGGAAAAAAAAAAAGAAAAATGTTAATTTAGGAAGTAAATCTGCTCAGTGTTTTATCCCAGCATCCTGTCCTCCTACTGCTTTTCATATGACCTTTTGCACTGCACAGAATTCATTACTATTGTAAAAACCACAGTTATGTTTCTTACAAAATTTCAAGAAACCCATGCCCTGTTTTAAAGTAGATGGCATTCACAAATGACAAATCATGCTCTCTTTGAAACCCTTTTCATTCAGTAGCAACTCCGGAAGTTTGCTAATTAGACCCACTAAACCAAAACACCACAGCAACAGCGCTGTGCAGAAGGAAAGGAGAAGACATCATTATCACTCTATTATTTACCATTTCACTACAGGACAGCACAGGAACCCTACTCAGGTCACAACTACATTGTGTCAGGTGCTGCAAATACAATAAAGAGCAGTTCCTGCTTCAGGAAACGTGAAATTTGTGAATATATTTATAGCCAGGTTTGTGGCCCCCGATAACTCCTTTCATGGTTACCTGTACAAACACTAGTGCAGGAATCCAGAAATGTTTGCTGCAGGATACAAACACCTGTGGTTTTCTCCGGGCTCAAGCCCGGTATAGTTTCACCTCCATGGAAGGGTAACAGCACCTTAGTGTAAATGGAGTGGAATAAGACCTAAGACAATTTGTGTTCTTTAAATGAATGGCCTTCCAAAGAGGCATAATCACTTCGGCATCTTTGTGATATGCCTGGGTCAATGCTAGTGTTAGAAAATACTTATTCTGGGTTGGATGTACTGCTGCTGTTTGCAGCCCTGACCTGTCAGTCTGTAATGAATCAGTCTGCAGAAGAACTAGACTAACCTGTATCTGCCTCAGCTTTCTTAATTGCACACCACGAACACTGATAGAACCTAAAATATTTGCTCAGTCTAGACTGAGCAGAGAAATGAAGGAACACACTGAGTGTGCCCTTTGGAGAGCACCTCCAGCTCCTTTTAAGGAGGCAAAGTCTATGTATGCACCAGAAGTTCAGACTGTGTACAAAAGCAACAAGTGCTAATAAATGGCTCCTTAAAAATAATTTAAATTAATACAAAATAACCAGGTTTGTGTGTGTTAAAGTTTGGGAGTGCACTTAGCATCTCTGGAAAGTGCTGGCTGGACTGTCCACCACAAATATGAGCAGCAGGTAAGACACTGCCACCTTCCTTGTCCCATCCTAGAGGGGAGAGGTCCTTTGCTTGCTGAAATGACCTCAGAGCTGCAAAGGCTGGAATCAGAGACCCACTAAGTCATCCTGCCCCCAGGGTCCCTTCCTGCACCACCAGCTCCTGCAAGGAGAGGTGTGTGGGAAGAGCCATCCCAGCTGACTGGCCAACAGAGGTGAACCTGCAACCTGAACCAACAGCCTATGGTCACATGGCTGCCACGAGGTCTCTTGGTGCAGACAGGCAGGAATGTGATCCCACTCCTCCAGAGAACAGGGCGAGAAGAGCCCTGTGGGCTGCGGTGGGACAGGGCTGCTGCTTCCCTCTGCTTGGAAGCTGGGCACTCCGTTTTACTGGAGTTATGTTACAAATGGCAGCCAAAGCCAAGTGCTGGGATATTTACAATCCAAAAGCCTCACGGCATCCAAGAGCACTTGGCTTTGGGTGCCAGGAAGGGCCATGCTGGGCTGTGAGTCAGCCTTGCTCTCCTCAGCAAGCCCATGGCCACTGTTTGAGGGAGACAGTCCCCACCTTGAACCCCAGTGCAGGTGGCCTGGTCTCGCCCTTTCACTGTCTGCCTGCAGCTGGTGTGCTTCTCTCAGCACCTCAGCTCTTCTTGGTGCAAATGGCACCTTCCACTGGAAGTAAAAAGTCACTTTCTAGCTCTGATGGAGCCAGAGAAAAGCCCTGTGTGACTAAAGGGCTCAGGAGCCAGCAGGCAACTCCGACTGCCAGAGTTACTTTGGGTTTTTTCTAAGAGGTCCCCGTCCCAAAGAAGGCACACCCACAGTTTCCCCAAGGGAGGGTTGGCTGTGGAATGGGGCATCAAGGCCTTCGCCTTTCCTGGGCTGAAATGCTGCTGAGAAAGAGGCAGGCAGTGGAAAGTGTGCTGCCTTATTGGGAATGAGGCATCCTTGGAGCTGAGGTTGCTCGTGGTTTTGCCTGGCATCCAACTTGGGCACATATTTTGGGCATGGAGACACATCTCTGGCCACATGTCCTTTTTCCTGTGATTTCCATGTGGGGGACCTCGAAGGCCTTTCTAAGAGTCCTCGGAGCAGTTGTTTAAGGGCAGTGCCACCATCTGTGGGAAAGCACCTTGATGGAAGCATTCCACCCAAAGCAGGATGCCTGGAATCGGATCCTTGCAGCCCTGATGCTCCCATCCCTGCCAGCCACCAGCACTAGCCACTATGGGGGCCCCTCACGCTGCAGCAAAGCTGGAAGCCAAAGGCAAGAATTCCTGACTTGGCTGTCCTGAATCCAAAAGTCTGAGATTTAGAATGAAAAAAAAGAAATAAATAAAAAAGCAGTTAGCTCTTCTCAATTGAGTTAATAATTGATGCATTTTCCAGGCTTGTCTCATCTGTCAGAGAACAGGAAGCAATGTCCCTGAAAAACTTCAATTTTCACATGTTACCTTGGCCCATGAGGGTCACAGAAACAGCCTTCCACCTGGGATAGCCCAGGGCTGCTCATCCTGTGCAAACACAAGCAGCCAGCTCCCCTGTGTCCCTCTCCAGTGCCTGGGATCGATAGGCATCACTCTGGCGAAGGCTCTAAAGGGTTACCAGGCTGTGAGAGGGAAGGGTGGGGAGCGGAAGGAGCAGGAAGGCACGGGGGAACCGCAGTTCTCTTACAATCATCAGATCAAGTCACAGGGTGGAGGAGGATTTTCCAGATCCTCTGACCTTAAGGTTGGGGAGTGAAAGGAAGAGGAAGCACATTGGCACAGATCCTCTGTCAGAGCTTCCTCAGGGAGGGGCTCAGCCCTTCTGGCCCTTTGCTACATGCAGGGCCATGCACACACATATGCACAGCTAAATAAACATGGGAATGAAGTTCAAAGTAGGCCCACGAGAGAAAATATAACTTATGGGAACCTGTAATTAACTCTTGTGTTCACCAGCCCCTCATATCTGAAATGTTAAGTGTGTAACCAGCCACAAAAGAAGATTTTTTCTGGGTAGCGGGAACACCTTGCAGTCCCATAGCACATCCTAAGATCTTACAATCACCTCAGGAGCTATTAAGTCTGATTATGCCTTTGGGCAGGAACCTTAACAGACTCAGAAAAGTAGGGAAACTGAGGCATAAAGCATAAACTAATAACTGGGATCACCTGGAAATCCTGTGGTAGAGTTGGATGAGTGGCAGAGACCCCATAGCTCCCCATCACTTACTTTGTGCCTGATTCAATGCCTACTGAAAACACCAGGAGATTTTTTCATTGACTTTAATATGTTTTGGTTTAACCTCCTCTGCCACAGAGACATCATCATTTCTATTTTATAGGGCACCTGTCCTGCAGAACAGATATCTGAATCCTCAGCATAGGTTTCTGAGACAGTAAGAGATACTAAAAACAGGCATGAAAGAATCTTTTTTTTTCTCAAAAAGTGATCATCAAAAATAGGAATTCAAAGGTTTGTTAATGATACAACCAAATCTGTCCTGTGTTTTCCTTCTTTTTCTCCTCTTGGTCATGTTTTTTTTTTTCCCCTCTTCATTTTGTTCAAGCTACAGGAAGTTTTAGTATGGACCATTTTAGATTAGACACAGGATTCAGTGGGTGAGACCTTCCCTTCTGCAGATTTCAAAGAATGTTATCACTTTGAAGATGCACTCAGAGCTGCAAAATTGACCAGTAGTTTATGTTTCCTAATGCTGAATAATTGCCCTCCTGAAGGACATTAAAAATAATAACCTAGCATGCAAGAAATTAATCTTCTTACGGTGGCAGATGAACTGCCTAAAGTGTCAAATTAAGAGAGAGCTCTTTTCACAAGTATTTTTTTCTGTTACACGCATTGTAATAGTGTGTGAGTGTCTGCAGCAGTGTGGTCCACCAGTAACTGAGCTAGCTGAAGGTAGCTGAAACAGTTTCTAGAGTCACTAAGCTAATTTGTCAAGGGTAGCAGCCATGCTGGCATCTCCACTGGCTCTGTGGCTGGATTTTCATCTCAATGGGAAGGCAGTTCAGTCTCCTTCACTGTTAGTCTGATCACTTCTCAGCATTTGCTCACTGTTTGTCAGTCTTTTTTTGACATATCTAAGCCTTTTTTTTTCCTATCCACCAGTACTCCTACATCTCTTTCTTTTATTGCTCCTATGATGCTGACACAAGGAAATAATAAAACTCTTCTAGTGACCGCATATTTTCATCTTTTGGCACTAAGTGATGTTCACACAGCATTCTGTTCACTGCTACAGGGAAAAAACAGACCCTTTAAACAGTGATTTACAAGCTTTTCAATCTGTCATTTTTATACCCAAGAACCACTGGTTCTGACAAATGAGCCAACACATCTGAACATTGGTACATTCTATATTTTGGATGTTTCTTTCCTTCCAATCGTCACCTTTGATTTAGACTATGTATTTCTTCCTCTTTCTTTTGAGTACTTTACTCCTGTGAAAAAGATTATGCTATTTACTGACTATTACCTTCTGGAAGTCTAAATTTCATTCCTACAAGCTAACAAAGATGGCAGTAGACCACTTGTGATTACATATCATCTCTGCCCACTAGAAAAAAATGCACAATTTGCACAGATAAAGGCACCTAGACAGATGGAGAGCATTGAATGCTGTCTCCTTCAGAGACACCTAAAATCTCTTGCCTTTCTGGTTCACAACAGAAAGGGCTTTGCCATCAGGAGGTCTGTGAGTAGTGAGATCCAGGTGCCAGCACATCCTGCTCACTGCTGGGTTTCTATGAGCCATGGTGTAGATGCAGCACTTGAAACGCTGGTGAGTGGCATCTTCTAGGTCATCTCCATCCAGCTGCATCCTGCAGAAAGTCTCGGGGGTGTTCAGTACGGGGCATCTTCAGGAGGCTCCAAGGTCAGGAAAAATGGCAGGAATTGGCTATCTTAGACTGAACTGAATGCATCAGTGGCGACAGTCCCTCAGTCTTTCTGGAATACGCAACACAAAAATGTAGCCTTATCTCCCAATTCTTGATGATGCCTGTCATCACTTGATGTCACCTTGGTAAATGCTGTACGTATGACCTAAGTGTCTATCAGGTGTTGACCTATTTAGACTCCTGGATGCTTCTGAATAACCCCAATATTCAAGACAGCTAAAACTTCATGTTCACTTTGTAGCTGCTGAGAAAATTGCAACCCTGTAATAACCTGGACTTCTGGACACGGTGTCAGAACATCTTTAGCACCAGCAATTCATCTAGTAGCTGCAGTTTTTTGTAGGTGTACCTTACTTGTACACTGGTAAAAAAGCTCCCTTCAGTTCTTCCTGACCAGGTCATTCCTCTCCATCTGCGACAGCAACTGGCTTTAAGATTTGCATCCTCTTGGAGCACTGATGTTATTACCAATAGGAGGAAAGAGCCAGGATTAAGACTAGATTAAACCACACCCATTACTACACCAGAGATAGGAACAACTGCAGGGTTTGCAGGAGGAAACCAAAGACAAATCTAATTTCTTAAACTTACCATTCCTTTAGTAGCATTTTAGGCATATAACAGGGGATTTCAAGCAGTGATGCCTCATTGCGTATTCTAAAGCTTAGTCCTGTGGGTGAGGGGAGGAGGAGGAGGAGGACAGACAGTCCCTTTTTTCTGGAGGCTGGTATTCCTGCTGCCTTATCCTGGGGAGGCTTTCCTGAACCTGGTGTCGCAGGCTCTCCCATCAGCAGCCTCTGAATGATGCTGGTGACAGCTTCCTCTCCCATCTCCAGACCCACCTGGAATGGGGCACGGCTGGATGGGGTTCCCACAGGAGAACTTTGTGATGTGAAGGATCTATGTTGAAAGCTGAAAACCTAAGTTTTTAAATGCAAAGCTAAAAGGAGCTTGGTGCTTTCTCCCCAAGGTCAGGAAGAAAAGCTTCCAACTTGTCAGTCGTGTGTTTTTGCTCTGCCTTATGTGGACAGAGTAGTCATATTTTGTCTTGCTTCAAGGCTCCCAAGAGAGGCCAAAACTAAGTTACAACAGATTTTTACATTTCAGGAAGGACGTGTGGTCTTTCAAGGAAAAGAATAAACAGTGCTGCTGTTCACATCTTGAGCTGCTGCTGAAGCAGCATGGCAATGTCTCTTCATAAACTAGCCTCTCTTTACCTACTAACTGGACCAGTGCTCTCACGGGAAATCAGACAGCTTGTGCATTGGGCTCTGTGAAGCTTGCATCTTGTCACCAGCAAAAAGCACTCCACTGGATTTGGTCATGGTCCTATGCATGGGGTCCTTTACTTTCTGCCAGTTAAAAAGGCTTTTAATGCTATGCAGGCAGAAATTTGAGGCAAAATCCCACATCACGTTTCAGAAATTATTTGTTTGCCACTCCAGGGTCTGCCACATCCAGTCTGCTGCTAGCTGAGCATTTTTAGTTACAAAAAGTTGTGGACATGGCTTAGAGGGATTGTGTCCTTAAATAATTTGCAAAAAAACTATTATGGAATTGAATATTTTTTTTGCAATGCTTTCTGTTCTCCGCTTGATTCCCATATGCCCTATCTCAGAAGGGTAAAGAGCAATCTTCTAATAGTGAGGGCAAAATCTAACAGTATCATCAAATCTTCTAGTAGTCCAAGTTCTGTCATAGCAGTGTACAATCAATTATAGCTATCAATCTGGAAATCTGAGATAAGCCTTAAAATTCATTTGGGTATAATTTCTGAGAGGAAGAGGGAAGTGTCTGGGGAAATCCATCTGTGTAAATCCTCATTACTCCTAAATTTTCTACTCTTCTTGTAAAAAAGTATTGTGACCCAGGCTTGGCTACAATTTTCATTCTCAAATTCCCATGCCTTGTAGAACACCTGGCTAGCTGCTGACTTCTCAGGAGTGGGTTGAAGCATTTAAAGCTGCTCCTGATGAAGTAGCGGTGCCTGGCACCCATGCCAGAGGGTAGAAGTGGCTGGAGGGGTGCCAGCAGGAGTGCAGAGGAGGGACACAGCCCAGTGCCACTGCTCGGGCACGCTGCTGAGAGCACTCGCACTGGGGCAGGAGAAGGCAGCAACAGCCCCAAACTGGGAGTGTGCTGGCAGAATGCCTTCCTGCCCTGCTGCTGGGAAGGTGGATGTGATTAAGCGAACTGTCCTGCCCATTAAGCCCACTGGTACAGCAATTGCAAGTGAAGGCCAGCCTGAGCCACAGCCGTGGGACACTTGGATGTCATGGATTTGTTTACCTTGTGACGGAAGTGGAGGCGAGTGTTAAAATTTGAAGTGTACTGGTCTCTGCAAACATTATGTTTCCTAGCTTGTGATTTCTACTAAAAAGATCTTTCATCCTCTTATTTTTTGGTTTTTTGTTGGTTTGGGTTTTTTTACCAGATGAGAACACCTGTATACTGGCATTGGAAAGGAGAGTGAATTATCCCGTAGCAGGATCCAAAAATGAATGAATTGATCAATTTTTCTTTTGCAGAGGAGGGAACAGAGGGTAGGGAGACATGGGAGGAAGTGCTAAACATTCAATTAATCAAATGAACTAGCAGGTTCAACTTTGGGAAGTGCTTTATATGATATATTACCCTGCAATTAAATGGCAGTATGGTGTGTTTTGGGTTACATCAAATTCAACTCAATTTCCTGTAAGCTGTCGTGATGAAGACTAAGGCAAAAGCTCATTCTGTTGATCTCTTTTGCTCTAACCCACTGGACAGCTCCTCAGTGGACAAATGACTGTTTTGCTTAGCTTAGCTATATATGAATATCATCTAAACTTAAACACTGCGAGGTAATGACTTGCTAGTGTAAATGGCTTCACTGCATGCCTTTGGGACATATTTAGGATGTAGTCTGAGTGAATGCACAGTGTGTATAGCTTACTATGTGATGCTAAATTTTTATTGCTCTTTGGTTTTGTTCTTCTTTTCTTTCAGTATTGCCAAAATCCATGATGATGGCTAGTATTTTTCCAAATGCAGACGTGAGTCACTTTTTGAAATGGTTGAAAACTAAAGATTGGTGTGGGGAGGGTGGGAGGGTGGAAATTAGTACTGCAAAGCTTAAACAGGTTAATTTTGCCACTTTGTATCAGTCTTCAGTCACTAACACACCCTTCACCTAAAGCCTGAATCTTACAATCACATTCCCCTAAAGCACAAACTATTAATATGGTTGTGTGAATGAGGGAGCTTAAACCAACACAGGAATGCTTTGCAAAGTAGGGATGTAGCTAAGTATATTCTTAAACGCTCACGGCTTTAATGACAGTCTTGACTGTTGGCCAGTTACTACAGCACTGAAGTGTTATTATTTCATATTCCACTCATTATAAGAAATTCGAGTGGGTTCGCTAGCCTTAAATTACACAAAGTGAGTAAATCTTCAGTTCTCATTGCATCTGCAGTTCCTGTAGTGCACCACCACCGTCAGTCTGGAAAGGAGCGTAACCTGGAGGAGGGAAGGAGCGCAGCAGGCCAGGGCTGAGCTGAGAAGGGGAGCTAGGACAGAGACTGCTCGAGATACACTGAGACCATATTAGCTTCTACTTACTGATGGTAATTTGTAATTTTCATGATCAAATAAATTTACAAAAACATAATCCAGATTGCTGGGGCAGAGGAACACTGAGCACAGGGCTGTTCAAACATCCTGTGTATTATTGGCCCGGAGCCATTGCCAGCTGCAACATTTTTCTGTAAGAGAGATGAAATTGCTGCTCCTGAACGCACGCAAATATTTAAACAACCAACACAATATAAAGCAATGGATATAAGGATGTAGAAGTAAATCAGCCTTTTGGCAATATATCTTGACAGGAGAGCAACTACCTAGTAAATCCCATCTAGCTTTTGGCAGAGCCTTAGCCCTAACGCTGGCCTCTAAAAATACTTTTGTGTATAGATTTGATAGCAATCCCAATATCTTGGGTCTTGGTGTTCCTTTCACCAAGTTATTACTAACACAGCACATTTGACATGACTGTTCCACTTCATCTGAGACCTGCAAAACAAATATTCTCTTTCATTTACGTTGAGTAATAACTATAAATAATTTGCATTTACAGCACCTTCTCATGAAAACTGAAAGCACTTCATAAGTAGGAGGATCAGAGCCCTTTAATACTTCTGAGAGGCAGTGTGTTGCTTTCGCTATTCAAAACTAGAGAAGCTGTTGCAGAGAAAGTGTCACATTTGGTGTTACAGCTGAAAGAGAAAGGCAGAGCCTTGAGGAGATGCCAAGCCCCTTGAGTGCTTTTGCCACAAAACCGCCCAGCAGTAAATGAGAGAACTGCACGCACCATAAAAAGGGTAGTCACACTGAATGAAGTCAGTAGCAGTACCTCTGATACACTAAGCCATTTTAAAGTCAAAGGATTTTTATGAAACCTGCTCATTTGAAGTACTTCCCACGAGGCATTTTGAGTCAGATTTAACCTGCTAAATAGGTGGGGGAGTGGAAATGCTAACTCACATTAAGGGAAAGGTCAAAACTGCACGGACTAGCAGATGTGGGAAATAACCAGGCTGTCTACAGCTCAGCCCAAGGAATACTGATAACTGGAGACCTCAGTCCTCCCACCCCGTGTGCCTCAGCAGACTCCTGCTGACTTGATGCTCCTCACAGCCGCAAAGATCTTCTCTCACAAAGGCAGTTTATGGCACTGAAGTGTTCAGAAGGCTCCCTCTTCCGCACCATGAACGTGGAGGGAGCTGGGCTGATACGAAGCCGGGTTTGTGCCGTCTCAGTGCCTTGTGACGGGAACTACAGCAATATGTTGCCTAGTAATGATCTTTCCAGGGACTCAAAAGGCTTTATAAATTTTTAATGCTCCAAATTAGTTTTCTGATAGCCTTAATACAGGTTTATTATTTCAGTCTCTGAAACAATAGCTAGTGCATGATCCCAGTTATTAAGGTCCTACATTTTTTGTTTAATTTTCAGTAGTATCTCAATTTTGTGTGAAGCTGCATTTTTAGCAAGAGACTTGGCAAGTTTTATCAGTCTCAGCTCACTGTTCTGTGCTGGCCACAACACAGGGTGATTCAGGTCTTGTGCAAATGAGTTTTAGAGTGGGTTTAACTTCTGAACTCCTTGTGGAGTGGCTCCTCTACACCAGGGTAGGTGCAGGATAAGGATCAAGCTATTGATATTTACAACTCATCTTCCGTAGGAACTGTGCACCAAAGTCTGCTGCTGTGATATGGGTAGTGAATATATCCATTCTGCTCTTACAGGCATTTGTTTTACTTACAGGCACTTGTTTACTTACAGGCATTTGTTTCCTGTAATATAATTTTCAAGGCAGTTCAGCGAAAAGAGATTTGTTTTCTTTGCTTTTTGATCTCTCTTAAAGCCCTATAACTACTTTTAGTTACTTTTAGTTGTTTAATTTTTAAGGACAGAAAGCAGACTCCTTGAGCTGCTTAAGTCTCTCATTAATCACTCCAAGTTAGCATAGTTTGTATCAGCTGCAAGCCTAATGCACAAGAGGGCAGCAGAGGCAGGGACCGTGCATCTACCCACGTTTCTCCTTGTGGCATGCTTGTACCGGTTCTTCCCCGTTTTTTTGTCATTTTAGTCCTGCTCCAGTCGCATCATGGACACATGGGCACCGTAAGATCTGCAGAATCAAGAGTCTTTGCCTCTGCCTGTGGCATGTCAAGACCCACAATGACCAACATGGATCAAGTGAGCACAGTTAGATGCAGTGCCAGGGAACAGAGTACACGGTGGGGAAAACGGGCTTGACCTCACCCTGCCTTGCTGCAGCAAGCTGTAAAGCAGGTAAGAACACTGGGAGTGCACTGGTGCTGCATGTCTGCAACACAGCAGGCTTGCTCCTGCCTCCTACTCAAGTCACTTGTGGTGACAGTTTGCTCTCTGTCACCAACAACCTCTGACCATCATGGATGAAAACTCCTTCTGTTCCCCAAGGAGGAGCAGTTTGGATACTCTGCCATGGGCAATAAAATATTCACAGAGATGGTTGATTTTCTCCAATCTGAAGGGGGTAGATAGGGGTGCCCTGTCTGCAGCTTTCCCCTTCCTTTACACTTTTCTTTACATTTCCTTCCTTTTTCCTCTAAGAAAACTTTACAGAGGAAAGTGTACGTGTTAGGTAACCGCTCACTTCTATCAGTGCTTCTTGAAGAGCTCGTAAAGCTGGTTATTTATCTGGTTTGTGTAAGTCAGAATGTGGCACTTGAGTTTGAATGGAGAGAACAAAATAAGTAATGGTATGACGTGTTAGGCAGTTTTCCCTCTTGAAGACATAATGAGGCTGTTTAGTGCTGGATCATTGTTTCTTCCTGCAAGCTCTGTTGTAAAACCTCTTGCTGCCACCATCAGGACATCAAAATACAACATACTTTTTTTTTTTTTTTTTACATTACACAGCATCAAATAAGTCAGTAGAACCAATAAAAATGTCACTGAGACATAAATCTTTTGAATGTACACAACAATATGTACTGGATTGTTGTCTCTCCAGGGAGATGTCCATAAGGAGATGTCCATAAGGAGATATGTGTGTGTGTCAGGGGATATGTCTACTATTTGTGCAATGGTCATCTGGTAAATAAAAATCTAATTAAAATAACGTGCATTGCACATATTCATGGACATGAATTAAAGGGACGTTTAATTATAACATTGTAAAAATGTTAAGGATATTTTTGCCTGTACTTCAGTACATGATGTATGGCTTACTGAATACTGTCTTCTTTCCATGTTGACACTGACTGCATCCATGAATTCTCAGAGAGTTTTTGTGTATAACCTGGAAACCCAAATTCTTAAAATATTCTTTCTGCCACTTCGTTAATTCAGTCACTGATGGGCTTATAGCAGAGATCACAGGGAAGTCCATGGAGGAGGAGGCCATGAGAAATGAAGAGGTGCAGAGTGAGGACAAGCAGCCTGCAGTCTTGCACCTCACAGCTGACAATCTCTTGTGGGATGGATGGGGATTCCTTCTGGATGACATTTCTTGAAGTTCTGGGGAAATACTCTGGGTCATCAAGGAGGCTGAAGAGCAGGAGAGTACAGGCTACAGGAGAGCTGGCAGGTTTGAGGTCTAGGTCTGAGACTGGCAGAGGTCTTCCAGTCTTAGGAATGGGGCAGGAAGGTTCCCGGGTGGGGGACTCCTATATCTGAATTTTAACTTTAGAAGAACTTTATACCAAAGAAGCACAAAGCACAACAGCAAGTTCCCAGCCTGCTTAGGGTATCTGATCCAAATGTGGAATCAAGGCATGGTATCAGCTAGCTATGTGTTACTGCAGACCAGTAAGGACCATCGGGCTGCTGGGAGGGTGGTGTTGCACAGCTGCGGTCATGCTGAAAATTACTCGTGTTCTGGATGAACATTTACAGACTTTCAGGGAAATACTTCCAATTATCTGAGTTTCCATGGAGGTCTGCAGAGGAAGAAGTGGTCCTTCAAGACCAGCCTCTAAAGCATTTACCATCCATCCAGTTTTATACAGTGCTAACAGCTCAGATTACATCCAGATGAGGAAATGGTGTGGCTCTGCCATTCCTTCAGCCAGTTCTCCCCACCATGGAAACGTGCTCTGCTCACGCTGCTGGAACAGGTGACTGGCTCTGCTGTATTGTCACTTGCACTTGCACCACCCATGGTTTGTTAAGTAACTAAATGCAGGAGGAGTAGTTCTGTGTGAGGTGGAACTATGAAGGTCTGGTACTGTCTCACGTTTGAATTATCTGGAATCTAAGGAGATGTGAACCCTAGCAGATGATTTTCCTCTACTTGAGAAGAAATGGTTCATAATGTTTCTGCTCCATGATGCTAAAGAGGGCAAAATGTCACAGCCTTCCCCTCAACAGAGGCACTAGTAGGATTTTTCTTCCCTTCCCAGTTACTTATTTTCATTCAATTATACTAAGCATCATTTTTTCAACTCACAGTAGCTGGGTTAGGCATACTTGGTTGTTACTCTCCTGCTTGTGACTAGTCTCAAACACACTGAGAGTGGTTTCATTTTGTAGGTGCTCGCCTCCAAAACAAACAAATAAATCTGTCTGCCTGCACCACCATAGCATCTGCTAGCCTTCCAGCAAAGAGCTAGAAGTCAAAATTAGAAGGCTGTATTCCTAATATAGCTGAGTAACAAGAGCTGTAAGCAGGTATTTGTGACACTCTAAGGATGCTCTTTGCAGGAAAGGTACCTAAGTAATCAGAGCAGTGGGAGTCCTACTCTCAGCTCTGGAGAACATGTTGGGGTCATACTGAGAATAAGGCTGTGGAAAGCTGCTGAGCTCTGCACCGAGAGCAATACAGGACAATCTGAAACAAAATTTTAGTGGAACAACCACTCTTGTTTTGTGCTTTCCAGAACCAGAGGCAAAAGTGTCTCCTTCTTTTATTAATGCACTGGGTATGTGGATGGTTCCCTTTGCTCTCTTTCCACATTTCAGGTATGTTTGTATATTGTATTTCAATTACCTGCAAATGCATTTGATAGGGACAGATTCCAGCCCTGACTATTTAAATAGTCAGACCGGACTGATGTATCTCTTTGTGCAAAGATGAGATTCTCTTTTTTTTCCATGCAAAGGCACGGAAGGGCAGGGGGGGAGGCGAAGGGGAATGTGGGAAAGGCATGAAAAATGAGGAAGACAGCACCTGGAAAGGGCAAAGGGAAATGGAAAGAGCTCCACACGCAAGCCTTCTTTGGCTCATGAATTTAACATGTGTGTAATATTTCTTATGAGAAGTCACGTGAGCAATTTAAACTAGCCCCTAGGCAAGTCTAATCTGAACAAGCTGCTCTGAGACAAGCTACAAATTGCAGGATTTAATAAAAAGGGTTAGCAGAACAGAGGATAACACAGGAGGGGAAGTGCTAGTATAATATCAGAACTAGAAATGAAGTCTCTATGAGCAGATCTTAAAAATACATTACACTGAGGTAGCCAAGGCTGAAAAGGAGATATTGCATCAAAATTCTGCCCAGCTGGGGTTGTACATTGTGTAAAGTATCCTGACACTGACTTCCTATCCATGAAGAGTGACACAGCAGTTCTTATATCTCATTTGCACCCCTGCTGTGTCCTTGTCTTACATTGTGTCGCCACCATTAGGTGTCACCAGTCCACAGCAGCAGATTTCTGAGGAGGTAAACTAGAAACTCGCACCTAATATGACAGATGCAGTCTTTCTTTCTTAGGGGTTCCTCTACTCCTACAAAAGGATTTTCCTGGCTAACAAGCAGAGCTACTGCAGCAGACAGCAAGAGTGGCACTGGATGAGACTGAGCAGATCCTGAAAATCTGTTGGAACAGTTTGGTTTCAGACTCTTAATATTGAGGTTCAACTTCTGTGTAGGTTTGGCCTCAACATCACAAAGCAAGGCTCCCACCTGGCCTTCAGAATGCCTCGCTTGCCTTGCTCAGGACTTGTTTGGCTGGAACGAGCTGGGCCTGAGCCTTTGCCACTACAGCTGCACGTGGTGCCTCTTGGCTTCACATCACCCGTGCTGGTCCAACAGACCAAGAGTCTGTCTGTGGGTTCGCAGCAGCCGAAGTGGCAATGGGTCTAATGTGGCTGCTTGTGTTTCATGAGGAAAACGGCTGGAAATGTGTTCTTTCCTCTCTGCCTCATGTATCGTAATGCTCTACAGCTTCTCTGCCAGAGATTGGACAACAGGGGATTGAACACTGGTACAACGCTTCTCCTGGGACACACAAGTGTCATCTGCTTGGGAAAAACAGATTTTGGAAATACCAAAATTATTTGTTAACTGGTCACAATTACAGGGATGGCCAGCAAACCTCACTCAAGTTTTCATGGAGTTAAACAGCTCTTTACGCAGAAATTTTCATAATAAACTGTTAACAATGGCTGAAATGTGTAGTTCAACCAGTTTAGGTCCATGCAAGCTTGGCTTCCAAGCAAATCCTCAAGCAAAGACTGTAAGTTGTTGGCTCCTGGTGCCACTGCCTGACCCCACTCCTTAAAGAGTGGGAGGGCTCCAGACCCCTGAGCACGGTAGCCAGGGCAGGGCATGAACTGCCAGACTGCAACCAGCAACATCTTGCCAATTAGTTCAATACCTTCAAAAAACTAAGAATTTATTTGAAATTCAAGGTCACATTTTTCTCCTGTAACTGATATTTCCTTAGCAACATAAACAAGTAACTGAAGGAGAGAACATGAGTCACAATGTGAAATTAATACTATTTGTAATTTTTGCTGATAGGTGAGCGCTCTGTCACGCTGACTGCTGCTGCCAAGCTCATTTTGGCAGGAGACCATTCAGACCCATTTCTTGGATGTGACAATCTCTTCTGTACTGTTGGGAGAGTAACACCAACTGAGCCAAGTGTGAGGGCCCCGTGGTAATAATCCTCTCTTCCTACCTTTCACCCTTCTCCCACAAGGGGAGAAAGCTAGAGGGGTTCCTTTCCTTTCCATGTTCTCTCGCTCCTTAATTAAGTTGTATCCAAAGAGGTTGCAGGGACCCTGTGATGCTAGGCCCTGCAACCATATGCCTTCCCCACAAAGCTTTGGAGTCAAAATCACGGGCAAGATGAAGGGGAAACTACTCTCATTTAGCAAAACTTTTGAAACAAGTCACACAAAGAGCCTGTGGCAGAGCCCAGATGAGCATCATGTTCTCTGAAATCCCAGTCAGTGTCTGAGACAAGATCCACACTGAACAGACCTGTATCCTTCCAGTCAGACACTACACTTCCCAGTGGGATATATGGCTTGCCAGGGACAAAAATGATGTATCTAATTAGGAATACAATCGATTAAGAGAGTCCAGAAGCAGGCTGAACCAAGAGCTCACCTCACTCAGTACCTTTGTCCTGTTTAAGGAGAACAGCAAAAGCTGAAGTATGGAGCAATTTTTACCCCTGCTATAATCTCCCAGGTTATGGAAACCCGCAATTTATAGCTTTCAGGAGCTGGAAGCTGCATCCACTCAGAAGTATTTTAAAGCACTGGTAGATCTGGACTTCACAATTCTTTAACTCTTTTGAATCTGTTTATAGTCCCGGTGTCCACAACATCCTGTGACAATGAGTTTCATAGTTTAAATGGCTGCATTTAACTCAACTGCATGAAAAACTGCTTTCTCTTTCATACTTGCTTGCCAAAAATTTCACTGTTTGCCTCCTAGTTCTCCTTTTATGGGGAACAATAAATAACCATTCCCAGTTCATCTTCCCCAGACCACTTGCAATTTTATAGACATCTATTTTAAAAAATGTTTAAAAATACATTCCCTGAGCTTTCATCAATGTCTTCACAGAAATATAAAACCTGTTTCATATTACTTGGGTTGAAGCTTTCTGTGGCTATTGTCCAGCTACATATTTTAGCAACAAAAGTAAATATATTCAGCTCAGTGTCTTGCATAATTTTGTGTATTTGTCTGGCAATATTGCTTCCTCCTTTTTAGGGTTTGGTTGGAAGTATTTATTTAAAAGCAAGACTGGATGAATACTTCCGTCGTTGGACTGTCTCAGACACTCAAGGGTACTCCAGAGATCAACTGGATGAAAACTGGGGGGGAGGAGGGAATCCTGCTGGATACTGGCAGTGGAAGAAGGGCAAATACCGCACTTCCCATGAGCTGGACTGATGGCTGGAAAACATCACCTGTCAGTAGGCACAAGTCCTGAAGGGTGACTAAACTTCCAGCACCTCTTTGTGTGCATGGGGATTCACCCCACGGTTTGAGGTTTGCTGTCAGCTGCGCATAGGAATGGGGTGCAGTTATACATTAAATGCAAGCTGAAGTCAAAAGCGGGTATAGCTGCTTACTTCTAATAAATTTTGGGAGAGAGGCTGTGCAGTGTGAAAGGTCATATGCAGGATCTTCTCCCCTCCCCTCCCTTCCCCTCCCCTCTCCTCTCTGGCTCAGTGGGTGCATGGGCTCCTTGGAGAGCGGCTGGCTTATCCCATCAGCCTTGCATGGTGCTCCTTACAACCCAGCCCTGGCTAATGGGGGGCAAGAACGTGAAAGGTGTCAGTCTGGGAAGCTGGGGTGCCTTATTCCTCACAAAATCACAAATCCTTCATTGCTGACTGTTTACTCTCCTGGCTTACAGAGAGCATGGCTGAAGGAAGGTCTTACCACTGGTAAGACCTGGCAAATTCCAATTCCCAGAAATTCAAAGGGGATGCAGCTCCCTTGGCCACCCTGGAATGCCTGAAACCAGATCCCAGACAGCTAAATGGGCTCCTTGGGACTTCAAGCAGAAACCTGCAGAGGTCAGGCTCTTGCAAAATAAATGTATTTGAACATGTCTTCTGACTAAGTCTTTCAGACTTATTATTTCTCCTTAATGAGATTATTTGAGCCAAAATTACTTCAGCTTCTGCTAAAGAGAGCCATCTATGCTATTTCTTCAGTCCATACGGTGCAGTGTTTGCCCAAGCACCCTGGTGCGTGTTCAGGATGAGAAGATCCCACTCCTCTGAGGAGTCCCAGCAGTTACAAGAAGTATTTTTTGCCATGCCTGAGGTACTGCCTATATCTGAGTGCAATTCTTGATCATCCAGAGTTTTTGGCTCTGGCCTCTTGGGCTTTCTTCAACCTTTGTCTCTGCTGAAGATGGCCTTTGACAATTCAGCAAAGACTTTCCTTCAGGTCATGTGATGAGTAAAGTGAAAATGTATCTCAGTCCACCCCTGGTTATCTGAACTCAGTCAGACTCAGGGAGTAAGGATGCAGCCCCGAAGTTTTCCCTTGCTCTGAGGATATCCCCCACCTATTTCAGCGGGGAAACCAATGGGGAGAAGTGGAAAGGTCTGCAGTTCACGGCCCTGAACGAAACCTGCACAGGACCCCTTTCCTCTCGGTGTGAGGCCTTCCCCAAGAAGGTCCTGTGTCCCAGGTGGGGAGCTCTCTGTGCACAGAAAGGGCAGGGCTGTGGACATCGTGCTGTAGCTGAGGTTACGCATAGGGGGCCAAGAGGAGGAGATCAATGCCTCCACTGAGAGCACCACATGTGTGGAAACCTGGATGGATGGGATGCTCCACAGGCTTTTAGGGGAGAGACTTCCACCTGAATAGCATATTTAATCAGTTCATATGTTATGTTCCATGTTGTGCAATAAGTTGTGGGAGAAGTAGGAAGACACTTCTGCCTTGTGAAATATCCATGGCAAAAAACAGCCGTGCCAGAAGTATGGAAATTACTTCCTGTGTTGTGAAAGGCTGGCTGTGCCTGTGGTAAGGGTCTCCAGCTGTTCTCAGACTCGGGGCACCCACATACAGACAAAGGGGGAAGTCTGCTAGTACATCTATTTAGGAGGACTTCACTTTATGGCCAGAACACTGTGGGCTTTGTGGGTATTTCTGCAAAGGAGCTGAGATACTCAGAGCAGAGAAAAAGCAGAGACAATTAATGAAGAGCATTGTGGGGAGCAGCTTATCATGCAGAGTAAACATGTACTTATTGACCAGTAGCTGAAAAGAGGATAAGAAAAGGCTTGCCTGTGTTTGAGAAATAGAGGACAACAAACTGAACAAGCAGTTTCTGTTCACACCCTTACAGCCCTTCACTGAGGAGTGATAAAGGATCACATTATCATTCAGTGATTTTGGAGAAAGCATTTGTCTTTGACTCTTGATAATCCTTTTGCTTCCTTTCTCTCTTTTTTTTTCTTTCTTCTCCTCTATAATATTGTTTGATTAAACTTATTTCATTGCTTGTTGTGAAAAAGCAGTTTTTAAAGTATTGGCATAGAATAACTCCATTTTTTCAGCTTGAACTCTACGAATTGAGGCCAATGCTGCTGCCAGGCAAAGCCTAGCAGAAAAGTCACAGAGGGAAATTCAGGCTTCAAAATATGAGATTCTTATGTGTCCGACACAGAGCTTTTGAAATTTGGAGAGACTGACAACATCATACAAGGCTGCATGGTAATATAAACATTGCTCTAATAAGTAGTATTCAGCTCACACCCCAAGTCTATGCATAAGACGGGGCAGAAATGTAATATCAAATGGTTTGAAAACATTTCCATTTGTTGGTGCTGCATCAACAGCAGAATGCTGCAGGTGGTGTGAATGTAGTAAACCAGGCAGAAGAAATAAGCAATGCCTCTGCAACCTCAAAAGTTACAGGGATACTACTACCCTAACTGGAAAGAGGAAAGCATATGACTGAGCTTTTCTTACAAAATAGAAGCTTTTGGGGTTTAATAAATATTTCTTCTCTGCTCCCACTCTTGAATAAAGACATCTTTAATTGAGATTTATAAGACTTCCGCTTTTTGATTACGTCTTTGAAAAGACATCTTTAATTGAGATTTATAAGACTTCCGCTTTTTGATTACGTCTTTGAGTAATAAAGTATTTTTTCTGCACAATTATTTTGTTTCTACTTGTGTTTTTGCTCTGGTTTTCATTCCTGCTCTGAATATGGATGTGAGGGACAAATATCCAGATAATTACTTGCACTGTTTCCCTGAAGAATCAAAGAAAGGTTCCAAGAAGCCAATCTAAGTGTAAAAAAAAAATCAAGGCTAGTTAAGGGAAGTCCAAGCTACTGATCTACAGAAGTAGGCCTGACAATGAGCTCAAAAGCAGCCCAGTTGCTGCATGTTACCGTGACCAGATTTGGTATGGCCTGGTGCAGAAGCAGGCGGTGATGGATGCCTTTCTGTGCATCTGTTGGTGAAAGTCAGCAGCAGACCTAGGTGCGATTCCATAGCACTCCTGTTAGGCACTCTCGCACCATTCCAGGAGTTCCACACGCCACCTGAGACTCTAACTCCTGGGACTGGAGTCCCATCACAGCGAGCAGCTCCATGAGCAATGGGTGACCCTTTCAACTCATCGCTCACCCCCCACCCCACTCTCAGGTATGCTTCTTCCTCCTTTGGGCTGGACCCTAGATTTCTCGTAGAAGAGTCTCAGCCATCAGAATTTTAAAAAATAAACAATTCAATAGAGTGGTACAGCAGCAGATCAGCTTGAGCTGGATGCCTTTGGAGACACCCCCTCCAACTCCCCCATGCTCGTCACTTGCCTTTATTCATCCAGCGGTGATTTTTGGTTTGGTGTCTTCTAACACCTTACCGGATTCTTTCTCTGTGTCCATGCAGTCAGGCCATTCACTCCTCTTATATTGTCAGCTTGTGGCTTCTGCTGAGAGGTTTAGCCTCCTTATCTTGTGGTTTACACTTGTGGTGCACCTGCTCACTCGCAGAGCACGGGAAACAAAAAAGTCCTACACTTAGGATAAACATTACTTAGCAACAACCAAAACATTGGTGTGTTATCAATATTCTTCTCCTGCTAAAGACAAAACACAGCACAGTACCAGCTACTAGCAAAATTACTAATAAAACTATCAACAATTAATATCTTTCAACACTCCTAACTCTAAAATAATACCCCAAGTTTATCCAGAGGCCAGTTTGCATGGATCTCCAGAGAAAAGGTCTCTCAAAGCTGAATCCTAAGTAAACAAGCATGAAATCTTGGAAAGCTTTAGATATTAAACAACAGAAAAAAACATCCCTTTTGTGATCGAGTTTATTCTGCATGAAGATGAACATTTGCACCCTATTCAAGCGAGCATGCTTTGTGTGAAACATATGTACCATCTCTTTTGTTTCAATGTTAATCCTTAAAAGTTAGTATGAGCTTGTTTGTTTGGTACCTCATGGAACAGAAAGGACCCAATCACCCAGAAGCAGAAGTTTTTAAAATTGATGACTGAGAAGATTGTGAAGCTAGTAATAGCCATAGATATATGTAAAACACAGATGATTTCTTCATATACCACAAATCTGTCTGTATAGTAAATTTTGTATGCACGAGGGTTCTCAGATGGAGAAGGATGTTGTAACCCACTGCTGCTACAAGTAAGTAACATGACCAGAAAGAGGAAGTGTTGTCATCCATGGTATTTCAAAACACTTAGAGAAGGAAAAAATTGAGACAAAGCAAAATCCTGAATAGGCAAAATGGTGTAATAGACATTTAGCATCAAATTAGCAGAAGAGTTAACTGTGCATCATCGAGATTTTTGGTTTTGGGGCAGTAATTATCCTTACTTGAGACAGTCATGATGACACCCTGAGGTTGCCAGATCTCCATGTTAAATAACATCCTCTGGAGAAGAAAACACACTGCACACCTTGAAGTGGTAAAGAGGAATTGTGCCATAGCTGTGTAGAAATATAAATATAGTCAGTCCAAGTAGCAATTTTAAAGTTATCTACTTAATAGGGTATCCCAAAGTTGTAGGTAAGCATTATCAAATGTGTATTGTGATTTTTGGATGCTTTCCTTTTGAAATAATATGAATGAATCTGAACACCAGGTCTCTGTGGTAGCTTAAACATATCCTAAAACACATAAGCTAAAAGCTGGGGCTAGTCTTTCTAGCGGTGTAATCTGTGTGCATGTCTAGCAACATGGAAATTATATTTAACAGGCCACTGACAGGTAGAGATAGAACTGTATGGAGTGTCTGTTCACTTCCAGAGAGAAGACAGCACTGAGGAACTGTCTTGCTCAGGAAAAATAAAAGAAATAGAATAGACATTCTAAATCATTGAAAAAAATAAATAAATTGAGAATAAATTATTACTAAGATATTGCTTTAAAATACTTTCCATCCATATGTCCCAGGAAACTGGATCCATTAATGGTCATTCATGCACAAAGCGGAACAGTTCCTTGCACATCATTATGCTCAAGTATTGAGTGCTCAAGACGTGAAGAGCTACTGGAGAAAAAGTGGACATCTAATTTACCCTTCTTATAAGTTGATGTGGGCAGATGCCAGGCTAGTCTGGAGAAGCCATAAAACCACAGCGTGCATTGGGGTCAAATGCCTGACGGTGGCCTGGGCATTTTTTAATCGACAGGTAGGTCAGCATCCTGTCTGCTTTATATTCGTGTTGTTCCAGTGACCGAGTGGAGCTGCAGGAACATGCAGCACCTGAATGCCCAGACCTGTGTAAAGACATTGGAAGTTCTCAGTGAAGAATCAAGGTGGAGTAAAGGGCTCGTATCCTCCTAAATTGTCAGTTCATCATGTTTACACTGGATGTCCTGACCTGCAAGAAAGCTTGTGAACAATTTGTCATTGTCTGTTCCTGCTATTACCCCTTGATGAGCATTTATAGTGACATTTTCTAATCTGCTCGGCCTGATCTCCCTATTCATTGATTAGTTTCCTTTCAAACGATATGCAATTAACATAAGTTATTAAGTTTTAGAAGGGGGTCCTATCTTCTTTTCCTTGTCCTTAGAGTAATCACCAATATAAAACTTCCCAGATACTCAGCTCTCCTGAGTTTGTTTCATCATTATTAATTACATAAAGTGGGTTTTAACATTTGTAAGCAATATTTTGCTTTTCAAAAATCTCCTTGACGAAGGTTAATTAAAATGTTTGGCAGAATTAAGCATACATAAAATTTAGTTAAATACACATATGAATACAACACTCAGAGGACAGAATACTTTAAATTACACAGTCCCCAGGGCTTGAACACACTTAAAACAGATGCTTTAGCAAGATGCCACTAACATGCTTGTGCTGACACTCCAGCCCACACCTCCCCTCAGTGCTGCTTTGCTACCAGCCTATGAATTCAGCAAGACTGGAACTGGTAATTTACTCTCCAACCTGCTCTTGTCTTGCTGGTTTGGCTACAAACCAGCCATAATACTGGCTCTCTACGAGCTTTTGATAAATTGAGGATAATAAAACGCATACGTGATGGCAAGCCAAGTGGGAGGACTAGAAGCATCAAAAGAGACGAAGGTTAAAGCTGTGCGTGGATAATCAAAAAGGCATTTGAAGAAGAAATCTGGGCAAGAATTCTACTATCAATACTGAATTGTTTGCTCCTCCAGATTTCATTAGTGCTCATTCAAATTTCCCTTCTGCAAACAACTGCGGAAATCTTCCAGCCAAGTGATCCCTCACCTAGTGCCTCCTGTGGACTTTGCCCATGAGGAAGCCATCCTGAACTGCACTAGAATTCTCAAGAAAATCTGAAACTTGTTGGGAGCTGTGTCTGGGCTCGCTGGCATTCCAGCTGTCCTGGCTCCACCCTGCCAGCTGGAGAGCGACAGCACCATGGGGGTGTGTGGGAAGGGTTGCTAGCACAGGAGAAGGGAAAAGGCTGAGCTGGCCTGGATGACCCAGGTGAGAACAAAGTACCCTGCAGGTGGAGGGAGGCTGACCTTGTAAAACCCTGCTCAATGCCCTGAGCTCCTTGTTCCTCTTCCTTTCACTTTTGCCCATGCACAAATGAGAATGGCTTTCTGGGACTTTCGAAAATGTATGTTTACAGCAAAACTTTGCCTCTTGGGTAGTGGCTTGTGAGCTGTGAAAGCTAAATCTGAAAACAAGAACCACAACTAAGCAGGTATGAAACTGCTTACAAGACTCTTTTTTTATGACTAAAAACACTGTCAGCAGAGTTCTGTTTTGAATTAATTGCTTTTCTAATCCCTTATTGTTTTATGACAGCTGAAATTGCCTGACTGGATGCCAACACACATGAACTACTAAATGCTTCTTGCATCTTATTTTATGGTCTGACCTCTGTTTTGAAATAAACTGCCTACTAAACAAAATAAGTTCCCTTGATTTTCTGATGACATATATATGTGAATTTTGAGAAAGGGAAGTAAGCGTGACAGGAAATTCAGAAATCACGAAAGGAAAAACGTTATGGTTATTTTTTCTTCCCTCTATAATACAGCAGTAGACCTACTGAAACTCCTTCCTGTCCTGACCTAGTTTGTCTGGGCACGTGGCTCTAGTCTAGCCAGTTTATGCAAAGCTCCAGGGTGTCACTGTGGATGGTGCTCACATCCCCTCTTCTTCGTGTGCTTCTCACATTGCCATCTCAGCTTCACATCCAGATGGGACAGCTGGGGCACCAGGATGCTCTTGAGAGGCCCACGGGCTTTGCCATCAGCTGGTGAGCCCACAGAAAGCACCTCTTGGTCTTTCACAGCACATCAAGCCTAGCATTCCTCCTGTGCCCTCAGCTCCTGGTGTGCTGCTCCCATGGCTATGCACACTTGGGCTGAAGGTGTGCTGCTTCAGGAAACGATTAATAAGGGTGACAGGGGTTAGATTCTGCATTCTGCATGTCCATGCTTTCCAGCAATGTTGTGTCAAGAGTAATACCCTTTGTTGCTGTCAAGTTCCCTCTTAGCTCTTATTACACAGAGAAAATTTTTCTTGTGTATATCCTCACTTGAGTGCTTGCTGCTGTTTGTGCGGCTGATGCAAGGTCGCTCATGGTACAGAACAATCTGCTTTCGGTGTGCAGTTCAGGGCATCAAATTAGTTTTACTGAAACTGTCTGAGTGCACAAAGCCAGGGCCAGAGCAGGGCTCGCCAGCCTCCTGCTCTGAACACCAGGCACATGCATCCCGCACCCCTCACAGCTGGGTGTCTTGGCCTTTTGCCTCGGGTCCTAACTCCTTACTCCTTTTATGTGCAATTGGCCATGGAGCTATTTCCTGACTTGGAAAAAGAGAAATTTGGGCAATCATATTTACTGCTCAGCATCTGCTGACCTCCCACAGACAGGAGGAGATCTCTTTTAGTATCTTTGTGCTGAACTGTGTAATAAATAAATAAATAAATAAATTTTGTGGTGCCTAAAAAAGCATTTTCAGCCATACTAAGTAGAGGTAAGCAGAGATGCTGGAGTCTCACAGCTGTTCTGCAAGCTACTCTTAGCTAGTGCACATACGGGCTCCGGCCAGGATCCAGTGGAGCCTCGGGGCTTTCCAATCACCAAAGCTCTCCTTTCGAGGACAAAAATGTCAGGCTGTGTTACCGCAAGCCAGGACACCGCCGCTGGCCCTCCACCTTCCCTCTTCTGCTGTGCCTGTTAGACCTGTCCTGCTTCCCATTGCTTCTAACTCAGGTGAGGCTGGGTTAGGTTTTTTCCACCTTGGTTTAAGAAAGAGGGTGAATGTTTTTGAACGGTTTAACCCCTTTGCTCAGCTGTTTGAGCCATTGAAATATGAAAATACTTTCCCTGCGCCTGCTCTCAGTTCTGCTGCTGATCTTGTGAGACCCTGCAGCTACCCCAGCCCTGCAACAAGGAGGCAGCCAGGCCCGGATGGGTTTTACTCTGTTCTTTCTGTTTCAGAGTCGCAACGCTTTTCCTACGGCTGTCTAGGAACAGCTTTGATTTCCCAAAAAATCGATTTTGCCTGTGGGGTAGAGGCAGCTAGAAGAAAATAGTACCTCCCCGTCGGGGAATCGAACCCCGGTCTCCCGCGTGACAGGCGGGGATACTTACCACTATACTAACGAGGACTTGTACGAAAATACGGCCTTCAGCAGCATTCTTATTCTACTTGATCGCTCGCAGCCTGGTGTGGGCCAACTTCAGCCAACCATGCTTCCCGAGTGACTCGCCCCGCCTCTCTCGCAATGCACCATGGGTTCTGTAGTTCTCGCGCCGTGCCTCCGCCCTCTCCGCCTGGAGGGCGGCACTACACCTCCCAGGGGCCTCCCCTCCCCTCTCGGCGGCGGACTCTGTGCTGCCCGCGGTGGCACGGCCGGGCAGGGCGGGCAGACGGCGCGCGAGCGATGGCGGACCCGAGCTCGTTCGCGTCCCCCGCGTGCTGTCTCACGCGGCACCTCTACCTGCGCTGCCGCGCGGACTTCGGCGCGCGGGCGCTGCGAGGCACGGTCGCTCTCACCGCGCGCGCGGAGCGCGAGGCGCTGCGCTGCCTGGTAACGGCGGGGCGGGGGCTGAGGGCGGGGGGCGCGAGGGGACCCCGCGGACCGTGAGGGGCGAGCCCGGAGCCCGCGCTGCTGCCGCCTTCCCTCTCCCCCGTCCTTCCCTCGGCCGTCGTCCCGCTCCTTCTTCCCTTCCCCGCCGCCGCTTGGCCCTCCCCGGACCCTCCGCCTCCGCCTGCGGCTCGGCTGGAGACTGACAGCGCCTCGCAGCCCCCGGTTCCCGCTTAGCCCCCCAGAGCCGGCGCCGTGCGGAGGGGACTGTGTCTCTTCCCTTTAAAACGGCGAAGAGCGTGCTACCGAAAAGATGGGAATCAATCACTGGAAATCCAGATTTAGGGCTTTTTTTCACCTGTGTGTTTCGTTATGCCAGCTGCTTTCTCTGTTATCTCTGCAAATAGGCATATGAACCTCTTAAGCGTCTCATTATATGCGAAGTTTGGGGGGTGGTGGGCTTTTCTCGTGCTGACTCCATAAAATTCCTTTGTGGTTGGCGCTTATTTTTCTAGGAAAAGAGCCCAGTCCTATTAGTAATAAAGAGTAACGCCTTGTCCATGCTAAAAATGAGTACTGCGCTATTTAATTCATCTTCCATTGCATGAAGGTCTGGATTCGCAGTGGCGTGTACCAGGATGGAAGCCTTAGCAGGGCTTTATACCGTTCTCCTCACTTCATAGCAGTACTGTGGAGTTGTTACCTTTGTAGTTTGTTTAATAATCTCATTTCTATGGTTAGAAGTTGGTTTTCTTCCTCTTTCCACTCCAGCTTTCCCAGATCAGTGCTGCTCTCTTAAAACGCTGATTCCCCGTGGTCAACACAGTTAGTCAGCTTTTCTGGTTTTACTTAGTAAATACTCTTTCCTTCAGAGAGACTTGTGTTTAAGATTTCGTAGTGCTGCATTTATTATTAGGTTATTTAACTGGTATGCAATATGTTCTTCATCACAGGTCCTGGATACAAGAGATGTTCAGGTATTTAAAGTGACTGTAAATGGACAGGATGCACAATTTGCTTTTGGAGAAAAGCACAGTTTCAAGGGGACCCCCTTAGAAATCACGTTTCCTAATGAACTAAGAAGGTACACACTTTTGCCTGTTCTTTAGGTGGTTTTCAAAATGCACTATATAAGCTGCTTGTCTGCCTGTAGGGTTGTTGAGTAAAGCTTGCAGAGGGACTTAGAAATTAGAATTAGGGTATTGCATTCATTTGGTATGATCTTGTAGATTAATGTGATATTTGGCTTTTGTTAGTCAAAACTTTGGGAGTCTTTGCACCTATCTCCAGATTTTATATCTTGTACAAAATTACTTATTAAACTGAGTAGCAAAATGATGTGTAATGTATCACAATTTTTCCAGTGCTTATCATCAGTAACATTGTATCTGCTTTAACTACCTGAATTTTGTCTAGTTCAGAATTGTTGCAGTGTAGTGCACATGGAGCTACAGCCCCTGTTGGATCCTCTTTTACACGAGGGCTGGTTCTGCATTTCTGTAGAGCTTTGGGTTATTGCTATGATTAGGTAGAAGCATGTTTTCAAATAACAAAAGTTTTGGTTTTTTGACTACGCTAAGCCCAAGTCCCTGAAAACTGGAACTTGATTTTTTGCATCATGATGCAGAGTGAACCAACCATAGTCTACCTCTTAAGCTGCATGAATTTAAAAAGCTGTTGCCAAATTACAATATGCTTTTTGGCAGTTTGCTTTGTATGTTGTAACTCGGTATCTCAGTCCTCCATGGTGCCAAAGCTGAAAGGTGTGATTGTATAAGGAAGTTCCCTTGTTTGAATACAATTGAATATTAAGTTGCTTCCTACTTCTTATTGTTTGGTTTTTAGAACTTGTTACTACCTCTGAAAACTCCTTCCGTTTAGTCTGGTTTCCAAGTTGTTTTTTTTTTTTAATGCTATACTCTGAATTAGTGCAAGTAAGAAACACAAATAATGAGGAAGAGAAAGGAATGTCATAAAATAGCTGTCCCTTCTGGAGAAACACTTATGGTCTGTTATGAAACTGAACAAATGAAGTACTTGAGCAAACAGGCCACATCAGAAATATAAGCCTGTTTCTTTTGTTTGACTTTCAGCTACCTCTTTTTTTTTTTTTTTTTTTTTTTTTAAAGTGTTGAATTTCCTGGTAAGGAAAATAAAAGAGGGAAGCATGCGTTGTGATCATAAGAATTTGTAATCTTTTGTGAGATGTAGTCCCCCATGTAACTATCAATAAAACAGTGATAGGAAAGGGTAGGAGTTACAACTGAAAGTCTGATTGTTCAGAAAGCAATGTGCCTTATGGTAAACCCAATTATTTTCTCTTTTCTTGTCTAATATGTACTTTGGAATACTGGTTATAAAGCAGATGTGTACACCTGGTCATCTTATCTAGTGTCCAACTCCTCTGATTAGCTGAAATTTGTTCTGATTTATGGCTGGATTGTTTATTCCAAGAGTTGCATGTATAATCTGGAACTTTCTGAGTACAGAAGCAAGTACTTCCATGTGCTTTTGGTGTCAGTGATAGTTAAGATATGTTTTTAGTGAATAAGAGTATGAATGTGTCAGGTTTGTATGTGTTCTCTTGTTGGCAAACTGACACGTGTTTTACACATCACTGTTAGTTTTTACTTGACACGAGTTCTGAAACCCTGAATAAAATTTGAACATTATTTATTTTTCTTGTTAGCTGCTGCTGTTAATAGGAATTTTCTGTAATTACTGATAGTTTTCAGGGTGTTTTTTTCTTCTTAAGGATAATACTTGCAGAACATTAACATCAGATGCAAAATCTAATTTTTTTAATCTACAGAATACACATTCTATGTTATTCAGTCATGTATCTTCTTAATGTAGGGTTTTGCACCTTTTTGTGTATTGCAGAGGGTTTTTTTACACTTACATGTACGAGGTTACTTAGTTGTGACAAAACTATATACGTGTAGTTGGTCCAAATAGATTAAAGAAAAGGCCTGTGCTGTCCTTGAAGAGGGAAAGTTTCTGGTTAGTAAAAACAATGATAAAAGTGCCTTGGGATGTAAGAGTTGAAATAAACTAGCCATTTTTTACTATCATAATTGAAAGGGAAGAATTGCTTATATGGTACTTGTTCTCATTTTTAATGCTTTTGAGACAGTGCTGCAGACCTATTTTCCAGACATCTTTGCAGAGGAATTTCAGTGTGATCAGGATTTGTGTCAAAACAGTCTGACTGTGTTCTTTATTATACAGGGGACAAGAAGCAATTGTTGAAATCTCTTTTGAAAGCTCTCCACAGTCTTCAGCTCTCCAGTGGTTTACTCCGGAGCAAACTTCTGGAAAGAAACACCCATTTCTCTTCAGCCAGTGCCAGGTTAAGTTCATTTTTTCCAAACTTATTGACATACCACTGTAATTTCCCTTGGTTTCTAAACAACTGGAGAGAAAGGCTAGAAAGGGGAAGAACAGGAGCCTATAACTTCTAGTTGCCTGTATCAAAGGTCCTAAATGAAAACACTTAATGTCAGGGCATTGTTGAGATTTTATTGTATGTTTGCAGTTCAGTAATTCTGGAACTGCTTTACCCACTCCAGTATTCTTGTTGAAGAACATACGGTCCTTTACAACCAATAGATGTGTCTATTGATCTGTCTTACCGACTGTTACTCCTTTAACAGAGGCCTGTAAGCTCTAAGTGATAGAAGTACTGGCTTGTAGATAATGAATTCTCTGGAGAAGCTGTATAGATTTCCACTACAGTGTATTAGTTGATTTATTTCTAGTCCTCTGCATTAGAAAAACTGTTTTGTTTTATCTTTTTTCTTTTCCCTTCTCCCTCTCTAGTCTACCCACTGCAGAGCCATTTTTCCATGCCAAGACACGCCTGCTGTGAAACTAACCTACTATGCAGAGGTAGATGAACCTAAGTCATGTGTCTTAAGTAAAGACAACTGCTACAATGGGTGAATATATATTGGTCAAGGTCTTTTGGTAGCTGCCAGCATGTGGCCTAATATGAAAACAGAATATTGACTTTTAGCTTAATGTGAGAGGAAAGAACTGCTGATCTTCCCTGTGACAGTTCTCTAACTTTAAAATTTCCTTTTTGTATGTATCAACTCTTTTTTCATTTATATGTATCTGTTTCCAGAAGGCAATAAAAGTGCAGTGGTAAGAAAGAAATATGCTCTAAAATCAGGAAAAGCTGACAGTAAGACAGCAAAGAGTGCTGTAAAGTAAAAAGTACCTAAAATGGCTCTCATGTATGCCTTAAGTAATATATTCTGGTACATAATTAGGGGATCTTTGCAGTCCTGGCGTAAATAGTTTTAAGAAAGCAAAAAGCAAGGTGTGCACTGTGACATTACAATTCAGTTCTCTGAAGAAAGTGAGCCTTTTAACTTCTGTCAGAGGTAGTCCTCTGATTAATTCAATATTGCCAGTCTTCAAGACCACGTTTTCCATACGCCTTTTGTTCTGCTTGACAGAGATGACTTAACAACAGAACAAATCTGGGCTACTGTTTGTTATCAACTGCTTGTAGTATGGAGTGTAATGCTGAGTGCCAGCTGCGTTGCTCATAGTTGGGTGCCCTTTCAGATATCCGTCCCCAAGGAGCTGGTGGCTCTGATGAGCGCTAATCGCGATGGAGAGGTGCCCGACCCAGAGGACAGCGCTCACAAGATTTACCGTTTCAGCCAGAATGTAAGTGCTCCAGGCTAGGAAATGGCTGCACAAAGTCTTATTCCTGACCTGTGCAGCTCACAGTCGCCTCAGATACGGTTTTGATGTCATTGATAAATCATGTGACTCATGATAGGTCTTTGCCACTTTAGAAATGTGAGGTATTATGGAACTCCGGCTCTGAGAAGACAACGAGTAAGTGCTGGTGGTCTTTCTTCGCATTCCCAGAAAAGCCAAATTCGAGTTTTGAAAATGTTTCTTATACTCCAAACTAGTCCTGTCAAAACCCTTTCTGTCTAATGCAGATGCAAATAATATGGGAGCAAGTTTTGGAAAACAGACCCTGCAAATTTTAAGCTCATCAAGATCTGAGCAGTGAAACTCAGCATTGGAACCAGTTTGTAGCAGGACGTTAGGCAAATTCCAACAATAGATTTTTAAAAAATTTGTTTTGAATGTGAAAACTTTGGTTTCTATGGAAAGTATCTCCAGCTAATTAAAGATTACTGTTCTCTGGAAGTTTCATTAAGTGCTGCAGCTAGTCTAATTATTCCACTGCTCATAAAGCAGAACTCTTGATTTACTCTTCTGGCATTTCTGTTCTCACAGTTTTTTGGGTTTCAGTTCTGGTGTTTATGGGGTCTCTTGGTGAGCCTAGTTCATTTATCTGAACAAGCAGATAAAATTAACCTAAGATCTGGGCTGGTGAGACTGAGTGACTGCAAGGAGGGATGGGATGATGTGATTGGAGGAGAGATGGGGAGCCTACTCTGAACTGCAGCAGCTGTCAGGTTTCATTTGGCTGCTGTGTGAAACCTGAGAGAGGCAAGAGTGGAGAGCGGGGGAAAAAGCAGTTCTCTTATCTGTGAACTCATCAGGAGGCAGTGCTCTGCCCTCTCCATGGAGAAAACATTTGCCACTCTCACTCTAGTACGGAAGACTTCTATGTTGTGTGTAAATGTTATCTAGAAATACACTGTTGATAAGCATGGTGGACCTGTCTAGAAATAACATTTAGTGTAATTGAAATTATACTACACTTTCTGATTTAGAAAACCATTTTTTTTTAATAGAAGACATGTTTTTCTTTAAACAAAAAAAAATGCATTAAGCACAGAATACTTGCCTAAAACTACCTTTTTGCTCCTGCATAGCCAGGAGCAAAAGAGGGGTAGTGGAGAGCAACGTCTGTAAAACCGAGTTTACAACCCAACAGTCATTGACATTTGAATTTCAAGATGTCAAAATAGCAAATTGGACATCAAAATGTGGGGATGTATTGACAGTCTTTTAATAACTTGTCTGTAACATAAGTCACTGGACTTTGCTCTTTTCAAGAATATGTTCTGTGGGTTAATAGGTAAAATTAAAACACGCATGATGATATGGCTATTTTAATAAACAATATTTAAATGGTTTGTGGATAATGGTGGAATAAAATTTTCTGAATTTTTGTCTCCAACTAATTATAGTTTAAAGTCTTTCTTATTTAAAATTGTTTAGTCAGATAAAGTGGAATCTTTACAGGGATGGCTGTATTATCCCCTTTTCCTTCCAGAGCACTTGGAGAAAGCATTTCTCCATAACGATACTTCAGTTAGGAGTTTTTTTCATTAAAATAGCAAATATTTAGATTTTATTTTAATTCCAAACATGGAAATCAAATATATACATTTTGATTTTTCCTGAATCTTTTGTCTTTAATGTATTTATATCCATAAATATTCTTGTTTACTTCATTAAAGCTCTTCCTGCATCTTTCTATGTGACGAAACTGCCCTTTATCTGAGCAGTATCTCTTCTCCTTCCATAAAATTTAATGGAACTGAAATGAATATGGAAAACTTACTTTCTTTTGAAGAGAAACCAAACCAGCAGGAATTTTGTATGCAGATTTTTCCAAACAGAGTTTTGTGGGTTTTGCCTGAAACATTTGTGAAGCAAGTACATCCTGTAGATAAAGGAATATCATCTGGGGAGAAAGAACAATGTTTTTTGAAAAAACAATGCCTGCCTTTAAGGCAGGAAACTATGGAGGAAAACTTTTTTATTTACATACCTCTATTCTTCTCTGATTCGGTAGTTTGATAACTGACATTACAAATAAGATTTATTTTTCTCATGTTCTCCACTAGGTTCCCATACCTTGCTACCTGTTTGCTTTAGTGGTTGGAGCTTTAGAAAGTAGGTGAGTGAATCTGTACCATGTATAAATATTAATAACCATAATAAATCTTAAGAGGTTTTTTTTTAATTTGTTTCTTGGTCTTATTTCTAAATTTAAAGGATCTTAGAGGTTCAGTTAACATGCTTATTTGTATCAAGCTGCATGTATCTTGGTCTGGTCTTGAATAATTTTTTTACTTTTGCTGTAAATTAGAGAAACAGCATAAAGAGTTTGGACCTGAAAAAGCCCTTAGTGGTTGCAGTTTAGCACAGGGAATAGATCTTCTTTCTTCAGTAACAGATAAGCCTTGTCATGTACAAAAGGCAGAAAAGTATTGCTTCAGCTTCATTTCTCATCGGCACAAGATTGTCTTAATCTAGGCCACAATAATGCTTTTATCTTAGGGCTTGATAGCATTTAAAAATCTCTAAGTGGTTTTCCTGTTCTTTTGTGCTGAACAGTGCATGCGTGTTGTTTGTTTTGTTTTCTCGGGCTTTGCTTCCGCAATGGAGAGGAAAAGCAGACAAAGATTCTCTAATGAGTTTCCTGTGCAGCATGGGTTACTCAAGAGCAGAGTTACACGAACGCTCCCTCTATAGTTTCCTGTATAATTATTTCTGGTTCATAGTGTCTTACTGGCATTTATTTTTACTTTCAACAGAAAGATTGGCCCAAGGACACTAGTGTGGGCTGAAAAGGAACTAGTGGATAAATCAGCCTATGAATTTTCTGAGGTGAGTAATTAACAACAACAAAAAACAATGTTGTAAGGTAACTATTTCACGTAGTATTGGAAAAGAAACAGACTGCGGTTCACTGTTTTGTTCATCTTTAGTTCCTTCTCTACCTCCCATCCCCCAAAATACTGCTATTCTATTGCAGTACAAACTTAGTACTGAAAATACATACTGATACAGTCCCGTATTTATTTTACATGTGGGATTTGCCAAAGTGAAAGTGAATGAAATACGGGATCAATAGCTTATTATCTGTTCAGTGTTTGTAGTCAGAAGTCATCTCAGAAACTAACGTGAATTCCTGTTTCAGGCTGAAGCTATGTTGAAAACAGCAGAAGATTTGGCAGGACCTTATGTGTGGGGACAGTATGATTTGTTAGTCTTACCACCTTCTTTTCCTTATGGTGGTATGGAGAATCCTTGTCTTACTTTTGTAACTCCAACACTACTGGTAAGTATAGCAGTGATAAAACTCAGATTTTCCTTAGGGCTTGCTTATCAATCAGGTGTTGGATGTTAATGCACAAATTGGTTTAGTCTTCTTCATAGAAAGACCGTAAATGTTCCTGCCTCCTTTGGAGTTAGGAATCATACAAGAAACTGCATAAAGTCGTCTATTTTCAGGTTGACTTGAACTGACAGCTAACTTGTCTTTCCCTTTTCTTTTTAGGCAGGTGATCGATCTCTATCAAATGTAAGTCAAAAATAGGTTCATTTCTTCAAGTAGAACACAGCTTGAAGTTGTATCTTAATTCCTTTATAATAAATACCTGAAAACTTGGTCTCTTTTCATTGGGAAATTAAAAGTTAAGGCAGTAACTCAAGAAGTCCTACAAAAGTGAGTGTTAGTTTTAAGTAAACTCTATAAAACCGGAGACATAGCTATTTTGTATAATGGACAGATGGAAATAACGTGGGTGCCTGTAAACATAGGGAGCTGACTGAGGTTAACTGCTCAGTAGCTTTTTTCCTGTCCTGTTAAACCACAACACCTGTGTATAGATACGTTTAAAAAATCACAACTGAATTGGCCTCATTGAAATTGTTAGTAGATGACTTCTTCTATGTGTGTGTCTGTGCACTAGAACTCATTATATACAGTTTTCTTCAAAGTGGAAATAGTGAGTACAACTTGAGTAAATTCATTTTTTTCTGCAAAATTGAATACTCTGAGTGCAGTGTTATTGCCTGTGTCTTTCTACTAGACTGATGTACTGCTAAATTTAAAAACAAAGATTGTTGTAAACCAAAAATACTGAAATATTTGACATGGATACTTTTTAATGTTTCATGCATCATATCAGCTTTCCCACTGCAGAAGCTGCTTAGGTGGGAAAGCAGTACTAGTCCATCATTTGGTATTCTGTATTCTGAAATGTGATTTCATAAACAAGTTACCTACACCAAGCTACCAGAGGAATTATTTTTGTTGATCAGTGTGGCTCCATGGCTTGCGGGCTGGACATGGAAAATTATTTCTGTCAGCTAGGGTAGTGTAGGTCCTTTTCTTAAAATTTATATGGATAGGTCTACATAACTGTGAATGGTAACTGGCTTTGTGAACATAACATAGTAAATGAGATCTCATTAGCGTTTTATTCTATCTGTTGGGATTTGATGTTTTTTTTCCAGAGGAGTGTAAATGGTAGATCTGTTTTTTGTGTTTTAGGTTATTGCTCATGAAATTTCTCATAGCTGGACAGGAAACTTGGTAACCAACAAAACATGGGAGCATTTTTGGTGGGTATGATGTTCAATGCAATGCAAATCGTATTTTAAATTTAATCTGTAAAGAGACTGACTAAATTCATTTTGCCATCCTACCAGTGCTGACTTTCTCAATGTCTTTCCAGGCTGAATGAGGGTCATACTGTATACCTGGAACGCAGGATTGGTGGTCGGTTGTTTGGTGAGCAGTTCAGGCACTTTCAGGCCCTGGGCGGTTGGCGAGAACTGCGGAATACGGTAAATAGTTTCAAAGTTATAATACGTGTTTCCCACAAATCAAGTTTCTCTAGTCAGCTTTCCTAACGCCTTCTTATTAGAGGATCAACAACTTTGGTTCCAAGGTGTTTGATTGCTACCCAAGGTAATAGCTTAATATACCCAGATTAGATAAAGCTTTTTGAATTGTTTTAATCTTTTCTGTAAGGATGAACATCTTTACAGCCTCTTTTGGTTTTCTGGGTATGGCTAAATTGCAGTATTACCTGCATTCATACTGGTAAACAGCTGAAAGCTGATAAAAATTATCTGCAGCCATGACCATCAGAATTTCCAGTGCCTCATGCAAGCAACTGATTTCTTACTGTCTAAGAGGGTTGTTTAGTTTTGTGTTTCGGTAGCATAGTCAAACTTTAGTTTTCAGATTTGTAGTCTGTGATATCTTACTAGTTCCCTGAGCAGCCTGAAGTCTGCTCTCCTCATATCCAGAGCTGAAGTTTTGCTGGCACTTCTCCCTCTGTCAACAGAGGTTTTAAATTCGAAGGCTTAATGATGTAGTTCAAATAGTTTGTTAATAAAGGGCTAAATATAGCTAGACTAATAGATGCTCATGGTTATGACAGGCATGATAGTAATTAATTGCTTTGAGACAGCTGGAGCACAGGGTTGTTGATTCTAAATTTTAGTAAACTAAGGTTTGTGCAGATTCAGAACTTCAGGAAAAAGAAAGAGAATGCTTTGAAATGAAGCTGTCTCCGTTTTGGATGGTTTATACTTTTATATACAGAATTGGTACAGATCTGCAGGAGTGCTAATTTTCCTAGATTAAGATGTGTTCTTGTGTCTTTGACACAGATAAATACTCTTGGAGATAAAAATCCTGTAACTAACCTCGTCGTTAATCTGGATGAAGTAGATCCTGATGTTGCCTATTCATCTGTGCCATATGAGAAAGGCTTTGCTTTGCTTTTTTACCTTGAACAACTCCTTGGAGGACCAGGTAAGCGTTAGTCAGATTTTATATGTTTTTGTTTTCCACCTTAACTTCAAAAACTAGAACTTTTTCTTTTTTGACTGTTAGATGTCTTCATTGGCTTCTTGAAGGCTTATGTTCAGCAGTTTGCTTATAAGAGCATCGTAACTGAGGACTGGAAGAATTTCTTGTACTCCTACTTCAAGGATAAGGTTGGGTAGTATTTAAAACTGATTGCTTGAAACCTTTTAATTATGTTACGACTTAGGTCAGAACTTATTTAAAGACCAGTTCTTTCTATTTCTTTTCTTTATTTCAAGAACTTAATATGATGTAATCTGACATCTTAGGAAGATGGGTTTGCATTATGATGGCTTTTTTTTTTTCTTTCCTTAGAGGGGAATGCTTTGTTTTGAAGTAATCTGTGTAGGATTCTCCAGGGTAATTGGAGAACTGTTATCAAAACAAATAAAAAGATTGAAACTAGATTTCATTTTCTCAAAAAAAAATTCCTAAAATCCCATTTAAAATTTAAAAAGGTTTTGTGTTGCTTTGTAGGTAGATGTTCTTGATCAAGTTGACTGGAACTCGTGGTTTCATGCTCCAGGAATGCCACCAGTGAAGCCTACGTAAGCTGCATTCTTCTGTAGTTCATCTTTTCCTTCTCCAGACTGCATGTGATTTTCCAGTCATGAAGCAGTCTGTAAACAGGGTGAAAATCTTCTTATAAATGTTTTATTTCAAAATGCCCTAGTGCTATGTAAGTGTATATAGGAGTAAAAATTTTCAGTCTTTTATTCTGTGATGATTTCATTATATGAACCTTTGTTTTTAATATTTGACAGGTATGATACGACACTATCAAATGCTTGCATTGCCTTGAGCCAAAGATGGATCCAAGTGAGTAGTTAAAGAAAGCTGAGGTGTCTCTATCTTGAAAAGCTAATTCTCTGTTACACAAAGTGAGCCATTCTTTCCTGAAATCTCTCATTTGCTGAGAGTGTGTGTATTTACAGTCATAGTATGGCTGCCAGGGATTTTGCATTTCCTAGACTAGACCTTCATCACAGAGTCTGGGGATTAGCTGTGACTTCTGTCTGTGAAGTGCAGTCCATATTTTAACAAGGCACAGAGCCAGCTTCTTGTTATACATATGTAGTAACCAAACAGAAAATATTCTTTTTGAAACCCTGCTATTATGGCTTGATTTAAAAACAAGGGCCCAGGTACCTCTGCATTACTGATTATATTGTATTAGCAGTAGTTCCCCTATGGTATACTGGAGTTAATATGCATTTCCCGTCAAAATCTGGTACATAAATTATATTGATTAATACCACATAATTTTCTCCTAGTTTTAAGCATAAAAGTCCTACAACTAATAGAGAATTCAGCATAGCTTCCTTTTGTTGCCTCTGTGGCTTTTCACTGTACTTGCAGGCTTTTAACTTTCTTCTTCTTAATGTTACTTTTTATTAAAAAAGTATTTGATTTTTCACTTAACTAACAGAAAGACAGTGGAGATAAAAAGATCAGTGGGGAGAAAATAAGTGAAGAATACAAACATCAGACAACAGCTTAAGTCCCTCCCTCCCCCCTAACTGTAACATCCTGCACAGATACAAATCAGTATCTTCTTTATGTGAAATGGCTCAACAGTAAGTGTGGATGTCAAAACAGAAAATTATACCTGATTGTACTTTGAAATACCTATTAAAAATTAAGTAACTGTTCTCTTTTAGGCAAAAGAAAGTGATTTGGGCTCATTCAGCTCAGCAGACCTGAAGGAAATGTCATCTCATCAGTTAATTGAGTTCCTGGCACTGTTGCTTCTGGAGGTAAATGCACACCTGGGATGACTTGATTCTGGTATCACAAAAGACACAGAAGCTCTACTGTGCTTTGAAATTAAGTTACTCTTTTCAGTTTTGCTAAATTAATCTGCTCTCACCATACATAGTTATTGAAACCTTCAACCTTTGCCTCCCTTACTATGTCTGGCTCTTCAGCTAATGAGCAACATACAGAGTATTTTGGATTGAAAACTCCAAACAAAACCATGAGGTGCTTGGATCCATCTGTATTGGATGTTATAGCAAATAAGCTATAAATAAAATTGAACAAAAATACTTTGTTTTGAATGTTTCGATAGTACTGGATGGGAGAATTAGGTGATATTTATTCCTTGCCCCTTTCCATATATTATGAAAAGATGAAAGGAACAAATAAAATATTTGTCATGATAGTTTCTTTGTAGCATCAGTCTTCTTGAATTACTCTGTTTATTTTTGAAGTGTCTGGCTTGAAGGCTTCTCTGACTTATTTTAACTGTGCAATTTCTGTTTCAGGCCCCTCTTCCATTGTCACATGTCCAACGCATGCAGGAAGTATACGATTTCAATGCTATAAACAACTCTGAAATAAGATTCAGGTTTGTTCTAGGATGGGCACTTTTCAAATCTTAAATGCTTTCATAAAACAAGGTGTCCTGCTTCATCTGAGGCATCCTGTTTTACAGAACTGGTGCAGGATTTGGGTTTGGGGTTTTTGTTGTTGTGGCTTTGTAAACGCATGTGCAAGCATCATGCTTACCAGAGTGGTATCCTGTTATTTATGAATTGGGCAAATACAGTCTAGTTGAAGAGCTCAGTGGACAGTGGATGAGCTGTTCTTTATTTTCATCTGGCATGCTAGCAAAGGAACCTGATGACCTGATAACAAAGTAGTTTAAACATATTGTATAGTTTGTACTTCTTGTAACAAGATCAATTTCTTTTTAAAACAAAACAAGCACATGCCAGTAGCTGGTGACATTTCATTTGGTTTTTTGTTTGTTCATTTGTTTGTTTTACCCATTGGTCAAATGGGACAAGTGCTGTATAATTCAGTTCTGAGTGATGCAACTGGACACTATTGTAATATAAAAAAATACATAGCTGCAGAAAATAATCCTCCATTCTGCAATCTTTTCTAAAAGATCTGCAATCTTTTCCTGTTTTACAAAAAGTTGATATTTGTAATGTGCTAGTCAAACACTAAATATTTTATGTTGAGCTTAGCTAGAATCTCATTCCCATGATGACACAGCAGTGCCCAAAGCATTTATGGGAACAGAATCATTAGATAACCAACCACCACACTACCACAAATGAAATTAAAAGTGCACATTTTTTCTTTGACCTCCAGATGGCTGCGCCTCTGTGTCAGGTCCAAGTGGGAAGAAGCTATTCCTCTGGCTCTAAAAATGGCAACAGATCAGGGCAGGATGAAGTTTACTCGACCGCTGTTCAGGTAAAAGTAATCTCCAAATTGCAGGAGCTCATGCTGTTGGCATTTGTAGTATAATGGAGTGTGTAATACTTGAAATGCATTTATGGTACACGTTGAAGTGGTATAATACAGAATTCTGTGTATACTGTGAACAAGCTTACCTTCAGAGATGCTTTCCACTTGCTGACATTTTTTTGCATAGAAGAAAGCTTAGTCCCAGTACGCACCTTAAGGCGAGGCTTTTGAGGGGAAAGTAAAACCTTGGGGAAATCCCCATTGTATTATTTTGCTGGATTTTTGTAATGGTTCCTCCCCCACCTCCTTCTTTTACAGGGACCTTTACAGTTTTGACAAGAGTCGGGATCTGGCTGTCAAGACATTTCTGGAGCATAGAGCCTCTATGCACCCTGTCACTTCAATGCTTGTGGGCAAAGACTTGAAGCAGGACCAGTGACAAATGTACTGATTACTTTGAGATTTTCACATTGCTGAAAGAAGAGACTGATAGCCCAAACTGTTGATATGCGTGCTTGATTATGCCATAAAATGCTCTGCTGCTTTGGTACTAATGTAACTTAAAATTAATTTTCCAAATCAAGTTCAGTACTTTCTATTTTGCATTTCCAACTAAAGCAGCAAAATTGCTACATCTCTGGAATTGTGAGAATATTTTGTTACAAGCAATTTTTAGAATACACAAAACTTGTTCTGAGATGTGATCATTTGTCAGCGATAGAATTGAAAAACATGGAAAATTAATTGGTGGATGGTGTGGCTCCTTGTGCACAATGTTCTTTTCCATGGCACAGTGGTTGAAACTTCAAGTATCTAAAAAATAAATCTTTTCATTCCCTACTTGTCTGTGTATTGATCTGTACAAAAAGTTATGATTTAATAGTTTTGTTTTATTTATTCTTTGTTGTGGGAGAAATTTTTATTATGAGTCCCAAGAGGACAATGAAGACCGAAATGGTTTTTCAACCCACTATATATTATTATTGCAGGGGGGGCCTAAAGCCCAAGTCTTTCCTTACCAAGTTTGATTTTTTTAATATTTGCATTTTTTAACCAGTTGTGGGCACTACCCCTTATGCTAATATAACAACTTAGAGATAAGTTTAAAAACAATGGGAGAGCTGTTTTTCCTGTATTTGTCAAGCAGTTAAAGCCAATGGTTTAGATGATGCTGTGGCGAATGCTGCCGTCCCTAGGTTGGGTTTTGCAGCGAGTTTGACAAGAGCTGCTTTTCCTGGAGATGATCAGTTTGCATAAATTAAATTTGTTGACGCAGGGATAACCCTGTATCAAGGAGTGACAAAACCAGAAAGTGCTGGTTTAGAGTAAGAGGGTGGCAATATAAGTCGTGGCAAAAGGCTTGGTTTAATACTAGCACTTAGGGTGAGAGGGGAGAGCCTGTCAGCTGATTTATTTCTGAGTTTTGATCCGTATAAGCTTTCAACTTGTGGTTTAAACCCGGGCAGTAACTAATCCCCACGCAGCTGCTCACTCACTCCCCCTATGGGACGGGGAAGAGAACTGGAAGAGTAACAGTGAGAAAAACTCATGGGTTGAGGTAAAGAGAGACAGTTTAACAGATAAAGCAAAAGCTGTGCACACAAGCAAAGCCAAACAAGGAATTCATTCCCTGCTTCCCATGGGCAGGCAGGCGTTCAGCCATCTCCAGGACAGCAGAGTTACTCAGGGAGACAAATGCCATCACATCAAACGTCCCTCTGCTTCCTCCTTCTTCCCCCAGCTATGTATGTGAGCATGAGCTCTGGTCAGAGGAAGGGATATCTGATGTTAAGAGGCTCTGGTTTGAGCTGTCAGACTGCAATGAAAACTGTCCTTTGTTTATAAAGGTCTTATGTCACTAGTGCTGGGGTAAGTTGCATTTTGTTGTAAAAGCCCATGTGTCATGTATAGTGCTTTGGTAGTTAGAGTTCATGCTGCCAGATAATCCTGGTTTCTTGGTGTCAGAGTCAGAAAAAAGAAAATTGTGTCAGGCATGGCTTTCTCTAGCATGATTTTAAGTAGCTCTTCTGGGACAGTGTCTCCCACTGATGGGTCCCAAGTTAACATTCCCTACAATAATTAAACCCTGGGTAGTCCCTTTGTTTGAGAACATTAGTGTGGGTAGCATGGACTGTGAGTGGTGTTGCTGTTTTGCCTTAAAAAAACAGAGGTATTTTCAGATTCTGTGTCTACATGGTTATTGCTAAACTTTTTTTTGGCACCATCTTAACAGGTATCTCTACATCTTTTCCTCTGCACCTTCTGCCTGCAAAAAAGCATGACATAGCAGCACCAGGCTTGATAGTGTGCAGCTGTGGCCTAGTATTTGTTGATACCTGTTCTAGTAACATCTTCCAGAGCATAAGGGAAAATGTTATAGAAATTAATTAATCTTTTCCTTACCTACAATAAAAAAATTAAGTTTTCAAACTTGACCATGGGACCAGGCGTTGCAGGCTTGCTGCCTCTGCTGCCTGCTTTTATCCTGCTCTGGATAGAGATGTAAAACTATCATACAATCTTCTTTCAGTTCTAACAGCCGTGAGCAACCCATATTCCCAGGGTGCCTCTCCTGCAGCCCTGTCCCTCGTGGAGGTTTTTGTTAGTGTGATTTACTGCCAGGTGATGGCTGTTAACTCTTGTTAAACCCTTACATTTTTAGAACAGTTGCACTGCATCTTAGTCCGATTTATCTATTCCTGCTACCTAAGCTTCAGCTCCTGGATTTTAATTTCTGTATTCCTGATGTGATCTTTGGAATAAAACTCCTGTGGCAATAGCTGGGGGGTGTGTGCCTTTCTGTGAAAAGGGTGTGTTCCCTGGGTTTGGTTTGATTGGACGAAGTCAGCCAAACACGTTGATCTCGTTTATTTACAAAGGTGAGGATTTTGAGGGTGGATTTTTGCGTCTATCCGATTGCAACACTGGGCTTCAGATAGGCACAGCTCTTCAGGCCATCGCTTGGTAAATGTGAGGCCACTGCACCCTGCAGCCCTTCTCGGTCAAGGAACAATTTTTGGAGAGAAAGCATGCCGAGATACACGGTGCATGTCCGAGGGGAATGGCTGGCAGTGCCATGCCTAAACTCCACAAACACCATTGAGTGGCTGGGAAAGGAAGCTGTGAGACGGTACATGAAAAACAAGCCTGACAATGGGGGATTTGCCTCAGTGGAAGAAGTGAAGTTTTACATTCGAAGGTGCAAGGGACTTGGCTTGCTGGACCTTGATGATACTGTGGGGGATGCTCTAGAGGACAATGAATTTGTTGAAGTTGGTAAGCAAAACCTTAAGCATTGCATTGCAGAGTGACTGTGTTGTCATCTGAGTCAGCAAACTATGGCTTTATCTAGATTCATCTAAAATTACACCTGAGAGATTGTCTACAGTTTTTAAGGGAAAATGCCCAATAACTTAAGAATATTTAATTTTTAGGAACAAAACTATATGAAAGTTAAAAGGTACAGGTTTCTTTATCCATCTTCTGTATCTGCTGTCATATACAGTGTAAGCTGTTCTGCCTTTGCCTTTGGAATACCTTACATAAATACATACTTCTTTGTTGTTTTCCCAGAAGTGAACAAGTATGTTCAGGGATGATAACTGGAAATCAGAATTCTTACTATCATGAATTGTAATAAATAACAAATTAAGTTATATGAAGAATGCAATTTAATCCTGTATGTGTTTATTCTGCATATTTCTTCTAGTTATAGAAGGAGATATAATGTCTCCAGATTTCATACCATCTCAACCAGAAGGAGTTCATTTGTATCCTTTTTGAGTGCTTTGTGAAGTTTTTACAATTACAGACTTATAATTTTCTAGACTGCCTGGTTTTTTTAGAGTTCCTTCGTTCTTAAAACACATTGCCAGCTGTAACTGAGTGCCCACTACCTGTGAAATCCTGTCTGCCCTTTTTCCTTTACAAAACTTACAGATACAGCAAATACCGAGAACCAGAACAGGTAGGAGTAACCAATGATTTTACAACTTGGTAACAAATCCTTCTACCCACCAAAAAATGCTGAGTTCAGCCAGTGCAGCATTCACAAAAGCAGGGGCTATTAGATTGGCTGGGTCTAGGAAACTAAACTATAGTGTGCTTATTATGTTTTTGTTACCCAGGTTCCTGTCTTATGGATAAGCACGAAAAGCTTACTGTCATTGCTGAGTTTTGACTGTACTTTTTATTTATACTGATTATTAAGCAACATTGTATGTACCCATATCCCAAACTAAAAGGTGGTTCTTTGGTGTAGTATATTTCTTTAGATGGCAACAGCTTAACAACGGAGGACTTGGTCAATTTAGGAAAGGGACTCTACAAGATTAAGGTAAAAATTCTGAACAAATGCAGCTAAAAATTATATGTTTATTTTTCTACAACTAAATAATGACAAATAAGCTAATATTTAAACTACTTATGTTTTAGCTCACACCCGAAGCTGAAGCTAAAGTCAAACAATCACGAGAAGTGATTGAAAGGATCGTAAAGGAACAGACGGGTAAATATTTTTGCTTTTAACTATTAATTGTTTAGAAGACTTCATCAGGTTCCCTCCTTAACCAGCAGCATGCATTTCTTGCAGTTGTTTATGGAATCACCACGGGTTTTGGAAAGTTTGCCAGGACTGTCATCCCAAACAATAATCTGAGGTATGTTGTGTGTGCAGCCTTCTCTGTCCCTTCTTTTCAGGAAAGGAAGAAGAGGGAGCAGTTCAACCCTGTAGCTGTATAATCTGGGGTGAAATGAGAGAGCTGCTTCACAAATTCTTTCTGTTTTGTGCAAAATAAAACCTGATGAGACTTCTTTTGAGGTTTAACTTTTTTTTTTTCCCTCATAGGGAGCTTCAAGTGAACTTGGTTCGTTCACATTCTGCAGGTAATGAGAGATTGCTTGGTGTTTCCCTTTTCTGCCCTTGTTGGTAGCGGGTGAGTAACCAAGAGGGTTCCGTTCCTCTTTCAGGTGTGGGGAAACCTTTGACCCCAGAGAGATCTCGCATGCTGTTGGCACTGAGAATCAATGTCCTAGCCAAAGGATACAGTGGAATATCCCTAGAAACCCTTGAGCAAGTTATTAAAGTGTTTAATGGTAAAAAGATGTTTAAAAAAAATCTTCCTTTCCCTTTTGTTTTCCCTTTTAGCTGTTTTGTTAAGGGTGTGGTTCAATGGGTCAAGCTACAGATGGTGGTCTTTAAACTTGGTAGTTGTGAGAGATCAGGACTAGAGCTTGGCTGTACAAGCTCACAACTGGACACCATTGCTCTGTTGAAGGACATGGGGTATGAGCTTAACTGACCAGAAAGGCTGAAAGGGATGCAACAGACAGAAATTTGGGAAATGATGACCTCTGAAAGGTCAGATAATTAGTTCTAGACTAAGCTTTACTAAGAGCATGACTCTGGGCAAGCTTTTTTACAAAGGCTCAAGTCTCTGTCCTCTGTCTCTTCCGTCCTGTCAGGTGGTATTGTGCGTGCCACCATCTCTAGGAATATAGAGATTTGGGGAGGAGGGGGCTATTACCATATAGACCACTGCAGATGTTGGTGTTTGTGAGGCAGACCCACTTAAGCATCACCTGGTTTTGGGAGCAGAGCCCCTGAGACCTACAGAGGTGTTTGTACACAAGGGCTACAAGGCAGCCACAAAGAAGCCCATGGCCAGTCAGCAGCTCACATGGCCACAGCTGCCACAGCAATTCCAGCTGGGTGGCCTTCCCTCCCTTGCCGGGTGCTGCGGCAGAGAACTCAAAGCGGTGGCTCACGTTCATTAGTTGATGACCACTGATGGCCCCTCTGGTGGGGCCTGCCAAGCAAAGAACATCTTCTCTCTAATGTCAGTGTTAGGATCAACTCTCTTTCTCTTCTTTTCCTGAACTGTAGATTGGGAAGATTGTTCTGAGACCACAGACCATGCGTATGAGAGCAGAGCCATGTTCATTTATGTGAACCCCAAAAATAGAGTCTTTGTGCTGCACTCTGTAACACCCTCCTCCTCCTCCTGCAGTGCATCAAGGAGCTGCAATTCAGTGTTTAGCTCTGCAAAAGAAGAGGAACAGACGGGTTCCCTCCTTACTTCTTCTGATGTTTCCCAGGCTCCATTGCTTCACTTCCACATGTTTCAGTGCCCAGAGGAGTAGGATGGGGAGAAGAGGGCTCAAAGATGGTTTCTAAGAATACCCCAGTGTTTAGTGGAGTAAGAAATTAGGAGGTAGCTTTGTCCACACCAGGTGGTCACCCTGTGATGGAGAGCTGAGACGAGAAGTGTTGTAGTTGCCTTGCTGTAGATGCAATCACCGTGGGCTGTGTCCCCCAGGCTACAACAAGAGTAGTCCTGTTGGTGCCAATGATTGTAGGATGTTACTGTGACCACACTTACGAGCTGGCTTCTCTGTTTTCCATGGAGTGTATCAAGGGAAGGCTCTAAAATGTGATTTTTGTTTTCTTTCTAGCATCCTGCCTTCCTTATATCCCAGAGAAAGGGACAGTTGGAGCCAGCGGAGACCTGGCCCCCCTCTCTCATCTTGCTCTGGGATTAATTGGAGAGGGAAAGATGTGGTCCCCAAAGAGTGGCTGGGCTGATGCTAAATATGTAAGATTCATGCAGCTGTTTGGTTTTTTCCTGCTTGCTGACTCATTTTTCAAATTGCATGTAGCTTTGAGAGAAAGAGAGTTTTTGCTCAGATTAATGACATGTAAAACTCTTTGGATTTTCTGTACCAGTTTGAATTAGGACTAGGTTGCCTTTAGCTACTCATCCTCTAACTTGAGGGAGGTGAATCCATTAACTGACCCACATGTCACTGGAGAAGACATAAATAAGCAGCATGTTACTGAGCCCTAAAGAAATATCATGCCATAGTATTGCAATACAAGATACCACAGTGACATCATTTATGAACTGGAGGAAGGGTCAGGATATGATACCAACTATGAAAGAATTATTACTGTATCTTCAGCTCAATGAACATCAACGCTTTTCTAACAAACCCAAGATCACCTCTCAAATGCTGAGAGTACCTGGAGATTTACTGGAAGCAAGATCTTCGCAGTAAAATTTCTACTGATTTTAAAATGGCTTCAAGTAAATACACAGGTTTGGATATTTTATTTTTGATAGACTAACTAGGGTCACAAGGAGCCTTTGTATCATTCTCCTTCACAAGACAGAAGTGTTACAACGGAATTAGGTTTTAATCAACTGTTATTCTGTCACTAACACATCAGCACACTGATCTTGTGTTAAGTATCTCCAAGTCCAGCCCCTCCAAAGTCTTTCATGGTAGTTTGTTCTGCTACACCTATCACTCCTATCCATGAGTATCTGGATTGAGGACTACACAGGGAGAGGAGTAGGGAGGAAGCAGACCAGTATGTCCTGAACCTTCAAGACCAGAAGTTATAGCTGTACACTTCTGAGATGCATTACCTCTTCTGTTGGAAAGGATGAGAGGACTAAATGAGAAACAGGTTATGCTGTTTCTCCATTTCCTACAAGAGCAATTGCCCTATAGAACTGACATGTACAGAATAAACTGGATTGGACTGTTCCTGCCACTAGAGATTTTCTACAGAAAGGATTAGAGGATCATTTAAAAAGGAATAATTTATGCCAAGCCAAAATGCTATGAGGCAGGGTGTAGGCATAATTGCCTTTCTAATAGGTTTCCAGCCCTCTTTCCTGTTGCCTTCTCCCATCATGTAGAACATGGTAGGTGTTAATGGGCTGTGACAGTATCTTGCTTCAGTGCTCCTGCTACCTTCTTATACTGGCACTAGGAAATGAGGTGCTAGTTTGGAAGCCCTTTATCTAGCCCAGCAGAAAATAATGTGTTATATGTTTGTGATATAAAGCTCTTTTTCTCCCATCACTTAAGAAAATTGTTAATATTTCTGTTCATGGAAACATTTAAGTTTTAGTGACTTAGTTACTGAAAAGTATTTTTCATTAATTGCCTTGGCATTAAACTCCTTCACAGGTCCTGGAAGCCCATGGACTGAAACCAGTTACCTTGAAACCTAAAGAGGTAATAAAGTATGATGACGTCAACTGATGAAAACAAGCACAGTTAATCACTACTTGCTTTATATGTACAATATAAGTACTAAATGAATTAATAATTTTAAATCAAGCTTCAGAAGGATATTGATGAAGTGTTGTCAGCAGTGGGATTCACTTCTCCTAGTGTCACCCTATTTGACCTGAAATGTCAGACCCAAGCTTGGTGTTCAGATTGGCTCTGTGGTCAGTGGAGACAGGCCCCTTCAGAAAGCACTTTATGCCATCCTGAAACGGCTGTCTAAGAGGCACCTTCAAGGTACCGACCTGCCCTTTGGCCATAACAGGAGGTCAGATGACTGACTTGAAGCAGGTATCTGACTTGCTTGGAACTACTGGTGCTCCAAGGGTGTCTGCAGAGATTCAGTTGGGGTCATGAGCATTGACCCTTTACGTAGCAAAGACGCTCAGTCAAGCTGTGCATTTTATGATTTCAGGATGGTCCAAGAAGCTAGGCAAAGGTCTTTAACTCTTTCATGTGAGAAAGACAATTGTCACAGATGTGGGGAATTGTCACAGTGTGTGGAATAGCTGCAATGAGTTTGCTTAACATCTTCTCTCCCTTTGAAGGGTCTGGCCCTCATCAACGGGACACAAATGATCACCTCGCTGGGCTGTGAGGCGGTTGAAAGAGCGGGGGCCATAGCAAGGCAAGCTGACATAATTGCTGCCCTTACACTCGAAGTCCTGAAGGGTACAACAAGGGCCTTTGACACTGGTGGGTACTGGGCCTTCCCTGTCTGTTGGCTGAACAGCTCCTGGCAAGGGAGGCAAAGCCTGACCGTCTAACTTGTCTTACTAGACATCCATGCAGTGCGCCCACATCGAGGGCAGGCTGAAGTGGCCTTTCGATTCAGGTCCCTTCTAGATTCTGACCATCATCCATCAGAAATAGCAGGTGAACAATCTTAACCTTCACCCTCTCAGGTTACCAGGACGGGCTGGGTCCTTCAACAGGACACAATGCTTTTGTGTAAGGAATATTTGGGTTTTGCCTCCCTTGTTTCTTCTAGAGAGCCATAGATTCTGTGACCGAGTTCAGGACGCGTACACAATGCGCTGCTGCCCTCAGGTAAAAACTGACTTTTATATCCTTCTATAACAATCGATGAATGATGGTCAAGTCTCCACCTCAGAAGTACTGTCAGTTATGTGCTGTCTGACTCTGTTAGAGGAAGTGGCTTTATTTTGCCTCTTCTTCACTTCAAAGTATTATTAATGGAGACATGTAATTTTTTGATAGCGTGCATGCACCCGTCAGACAGCATCTAACAAAGTTGTGTTCAGATCTGGAAGAGGCCAGAGGTCAGAAGCAGAGGGAAAGTGCTGGTTTCCATGCTGGCAGATTTTGTAGGGATTTTCTTATGCATTGATGTTGAGAACATGAACTGGGTGTTTCCAAAAGCCAACAGAGTGTAGTATCTCAAACATATTGGAAGAACTCAATCATGTGTGTTTTAACAGAAGCAAAGCTATTAAATCAGTGGAATTAATGGAAGTCAATTAATTAATAAGAGGTTTTGTTTCCTGTGAGTCTTTGTAAGGATACTTCTTCCCTCATAACACTTCTGCCACTGAATGAATATCTTCCATTTAGGTAAACCAACCCAAACAAGTAAAGAATGTCATATTCAGATTACTCCTTTGGCAAAACTGCCATAATAATAGTGAATATCATCTTTCAAGGATTGGCAGTGACGCTTCTCATGTTAAAACAAATCCAAGACCTTTTTCTGTGTGTGAAAGTCGAGTGGGATGATGGGAAGGAGGGTCCCTGCAGCTCAGTCAGCATCCTGAAGGTGAACTAAGCGCAGATACTAAGCTCAGGCACTAATGTCTTTTGTTCCAGGTCCATGGAATTGTAAATGATACAATTGCTTTTGTGAAGGACATAATAACGACGGAAATCAACAGTGCCACAGACAACCCTGTATCTTTTCGATTACTTTATTACTTTGTAAAATTCTGCTTGGCCTTTTTTATTCTTTTCTTCTGCATAATTACCTCTATAGGAGGCAAAGAAGTCATAACTGCCTTTGGTCAATAACTGCCATTGTTTGCAGCAGCAGCATCTCTTCCTTTCCCTGTGACTGCATTGGAGGATTTCTGTCAGCACTGCAATGCAAGGCTGCATTTCTCTCAGCACTCCAATGATGCTGTACATAGCATCATGTCAATTGCTGATAAGCATTATTGCTTCTAGTCTGTCCAAAATTGTAACTGTCATGGAGAGAATCTATCAGAGAACTGAAAATCTATGCTAGGATCTGAACAGGTAGGTTTCTTTGCACCCTCAATCAAAGACCTCCCTTTATGTAGCTTATCTGAAAAAAATACATGTCAAAATTGTATCTCCAAGTTTGAAGAACTGAGATTGGATCTTCATTTCCTGAAAAGTGGAAGTGTGGATGCAATATAAAGTGCTTGCAAATAAAAGCCTATTGGCACAGATACTCCTTCAGTAAAGATATTTCGATTACTGGCAGGTATCTTTCATGTAAACTGTATTTCACTTGTGTGTGCCTTAACTTCTCCTGAAAGATGGTGTTTGCTGAAAGAGAAGAGACCATTTCTGGAGGAAATTTTCATGGTGAATATCCTGCAAAGGTAATTCAGCATTTGAAGAAAGGAAAAAAAATTTGTGTCGATTTTGGTTTTTTTGCTTGTTTGTTTCTGTCTTCTGGTTTAATGAGATCTTCTTTTGTAGGCTCTGGACTATTTGGCAATCGGTGTGCATGAACTTGCTGCAATTAGTGAAAGAAGAATTGAGAGGCTCTGCAACCCCTCACTCAGTGAACTGCCTGCATTTTTAGTCACTGAAGGAGGTCTGAACTCAGGTTTCATGATTGCACACTGCACAGCAGCTGCCCTGGGTGAGTGCTTGAGCAATACCATAGAGAGAGCAAGCTAGCAAGACTGATTTATTTGAAGACAGATGTAATCTAATAGTAGGCACAAAGGTATCTGGCTCCTGCATTCTGTCTCTTCTCCATGTGTTTTGTGCTGTCTCAAAAAGTGTGAGCATCGAGTGCAGCTGCAATTATTTCAGCTCAGCTTCCTTACTCTGCACTGACCCTTGGGCATGTTCAGTGCTCTGAGCCTGCAAACTCTGAAGTGGACTTTGGTGGGAAGGCTTGTCTCAAAGGCGGCCTGATGCCCTCAGTACTGGGTCCTGAGAGCATCATTCGACAGCCTGGTCTGTACATCAGTATGAGACCCCACAGTCCTCAGAAGACCGGAGTTCGCAGGGCTGGCTACTGGGGGAGCACACTGAAATGAAACATCAGTTCAGTGTTTCTTCTAGTACTCATGACTAAGGCAACAAGAAGCCTGATGGCCACTGGGATACCACAGTTCATAGGTTCAGGGAAGGATGAGCCAATATAAAGACAAACATGCTATGAGAAGAGAGTAAATTTTAGAAGATACAAACAAACACAGGAGCAGAGGGTATCAGGTAAATGTGTAGATAAACATTCTGCAGAAAAACAAATCAATTAACTAAATCAATATGCTAAAGGAACCCTGCCTAGAGGCTGGTTTGGCAAATGGGTCTGGAAGAGGAGCTGAAATGCTCATCCCCTTGTTTAAGGGCTGGAAGCTTTACCTTTTGACTGGGGAGAGTTTAGGACGGCTCCAGGCCTCAGCTGATTGCATGGCATCAGGTTTCACTGCACACTTCTGCAGTCTGGTGTGACAGATTCTGGGGTGTTTGTGATTTCTGCTGTGGGAAATGAAAATTATAGCCCTGCCTCTGCTGAAACTATGGGTCCATGGGTCAAAATCATCTCATCCTGATCAAAATAGCCAGGATTTTATGTGAATTGAAATCTGAGTTCCTTTTAAGTTTTTCAACCTTTTTTTTAAATCACTAATATTTTTTAAATCACTCTGCCATTTTCTGGGTTGTTTGTGTGCCAGCTAATGTTTTTCACTCCCAGGGTTAATCGATGAAGCTGCAAAAAATTTGCACACATTTTGCAACGCCGCTGGACGTGTCTGTCTGCCCCCGCTCCAGCAGCTCTGTGCCTGCCAGACCGAGCTGTTTGCAGTGGCCACATGCAGCCTCTCTGGGACCTGCTGTTACCTGCCTGAATGTGCCAGCTGGGCTCTGGTCCTAGACTGTGTCGCTCCAGCCCATTTGCAATTGGTGTCACCACCTCTCTGTCGCTCGTTGCTTTTCTGAAGCCACTAATTTGGCGAGGGCATTACACAGCACCCCGCTGGGCTTCAGAAAGGAAAGGCCGAGTGCAGCCAGAGTGCTGTGAATGCAGATCTCATTTTTTCTCTTTTAAAGAGCAATTCTCAACCTCAAATTGTCATTGAATGGTGCCCAAGGCCTTTCCTGCAGCCAAATTGCTGTTGCTTTTGGGTGCAGCAGGAGAATTTACTCCAGAGCTTGCACCTGGCTTTCAAAGCCGGAGTGGTGTCATGCTCATGCACATGGGCAGCCTTGTAGCAAGATGAGGGTGGGAGAGGATTTGTATCACACTCCTGCATTTTTCTAGAGGAAGTTCTGAAAGTGCCTCAGCTGCAATGAGCAGACCAGACGCTGATCTCTAGCTGTGTTCTTGAAAGCAGGGGAGGGGCAATATTCGTGACCAAAACCAGAGGGAGCCAATGCCCTTTACAGAGAGTTGCCCTAGAGCAACAGGCAGGACCAGGCTTATGTTTCACAGTTATGCTGTCTGCTCTTCTTCTTCAGTTTCCTTCAGGCCTTTGAGCCACAGCAACTCAAGCCTGGAGACGGGGGAGTGAAGAGCGAGCAGTTGTTCCATATTTGGTTAATATTTGCATCTAAAGACTGATGTTGGTTGGTTTTCAGAGGCAATGGTAGTTTTCAAGGTGGTTATTACAAATTACTCAGTCCAGGTAAAATACTGATGCATCCTCAAGAGAGGAGCAATAGTTGGACCCAAGGTGGTGGACAGGCTCGTGTCTCCACGTTGTCCATTGCTTGTGCTGTCTCATGCCCATTCCGTCCTACATTCATTGTGCTGGATTTTTGCAGTTTCTGAAAACAAAGCCTTGTGCCACCCCTCTTCTGTGGATTCTCTCTCGACCAGTGCTGCTACAGAGGATCACGTGTCCATGGGAGGATGGGCTGCAAGAAAAGCTTTGAGAGTTATCGAACACGTGGAACAAGGTAAATTAAAATCCTGATTTCCAGACAGACCTTGACTCATGAAAATGAGGAACTAATACCAAAAATGATCAGGTGTGAGGTAGGCAGATACAATACAAAGTTCTCCAGACAGAAGACTCTCCCTAAGCGCTGTCATTTTACTGGTGTTTTAATGTGGGTTCTTGCAAGCTTCAGAGGGAGAATTTTCATTTTTAGCTCAGGCTCCTCTTTTCTCAGTGCTAAAGAAGTTTTCTGATTTATGATGGACATTAATTTGAGTATTCAAGTTACCCTTGAAGAGATTCCTAGGGATTCAAGACTGGTGACCAGGAGTTTCTGGTACACTGAAAAGGTCTGTACAACAGAGCACCCAAAATCTACTTGCTGAAATGCTTGAGACTGCCCCCAGCATCATCCATGAAATTGTCCTGCCACTGGGCTGGCTCTCTGGGGTGTGTGGATCCACTGGTTTTTCACATTGCCTGAAACCATATCATATTAGTGAGAACAAAGGCCAGGGATAGCGTCACATAGGAAACCTTGCCTTGAGCTGTACCTGCCAAACATCCCTTTCGCTGTTCTGGTTTCCTAGTTCTGGCTATCGAGCTGCTCGCCGCCTGCCAGGGCATTGAATTCCTACGCCCTCTGAGAACCACAACCCCATTGGAGAAGGTCTACGACCTTGTGCGCTCCGTGGTGAGGTAAGATCAGATAAACACCTTCCCCAGAGGCTGCCTGCCTGGAGAGCAGCTGCTGGCAGTGGTGGCTAATGTTTGCCCAATGTCTCACTGCAGGCCCTGGATAAAGGATCGCTTCATGGCCCCAGACATCGAAGCAGCTCACAGGCTGCTTGTGGACCAGAAGGCGAGTGCTGGCTTTTGGCTTGTGCCATAGGATTGTCTAGAACCCTTTTTCTTTGTCCATGCCAGCTGCTGGTTTTGCTGCTCTATCCTCTTAATGGTCAAGTGGTTTTGTAGCAAGTGGCAGTGATTCTCTCCCAGCTGTTGCACACAGAGCATTAGCCTCGTAACAAGACAAGACAAGACAAGACAAAGTATTTTTGCCTTGAATCCTTTCACCTTGTCCCCTTGGAGCTGTATCCTTCCCCATCCCTTGTCAACTCCATCCATGTGCTCTTCCCTAAACCTCACTCTATCTGCCTCTCTGGTTCTGCTCATCCCATTTAGCGTAACTATACAGCTTTGTCACCTCTATCCCAATAACTTTTCTACAAGGTTTCCTGAACTCATGCATTAATGTCTTAGCTGAACTTTTGTTTTGCCTCTGACTCTGCTGTTTCACGTTCTTGTTTCACAGGTGTGGGAAGTGGCTGAACCTTACATTGAAAAGTACAGGAGGGAACACATCCCTGAATCAAGGCCTATTTCACCTACAGCTTTCTCCCTGGGATCGCTGAGAATGAGTGCAGATGATAGTCATGACCACAGGCATCAGAATGAACTTTAAGAGTTGTGATCCTCTGGAAGAGAGCAGATCCTTTCCAGAATCTTATCTGAGCATGGCCATTTTACTCAAACTCAATGTGGTTTCTCCAGGTGACCCAGAGGACCTGACTGTCTAGCTCAGGAGCACAAATAGGTAGTAAAGAAAAGTCTCACTGCTTTCCTCACGTGTGAAAGACAATTTTGTCATGGTAGTGTGGTTTTGACTGGATTTCATGAACTTCTGAACACAAATCATTCAGACTTCTCCTGAAACCAGTATTTGTTTTGTCAACTCTTCGTTTGTTTTCTCTTCATCTGTGCCAATGATACCAAACAGCCTAAGTTTGATATTCTTGATATCTTTTTTTTTCCCCTTTGGGTAACTGCTGTGATCCCCTTCATTTTGCCACAAGCAAAATTATCTTTACACTTAATTCTTCTCTCTTTTGCAGATCTTATGTGAGGTACAAGTTCCTGTATAACAGGAGCATTTTTAGAGCAGGTTCTTCACAAATCAGGAAAGCTGTGAGCATACGAATGTGCTATGGAGATCATGGCTCCAGAACAAATATATTCTATTCTGGTGATGGACTACACTTAATGCAGCTTTCCAAGAGCTGTGGGCTGTCACCTGCAATCAATAAACTGAGGCTTCATATACGGCTGTAGCAATCTATTGTCCTGTCATGTGCGTGATGATGAAAATGTAAAGCAAAAGCTTAATTTGGAAATAAATAGGACAGGTGACATAGGGGCCAGAAAAGGGGGAAGAGGAGGTGTTGGAGTGGTGAATGTGAACCAGTGCTAAGGCAAGAGCACCAAGACCTACACCTGCATGGCTCACCAGGTCTCTGCCTGTCTGCCAAGGGCCCTGTCCCCACAGACAGGATGGTGACAGAGTGTACTCTGTGTTACAACACTGATCTCTGGCACAGTTTTACTTTGCAAGGGAAGAGTCGACATGGATTTCACATCACGGTGCAGTGATCTCAGGGCAGTACTGATCTGGCTGTGGGGCATTCAGCACGAGCTGGAAGCCTCCTCAGGCTATTGGCTATGCTGCACAGGGCAGCCAAAGCACCAGTGTTGGGCTGCCTTTGGGTGTCTGACACTTGCCACGTTAAATGTGCCCTGAGGAGAGGGCTCATGCCTGCTGGCAGCCTAGCAAGGAGACACCTATCCTGGCCAGAAGACCTGGGAACTATGGCACCCATGGCACATGAGCTCCCAGTTAAGCTCCTTCCTTCTGCACCTGATGTGCAACATCTCCATCCTGTCTCTCCCTCATGTCCCAAGGAAGTCCCTATTCCTTCAGTGTGAGGCTCTCTGTAGCAGACAGGTCTCAAGCTCCCCGTGAAGCTGTTTCATTTTGTATAAAACCAGGTATTAATTAAAAACAAGTGTGAGAACAAACAGACAGGCTTTTATCTTATAGGATCAACCATTTGCCTTCAGCCTAGTGTTGAGGCTGATGGTTCCTCCAGCAGCAAAGCTGGCAGAAGTTCCTATGCCCATGTACCTACATCCTGCTCCCTGTGCTGTGGGAGCCAGCACTGTGGATGCCATCACTGAAGTGAGCCACGCTAAAAAAAAACCTTCCTGCATTCTGGAGGGTGTGCCTTCCCTGGCAGCTGTGGGGATAACAGTGCCACAAACTGCAGGACCACAGAGCTGCCTGCTGGGAACCACTCAAGCTGGCTGTGCCCCTGAAGTAAAATTGAATGTTCTGACTGCAGACTGCCACTAGTTACAGCCCTGGGGCACATTCCCAAATGGCTGCTGGATTCACCCGAGCTGACTGGGCAAACTCATGGCTTCAGGTTCCCATCAGAACTTGTGCATGAGCGCAGAATCCCCTCACATCAGTAGTTTTAGGCCACAGATGCCTATATCTGTCCAGAAAGAGAATATTTGAGGCTTTCCTTTATGCAGTCTTGGGCCCCAAATGCCTCAGGCATTCAGAGAAGAGATTCTGGGCCTTGCTTCCCACTCACCTCTGCTTTTGGCTGCCTGGGACCAAGGGACCCCCAGCCCATACTGCAGCACTGTGGCCTCAGGTTTTGCACCATGCCTGTGCAGAGCTGAGAGGCACCACTGTGCCTGCACGCTGCATTTAAGAAATGCCTGTGCTCCTTCCCTGACAGCCTTCCCAAATCCCTGTATAAACATTATTTATGAAGGCTGTCTTGGGCAGAATGGATCAGGCAATCGCATATTTGAGATGTTCTTTCAAGCTTTATAAAAACAAAATTCCACACCCACATCTGGTACAACATCTGTTTGCAGGAAAACACGTCAGGTGGCAGGAATGCTATTACATTGTTTTAAAAACTGATTTCGTTGGCTAGCCTGGATCAAATAAAGCATGAAGAAAGATACTACAGGGGATGGCTTGCATATTTTGGGTGTTAACAGATGTGCCCAAGGCTCAGGAAGATCAGAAGGTCATAATACTGCTCATACATATTTGTGATGGCTTTCAAATGTCTGTTAATCAGAATGAGACCATTATCCTTCCTCAAAGGTCTGGTTCACTAAAGCACTCTGCTCTGTATCACAGGTTATGTCACCTGCTTATATCAATACTTATTTCTGATGTGACGTTCTTCATGCTTGTCGGGTGTAGTTCTATGACTTCACCTTCAAAAAGTAAATCCCTTTTGCTTCTGCAGCCACGACCCATTTGAAAATTTGAAGAAAAGTCTCCAGTCCATGTGTATTCAGAGACCCTCCTATCCCAGACCCTCTGCTTAAATACTGCAAAAGCTTCAACTCTCCGGAGCTGTGTCATCCTTTTTTCTACATAGTGCATTCCTAAATGATGGTACAAGCTGTGGGAAAAAAAGTAGTAGCTGAAAGATAAAAGAAAGAGTGCTTTAAAAAAATTAGGCTCCAAAGTTTCAACATGGCTTTGAGTAGGAGTTATCACACTTAACTTACCAGAATCACATTCAAACTTCCACAAACAATTATGTACCATGTTATTTCAGATTCAGCCTAGAATAAATAAAATCAGGTCTCTTTTGGAACATTTGAATGACACTGCATGTGATCTCTCCCAGCACAGCCAAGGGCCATCCCAAATATGCATGCCTGAGCCCCTGGCCCTCTGTCACATGTTACTTAACATCACACTCCCCAGTAAATCTTACCTGGATCCAAACTTTGTTTACTCATTGCCAATTCGTTTGGGTTATTTTCAAATATAATAATATTATAGATTACTTGTACAGGAAAACATTTTTGGAAACTGTCTTATTTAAGATGGATACAATTGGAAATTTTTTTATTGTGCTAGAGAGAAGGACAGTGGACATGGAGATGCACCAAATGGGTAATGCTTGGTAAGGTTTATTTGAATAAGAGTAAGGTGAGCAGGCAAACAATTTACTGGTAAATACAAATCTGATTTGTCTGTTGCTTTAAAATACTCCATGCTAATTTGATTTTAGTAGCTTACTAAATTACTGCTTTCTCTCAGTAACTGCTCATTGTCTCACACCTCTCATTTTCATAGACGACTTTTCCTTTAACTATAACGTAGTTGATCAATGCTTCATGTCCACCAAACTGGTAAATCAAGTGCTCCCACCTAAAAAGACAAGATGTTTAAGAATATATAAACTTGCATAAGAGCAGGTCACATGCCCAGCATACCTGGCAATTTTATAAGTTTTTCCTGGAAACGGAAGAACATTATTCCATGTCTACATGGTGTCTCTTGCTGCATGAATACAGTGAGTCTATCAGTAGAGAATTTGTACCGCAAAATAAACACATATTACCTCTAGATAATTTGTAATTAGGCATGGGTTATTTGTATTAACAGCCCCAAAAGTCTTAGGCTTTATTTTCCACTGGAGTGATTAAGGAAAATGAAAGTGGGTCTGAAATGCTACCAGCATTCAGTGAAGATAACTAATGTTAAAGCACATTTCAAATGCCAGTGGAAGAACAAACCTTGATGAATTTATGATAACAAGATCCCCCTGCTTGCCGACTTCCAAGGAGCCGTGGGTGTCTGATTTGCCCAGAGCATAAGCGGCATTAATGGTGGCAGCCGCCAGTGCTTCATTCATTGACATCTTCATGTTTACACAGGCCAGATGCATCACCATGGGCTGTAGGCAAGGAAGGGGACAATGGGAGTTACCAGGAACACAAAGCTGTTTATGCTTCAAATCCCCAAGCACTCCCCTTCTTCTTTGCACAACAGAAGGAGTTGCTCTGCACAACATAAATCTTGTCAGCTCCAAAACAAGAACTCTAAAATCAGTAGCTTTCAGAGCATTTTGAATAGGCCTCTCAGTGCATATGAAGGATGGAACCCATCCTGGTTTCAAGAATTTCCGGCAAAAACTAGCAATACACACAAACAAGCACAGGCAGCTGTCTGTGTAGGGCATACAGCTCTCCTTGTGCATATGAAACCAGTTTTAAGTGTGCAAGACCTATACACAAGGTGTACTAGTAAAAATTTCGTAATTCTGTGGTTTCAGTATTAGGATTGTCTTACCATTGAAAAACAGTATGCATTAGGATTAAAGTCACTGCCAAGAGCAACTATAACACCTTCTTCCAACATTTTTCTAGCTCGAGGTTGCTTCAGTCTAGTGGGAAAAAGAAACTTATCAGTATGATTTTCTTAGTTGTCATACAATAATTTACAAGGGCAAAAGCAATCTCTCGGTTTGGCTACATCCATGCATGCAGTTACACTGATCCTTTTGGAGATGAAAGCCCAAATTCTCCTCTTGCATCCCTACCTATCACCCTATGGACAACATAAATGGGAAGTGTGAGCCACAGCTTTTGCAGTGAGAGCATGTGGTAACAGCCAGTATCAACCATCAGGCTCCAGGCCACTGAAATTCTGGTATTTATCCAGACCTCAGACACTTCAGAATTTACAAGATGAAAATCTTCATTTCACAAAACCCCTGATTTTCTAGTTCTTACAGCTTCAAAGACAGGCTCCCAAATATGAGCAGTGGCACATGCAATGCAACAGTCCCTTCCCAGTTACTGAGACTGTGAGTTTAATCTGCATACATTAGAGATCTTTTCACTTAGCAATTACAACGCAAAAAATGTTTTCAATAACTTCAATATCTGGAATAGCCACTTCAAAATTGTTCAGCCCTTGGATTAATCTGTGTAGGTGTTTGCAGGGTGGGTGCTAGGAAATACACTCTCTAGGAAGTTTTAGCCATAGCTGCTCTAAAGCCATTCCAAATCTACTGTGAGACTTTTCAGTAATCTCACATATTTTTTGAGGATTTCCAGCAGAAATAAGACATAAGGAGGCTCATTCAGTTCTCCGTATGAGAAGAATCACATGTGAAGACATGTGATTGTCTTCACAGACCCAGAGTGATCCTTAAGGCATGGACGGACACATGTTTATTCCTTTACATCAAAAGACCCTAAAACCACACACATGGATCTGCATGATCTTACAAAAGTTTCCCTTCAACTGAGTGGTCTTACCTTAGCATGTAGGCTGTTGTTGGTAAAAGGACAGCAGCACACTTCGCTCTTGCCATCGCCACGATACCTTCATCACTAACTTCCTCCAGGTGGCTGATGGCCCGGGCTCCTAGTTCAGCTCCAAGCTAAGTCAATTTTCAAGCAAATTACTCACTATTCTCAATTAATTCAGTAAAAAAAGTTGTTTCCGAACAACTGGAGGAGACAATTCACTATTAATGCAAAATTTACTGGAAGAGAAATAGTAAAGACTGCTTGGAAGAAAAATCAGAATACAGAGAAAAATATTTGTTAATTTACTGCAGGAAAAGTTGATCACTTTACCCACCCATGGAGCAGAAGCACACCTTCAGTGGTGTTTTAAACAGCCTAACACACAAACTATGTGAGAGCCATGGATGACAACATTACCAACTCCTGTTCATAAAGGATCCATCAGGAAATAGTTCACAAAACTGAATGATGCCTTCAATGGGGAAGCCAAAGAGGCTTTTATAATCAGCCAAGTTTTTGGTTTGGTTTGGTGGCTTTTTTTTTAAATACAGCAGAGAATAACCACGGGCAGACCCTACAAGGAGGAAGCAATGTTTAAATGATGGTGAAACATGGTCTCAAAGTGACTTTCTTTATCAAGATATTTGGGAACCTAGTCTTGACTAAACCACCTCTCTGAGTGTGTTCAGATATACTGATATCTGAGTAATGAGACCGTTGAGTATGCTGACTGCAATTGGACTTGCTGCTTCTAACAGGACATTTAACGAAAAAAGTACTTTTCAAGCTGCATAGAAACCATGTTTTTGTCATTCTTGGGTTCATGGATATCCACGTTCCCAGCCTGTATCCCATGTGGAAGATAAGCAAAGTCAATGTTTGATTAGCCAGTGCATGTTAGTCCCAGAGGTCAAGGCTTCCTCCCATGTCCTTAACGCCAAAGCTGCACAGGGACTGCTCTTCCTATCATCTGACAGAAACAGATGCCTATGAATGGTCTATTTGATAAAATCGTAAAAAAAAACAACCTCATTTTTGAAAGCTGCAATTCTTTCACAGACTGGGCTCTCACAGGAGCAAAAATGAAATGAATGTTAAGAAAGACGTACCTCAGCAGATTTCATCGGATGGAGTTCATCACCATGGAAGTTAATCTGTAACCCTATATCTTTTCCAGCTTGAAGTATTCTCCTTGTAGACTCCAGATCAAAGACTCCCTTCTCACAGAACACATCTATATTGTTAACATGTATTTCACCACTTAGTTTGAGTTCTTTCAGTTTAGGAAGGTGGTTATTGATAATGTCATCTGTGGCTTCAGTAGCAGTTTTCCCTCTAATGAAAAGAAAATGGAATAGAGCCATATGAGTAACATCCTTGAAGTCTGGCACACATTCAAGCCATACATGCAATTACTAGATTACTGAGGAAATGATGTAAGTATGAATCCCTTAAAAAACCTTCAAAATAAAAAATAAATAAACCCAATTGTAATTCATATACTCTCCAACATGAGTTACTTCCCATTCAAAGAATATTAGATTGTATTACTGAATATTTTTAATAAGGTTGGCATCTTGGATGCTATCAAAGATATGGAATACTTTAAAACAAATTCTTCTGCTTTCCTATTCATATATTCTGACCTCCTTACACTGTATTCTAAAATATAACTACTTAAAATATGTAAATGAGTATTTAAATATGTTAAATGGTATTCATGCAACTTTTTTATACAAGTATCAAAGCCCAAAGGGGATATGCAGAATAAGTCATTATTTTTAATTTACCTCTCCTCCTTTTGTCCCATTCAGAGTGAGGGACAGATAACTGTTTCTAATCAGAGGGGCTTCCCAAGGTTTGGTTTGCCAAAGTCAGAATAATTTCTGAATTAAATTACATAAAGATTACCCAGGAGAGATCCTCTATTACATAAAGATTACCCAGGAGAGATCACTAAACGCCTTAGAAAGAGCAAATAATCCCAAAACATGCAGTCTGGTCAGCATTTTCCAATTTGAGTATCTAAGGACAAGAGATGTACAGCAGCTAAATGTCTGAGAGCCCAGTGCTCATTTCAGGCACCGCAAGGGCTGCAGACACTGGCGCTATGGAGCGCCACACATGGCTGAGCTGGGGGCCATGCCACGGCAATAAAATCAAGAAGCCAAATTCTGCCTGGATTTATAGACAAGGTTACAAAGCAGAGCCCTTCTTCCATTCACTTCTCACCGAAACAGTCACTGGGGTTGCTCAGCCTCTGACCATGACAAGGCTTTTCCCTTTTCTCTTTCAACTCAGCACCCTTTGGAGGAATTTGGGCTGAAAGAATTAGGACCAGAGCCAAGACAAAGCAGAGGAAAACACTTGGTATTGGTTTCACTTTTTGAGGGATATAGTGCCCCAAAATGCAAAGCAGAACTGCTGTTGTTTTAATGCAGAAGACTTCTGCTCAGGAAACCACTTTGAAAATTTCCTGCTAAAGTTTAAAAGGGCCCAATAAACACTTGCCAATAAAAAACAATAATAATTTTTAAAAATCAGACATTCCCCAAATCATGAGTTTCATTCAAAATGATGACTGGAGGGACCAAGGAAGAACTGCAGATTTCCTCCTGGTCAAAATGAGAACCCAAGCCAGAGTCTAAGTTTGAGGGGTAGCATAAAGTTCAAGCAAAGTATTCTAGACACAAACATTTGATTGAGAAAAGAGAGGATTTAAAAAGACACAAACTGTAAAATACAGATAACTCAGTATTTCCTTCAGGAAATTTCCTCAAATCCCCAACTACCTTTTCCCCTTACTTAAAATACAGTATCCTTGCTACTACTACATTTTGTTATGCTTGATGTGCATCAGTGGGGACAGAAGTGTGCAGAGAAGGAGAAGGCACATCTGTCTTTCTAACACATGAGAGTTGAAATGTTTGTAAAAACACTGGAATTTACTTAATTGGTTTATAGAAATGCTCAAAGCATTTTGGGGGAAAAGGCTATTAATCAGGATTTTGACTGAGACCCCGCCAAGGCTTTTGAGGGGAGGGAAAAAGGAAGGACTAAGAAATACATATATATATATATATATATATATATATATATAGTTTGGGGTGAAAGGTCAATTTTATTTTACCATTAAGTCCTCTAAATTTTAGTAGAACTTCTCGAAAGAAGTAGTTGGTGCTTTCAGCTGATTTTAGTTACTTTATTCTTAGCCATCTTCCAGTTACTGAAGATGATACAGGATGCATTTTGCATAGTTAAACTGACAAAAGACAATTTACCATCCTGCTCCAAATACACAAGAATTAGATTGCAAAGAATATTTTCTGGGTCATGTTTTCTTGAATGTCAGGAGAGGCTGGGGTTTTTTTTGGAGTATGCTTTTTTTTCTTTTAATGAACATCTCTTGAATATTGCCACATAATAAGCCTGCCTCTATCTCATGTGCCTTGTCTTGCAGCAGCCTACCACTTAGTCCGTCAAAATATCTAGCTAAAACTCCTCATTAATTCCTTCATACACTGAAATCTGGTAACATGAAGATGTTATTTTCATCATAGCGAAATAAAAATCAAAAGTGAGATAAGATTTTTACGACATGCCTACTTGAGCCATCAGAATAATTGTGATTAAACATTTAGTTTCATCTTCTACTCATCTCATACTATAAGATGCATGCAAGTCTTCATTGAATGGAAGCATAATTAAACTTTGTTTACAGAGATAGATAAGGATTAAATATGGTATTTTTTGTTGTTAGCTGGCCAAAATACAATCTCATGGCAGAGACTAAGCCTGAAGGATAGTAGCAAATGCAAGCAGAAGAACTTTCTGTACAGGACACCCTCTGTTATATTCAGTGTGAGCATTGGCTGGAAGCAGGGGTTCTGTGCTAAGCCTATGTTGGCATTTAGGAGTCATTAAATAATGTTCCCCTGCCTTCCTTCAAATTAAAGTTTAAGAGAGCCTCCTATAAATACTGGTTGTTTTTTCTCGAGTATGTTGTATTTTAGGAGCGAGGCAGAAGAAACCTTTCTGAGAACAACAGCCAGTTTTCAATGCCAAGCAGCAGCACTTAACGAGAGAAAGACAAGTCAAGTCCCGTTACTTGGGCACAGCGTGAGCTCCACAGTACGTTGAGGAAATGCCGATATCCAAGGATTTCTTAGCACGTTCGATCACCCTGAGCATTTTGAGCTCGGTTTCCAAGTTTAAGCCATATCCACTCTTGCACTCCACCAGCGTGGACCCTGCTCTGAGCATGCGCTCGAGGCGGTGCTGGAAAGTGCTGAACAGCTCGTCCTCCGTGGCCTCCCGAGTGTGCTCCACGGTAAAATGTATTCCTCCCCCAGCCTGGTGGATCTCCATATAGGATGCACCTGCCAGCTTGGGTTAAAGAAAA
>VXBT01006264.1:81040-118904 GCA_013400235.1 Oriolus oriolus | reverse complement strand
GTTGCCACGAGGCGCGCCGCGGTCGCGCGGCGGGGGGCGGTCCGGGGGTGTGAGCGCGTGCCCCGTGCCCCGTGCGCGTGTCCGTGCCGCGTGCGCGTGCGCGTAGCCGTGCCCGTGCCAGCGCGGCAGCGCTGCGCGCCCCCGCGGGCTGTGCCCGCCCCGCTGGCCGCGTTCAGCTCCCTGCTGCTCTGCACGGGCAGGTCCCCACGAGGTGGCAGCGCCTGGCCGGTGTGGCGGCCGTGGCACCGGGCGGGAGGGCTCTGACAGCCTCTCCTGCTGGTGCCTGCGAGCCCCGCGGGCGGTGGAAGCCTGGCGGCGTCCATCCGTCTGTGAAAATAAATCCGCGGACCGGCACCTTTTCGTGACTCCACGCGCAAGGATAGAAAATCGCCGAGTTTATAAGACACATGAGTGCGAATTCCCTGTCAGTGTCATTTGACTCCCAGGCGAAGATGTCCCGGGGCTTTTCTTGGGTGTAGAGAGTCGTGAAAAGTCAGTCCTGCACTAACTAATTTGTGACTCTTAACCTTCGACAGGCAAATATGTTGAACCAATGTCTGTACCGTTTACCAATTTGTCACATCTTCACTAATGTCTTCTACTACTCTATGTATCAATTCATCAAATGCCACAGTGTGTGTTTCTGTTCCTGCGTACAGCATATTTGCTTGATCTTCAGTGTATTGGGTGCTGGAAAACACACATTCATGAAACTTAACCTGTCATTTTTTTTTTCCAAAGGTGGGTCTAGTGCCCTGGTGTTGAAAGCAAACCCGTTATCGCCTCCTCAAATCTGCGCTGTTGACGCAGCAAGCCATCTTCTCCAGATCCAGACTGTCCTTACACACAGTGGCACCGTGAATGTGTAGGAGTGAAGCAGATGGAATTGTATTTCCTGTAAACTAGCATATATCGAAAGTGCAGTTACAGAATCACAGAATTTTAGGGTTGGAAGGGACCTCTGAAGATCATCCAGTCAACCCTCTTGCCAAGGCAGGGTCACCTGGAGCAGGTGACACAGGAATGTGTCCAGGTGGGTTTGGAATGTCTCCAGAGAGGGAGATTCCACAACCTCCCTGGACAGCCTGTTCCAGTGCTCTGCCACCCTCAGCATGAAGTTCTTCCTCATGTTGAGGTGAAGCTTCTTGTGAAGATATTTAGATGCGCATTTCCATGACCATTAGGAATAAGCGTGATTTTCTTTTAGGGTGGGCAACAGAAACAACATCAAAATCATGCAAATTATCTTTCTGGTAGCAGGGCTCACTATGGGCCAGCTGAAAGAGTAACTAAGTTACAAGATTTTTTTTGTAAGGAAGTCTGTGTTTAGACTATGCAGGTCAAATATCAACACAATGGGAAACGGTATATACAGCAAAATTTTTCATGCCATTTTCAGTATAGAATAGCTGATTTCACATGATAACTTGTATAATGTGGCAGAATGCAATGAGCTTAGAGTGTCTTAAAATCATACTTTGAGAGCAATTTTTGCACTATTCTGACTATTTTTGCACTATTGCCATGTATGTCTGTGAATGGCAATGTAACAGGCTTGGTATGATATCTGTAAATAGCTCTACTTATTTTTACATATGGAACCAATTTTGACCACAACGTCTCCTACTCATGCTGGGAAAACTTTTTGTGTACCAAGAAATAGGAGCATTTATATTCAGCTTTTAATATACTCTGTTCCTCAGGTGAGTAAGTATTCCAGCCCTGTTGTTATAAAAAACAAGCATTTCCCAGGGTCATCGATCTCAGTGAAGAAGTGAGAGAGAGAGAGTGCTTGACTTCAAGTTTTATAATTGGTCCATGAATTCACGCGTCAGTAATCTCATCAGCTGCAGACTGGGTCTGCAGCAATTTTGTGTGGTGGTAGGCTAGGAAGGAGTACTGAAAGCACACAATGCATGACTACATCTGATGTAGTTAACTGAATGACTCGGTTAATCAGGAAATGAAATAGATGCTGTTTTTCTTCCCCCTTTATGAGGAATTTGCTGTTTACCTTGTTGACTGAATCATTCTGACTCAGAGACAGTATTCTTACACTGATCTTCAGACCTTCAGCACAGGGGTGAAGTTCACCTTTTGTCCTCTTTGTATTTCCCATGTAATAGGGGAAGTAATAATTTGCATTCTTTACTGCCTTTGGGTCAGGGTATTTAGGCTGTTGCTCAACAGGAAGTGAACAGGAAAGAGTTGTTGTAATAGATTAATCCAAACCTTAGCTTCTGGGTGGATGGATAGGATTTTCTCCTACAGGTCAGGAGTGTAACACAAATGCCTACACTCTGTTCCTAAGGAAACACGTTAAGCAGCTGGGCATTCAAGGGCAGCAGTATTTCTGGTGGAGGGACAGGTTAGATGGTGTTGTGTGTGTAAGTGCAAATTCTCACTGACATCACTAGCACACTGTGTTGCCATAAAACCAGGCTGAGAGGGCCCCGTGCCATCACATTGCTGAGAGAAACCTCGGCGGCCCAGAACTCCTTCCTGATTCATCTGAGTTTGCTGAGACAGGAACTCTTTGCAATAACCTGTTTCTGCCTGCCATAAACACATTATTAAGGAAACTTTCAGAGCTGCCCCGTGTTCCAGCTTCTGGGCTGTACATTTGGTGACAATCCCGTGAGCCTTTTTCTAGTGATATGCCAGTGTCAGTCGGGATTTCCTCCACTGCACTCTTATTCCACATCAGGCGAGCTACTTCTGATACCACACAGTCATGTCCACCAGAGCAGTAAGAGCATCAACTTTGCCATCACACCGGAGACACCATGTCATGGGCACCAGTTGCAGTCAGAGAACTTAAAGCAGCCGTGAGAGCACAGCCCTGAATTACAAGTGGGCAGAGCTGAGTTAACAAAAAGGAAACTCCATCAGGAGACAGCAGCTTCAAAGGACGGGTTTGCATCAAAAAGGATCCAGTGTAGCAGCACGGAGTTAGCCCTGCTCTGCGGCAGATGAACTTTGGCTTCTGCTTCTCTTGGGCTCATAATTGACAAAGACATGTAAGAACTTGTTGGTCTCCCCATACAAACCCGTCCCAGGTGAAGATGTGCCTCCCTGCTTCCTCCCCCTTGCCAGACTCCCACACCAAGTCTGGTCCTTGAAAATACTAGGTGATACGATACCTCAGTCTGAGGTTGGCAGTTGTTAAGTTCCTTGTGCAGAGCAGTAGCTGATTCCTGACAAGCTCTCTGTTCTAACATCGTGGGGATGCAGTGGTTATGACTCTTGTGGACCTAGGAGGATTTTGAATCTCTGTGCACCCTTGGGGAGTTTTGCTGCTGTAGCAAGGCTGTTAAAATGTGAACAGGACCTAGGACTCTGGCCAAGTATTGACAGGAAGTAAATAATCTATTTTTCCTTCAGAAACAGGCATAATAGAAGATTTCCCACTTGATATCATATTGGAATGGAAAACTTGATCTTGCCCATAATTTGTCTGTAGAAAGTATCTTGTCTAAAACCCTTTTTCAATAAGTAACACAAAATTTTTTGTACGTGCAGAAAATCTGTTTCATTTATCAGCTCTTGGTGACTTGGGACTGCTGTAGCAGCATTGTGTGGTCTGTCAACAGCCCTCACATGGGGCATAGTCTTGACTTTATGGGGCTTTGCCAGAGTAAAACAATTTTGCTTCAAACAGTATTTTTTCAGAAATCTCTACCAGTGAAACTGGTGAATCCTCTCTGCTGATTGTCATTTTAATAACACCGTCTTTGATCAAGTCTCCATGTGAGGCAACAACCATCCACCACAGGCCTTCACCGTGGATTGTGACTAGGAATCAGGAGGTAGTGACATCAGACTTCAGAAGAACAGGAGGCTGTAATTTCTCTCTGAGATCCTCATACACCTAAGCAAAGCCACACTGTGCTAGAGGTGGATACACAGGATGCAATACTAGGAAGCACAAAACTGGTCAGCCTGTTTCAGGCTTGGTCCAAGTAACATGCCTTTTTCCACCTGCTGACAGAGTTTCATCTCAGCATAAGACTATAGCCCAGAACAGATTCTCAGTCTTGCTGAACAACACTTGGAAACAGCCAAAGGGAAGGACACAGGGGAACCACAAAAACCAGAAGACTTGCCATTGGCCCTGCATGCCTGGCAGTGGCTAGCAACAGTAATGTGAGGGAACACAAACAAAATGCAGAAGTCTGTTTGAGATGGACTTGCCCAGTAAGCAGGAGACCATGCTGTGAACGATTCCCAGGGCAGGAGGCAGAGGTGCGACTGGGAAGACAGAAATGAAGGGTTTCTTCTTGGGTAGAGGAGGTATGTGCAGTTTAAGGTCAGTACAATGTCTTTTTTCTGCAGTGATATCAGTATAAAATGAGACTGGGGGTGGAGGTGGGGGGCAGGTATGTACTAACAAAGGCCCAGATCTTTTGTCCACGCCGTCAAAGATCTGCCAGAGTGGCTCTTCTGTGGACCTGTCACAAGGCTGGGCTGTGCCAGCAAGAAGGGGCATGGGATGGATATTGTACAGAAATTATGGGAACATTAAAGCCTCCTTTTATCCATATTGAAAACCTTTATTTTTCTGTGCAAATAGTGTTCATGCAAATCGTGCAGCTACACTAAAGAGAGGCCCTTTAAGAATGTGTCTCTAAAAACACAGGCTCCTTTGCCAAGAAATAATGGGACTTCCTTAATTATCAGCTGTTATCTTCTGGGTTTGGCGAACTTTTGTTCCTTTATGTGCGGTTGCTTCTTTTATGCTTTGACATTAATGAATTGGAATTGAAATTATGTACTGAGGAAAACAAAGTGATCCGTACAAATAATGAAATGGTGTACTTGTGTGTGTCAAAAGGAAGGAGATCAAGTGGTGTGCAGAAGGAATTTGGAAACTGTGCTTTCACACAAACATCTTAATAGGTACTAATAACTGGCTCCAAATCACAGAAGTGGTTTAAGGATTGGTGTTTTGAGAAATCTGTCTGGTCAGAGCTCAGAAAGTCTGGCTGGTGTTGGAGGCTCTCTGTGTTAGGTGGCAAGCTCTGCTCTAACAGAGGAGCTCATCTGCTGCCATTTTTAACAGTGAATCTTGTGGGGGGAGAGGAGAGAAAGGAGTTTTTAGGCAATGGGTGCATAGGTCAGCAGAGTGTTGCTGGTCAAGAGAGACTAAATATTGTACGGATTCCCTCACCATTTCAGAGGAGGAGAAGAAGGAAACTAGCTGGATAGGAGAAAGTCAGAGAGATAAATGATGCTGGGTTAAAAGAAGCAGATAAATCTAGGATTCCTGAATTTCTTAAAAAACTCTGTCTGAGCCCAAGCAATGTTCTGGAGAGATGAGGCAGAGAAATAGGAGCCCAGGTCCCAAAGAAACCTGAGTCATCAAGGTTGACTGGCAGCTGCAGGGACAAAGATGTCCTGTACTCCCTCCATTACACAGTGAGGCTTTAATGTGCTGTTGTCCTATTGATTTGGCCAGATACATCTACTCTTCTGATAGCCAGATGGAAGAGTGATTTGAGGTTGGAGCCTCTGCAAAGTCTGCTAGGTTATTTGCACCCCTCCCAGGAAAGCCAGTGCTGGTCCTGAGGCAGCTGGGCCAGAGAGTCTCATTTCCAGGCAGGATCTGCAGAAAGAAAAAATCCCCAGCCTCCTGTGCTCTGGAAATGTGCCAGAGGTGATGTCTGCAGTTCATGTTTGGCTTGAACCTGAGCCCAAGGCCCATATCTCATCTTGGAGGCAGCAGTCACTGCCCCGCATCTGAGACCAGTGGCTTCCAGTGGCTTCTGCCTCTCTGCTAAACTGGTGTTCCTTTGTGAGGGCCTCTCTAGGTGAGGGACTGCCAAGGGTCCTCTGTAAAGGCAAATGTATGTGTACAACCTTCCCTGTGGAGCAGAGTGGAGGAGAAGCTTTCATGCAGCCAGTTTGTGGTCAGCTGCCTTGGAGTATCTCACTGCCTGCCTGGAGCAAGCAGGAGTCCGAGCTTGTGTAGGTGGACAGGCTTTTCTCAAACCCTGCAAACTCCATAGGCTCAGCCTGCCCGAGATAGGAAGGACTATAGGAACCTAGAATTAACTCTGGGGATGGTCAGTTAATTAGGACCAAATGGCTGAGGCAGACAGCACAAAAGACTGCAGTATGCTCATAACTCAAAATCGCGTGGTTCAACACACATCATCTGTTACAAATCCAGGGCAGAAAGCATGGCTATAGCTGTTTACACTGGTCATGTGCCAACCATCCCCAAATTACCAGTGCCCTGACTTTCACACTTCTTGGGGCAGTGCCCAGCTGTATGTGCTGGGTGCAGTGTGTAATCACAGAAGTTCCTGTCTGAGAATTCTTTAAGAGCTCAGTAAGTTGGACTTTTGGCCAGTGAAGTTTCCACTGTGTTATGTCAATGACAATTCCCAGAAACCAGCTTTACCTGGTTCATTTCTAGCCAGTAGTCCATTGATGTGCTGGTGTTCCCTTGTCACAACTGCTTCCTGTAAAGCTGGAAGTTGTCATTTAGTTTGGCATTTCTGCTTTTGTTTTGCTGAGTACTCTGTTAGATCAATTGTACAGCTGTTAGGTTTTTTTCCAAAGAGCACAGAGGATGAGAGCTGGCTTCTCTTCACCCTGCAGGTGTTTCTGAGGAGGCAGCTGATGTGCCCAGGGCTTCCCTGCTTGGGCCAAGAGCCTGGAGAGATACTATGAGCAATTTCAGTGCTTCTGATGGTGCACTGACAATTCCTGATGCTCCTTGCATGCCCCAGATGACCTGGCCCTACTGCCACACTGCTCCCTTTGGGTCCTTTTCTGTTCACTGAATCTTTGACAGCAGCCAGTGTTGCTGTCTGCACTTGGCATGAGTGGCCTCAGCAGCACAGCATTGTCTTAGAGCCTTCACATCCATTCAGTGCCTTCCTTCTCCAGAGCAGTGTCTTCTCTGTGGCAATGTGCACTGCAGGTGAGGGGAAGGCCCAGATGGGTAAGCTGTGCATGTTCTTGTAATAGGACCCAGAGGTGGTCAAGAGGTGATGCCTTAGGTTTTAACTTTCATATTTTTCAAATCCTGTAGTGCTTAGTGCGTAGCTCTGAAGTGTCTTGTAGTCTGCTAACTTCTGTTCTCTTGTGCCAGTTAGACACAACAAAGCCTCTCAAAGCCCGCTCTCCAAGGACACCCAGACTGTCCTAGGCCCAAAATCTGTAAACCAACATCTTTAGAAGGGGAGTGAGCTTGGAGAAATTACATCATTAACTGGGGTTGTAACTGGAGAATTAGCCCTGATATGCAAATGGACCAAAATTATAAAAGTGTGAAGAACTTGTGACCCAGGGTCCATCTTGGGGTCCATCTTAGCAGTAGCCTCTGGACTCCCCAGGGTGTACCTTCGAAGGCCTTTCCAATAAATACCTACCTTTATTCCCTTATTCCTGTCTAGTCTCTGTTTTTTAGGTGGCCACTGCAGGCATCAGAGGGGATCCACTCTTCTGCCCAGGAAAGATAGATACTGACCAGGCAAGCAAAGGGAAGATCGTGCCCTGACTGCGTTGTTTACTGCAACGCAGGATAGAGACACTTAGCTAGTTTGGGTAATAAAAACAATGGGAAAAAGCCTGCTTCTGTGCCAACAGACGTACTGTGGTGTCTGAGCTGGCTCTCTCCAACCGCTGCACGCACACTGCCATGATTTGGAGGATTAGGGTATCCTCAAGAGTTAGACCATGGCCGCATCTCGCAAGCACAGACAAAGGTGTACCCTTAACAAAGACCACTTGCTGCAGCACTCAAGTCTTTGCTCCAAAATTCTTTTCTTTTTCCAGAAGAAACTTTTTTCTTTTTTTTTTTTTTGTTAGCAAGGGGAAAGGAACCTATTTTTCTCCCAAGCACCATTCTTGGAAATGACCTTCTGAAATTTTCTTGAAACATATCAGCTTGGAGCAGACATTTCCTGCTTCCAGGAAAGCTTTTCTAGAGATCTGCCTCCTGTAAACATTTATCCAAACAATTAAAGACTGCCAGAGTTATAAGCGGCAAAGGCAGAGGAGCTTAAGATGCAAAACAGTGAAGCCTTAATAATAGCATTGCCAACTCCACTTAATAAACAGATGCATTTGATATGGATTTTGTTCAATAAACACTAGCTTAGACATTAAACTTTTGTACCATTTTTTTTGCTGCACAGCAAGCAAAAATGTAGCATAGCCATACACAATATTGAGTATTTTCTGGCAAGTGTTGTATTTCTTAAATGATTCTTGAGGTTGTTTGATCAGTTGTAGGTTGCAATGGACTGATATTGATGTTCTTTTCATATGACACTTCACATAAGGCAAGTGACTACTTGTTTTGGCAGACTGTAAAAGATACGTAATTACAAGGGGAAGAGGGCTAGTTCATTCCTGTGACACTTTATGGATTTACATACTTCTGTGCATTGGGCATAAAACACATCAGCTCATCTGTGGTTTTGTGGGGTTTTACTTTAAATGCTCAGGAAGAAGCTCTTATCATGTTTTATCTCAGGGAAAGGAGATCTAGAGGATTAAATTATAAGATTAAAGATTCATTTAAAAACAGGTAAAAAGTTCAATGCTAAACAGTCTTGTTTAAGCTTAATTCACAATACCACCACGTTGAGACACCAAGAATTTTAATGGAGCTATGACTTTGCATTAAGTATTTGATAAGATAATTCTCAGTAGAGTGAAGTGGATGGCAATTCCCATGCCCCCTGAGCTGGTCTGTCCGAGGCGGAGTGCGATTGTGGCGGTGGGTGGCAGTGCTTCTCTCCCGGCATCGGGGCACCAGCTCCCACTGGGAGACCCTGGCAGACACTTTACCCATCCAGAAGATAAGAGAGGCTGGAAACCTGAATGCCGTGATAGTTTGTCACCATTTTATAATTAGCTGGATTTAGGCCTGTGGAGGGACTTTCCCATGGGCCATGTCAGCAAAGATCTTTATTATAAAGCTCTACTTTTTGTGGTGTTTGGAGGGCAACATTTACCAGACTTAAGAACCTGTGTTTTGTGAGGTACCTTTGAGGTTACATGTAAAGGAACCCCATTCCTTTAATACACTGTTCATACAATATCTTTTTCTTTATGGGTCTCGTAAGAATTTCAGGGAGTTTATTCTGAAAATCTGCATGAAATTGGATTTTTTCCCCCTGAGTACTCAACATCAGCAAGCTAAATATAGATGGAAAATACTGCAGAGCAGTGTTTCTGGTGCTGAGCAAACATATGAATATATAATAGCTTATACAAAGAAAATACAGCTTTTTTGATGTTGCCAAGTTGACTCCAAACTCAGATAATGGACTAAAAGGTGCAAATTCAGCACATTAGTTGGAGCTGTAATGTCTTTAGCAAATGAGGGAAATTGAATACCCTTTGCCTACATGACCTTTGCCTTCACTGGTTTTGCTTTATTCATGTTTGGAAGTACACATCATCCTCAAGTGTGTTTAAATAGCAGCAGGATGGAAGTAATGACTGTGCTTTCAAGGGCAGAATGCTCCTGAGTTCCATGGGAACTGGATGCTAAATTATACCAAACAGTCATGGAGCACACAGACAGCACATGGAGCACACATGACTCAGACCCAAGCTGCACGTCTGAAATATTGCTGTAATGAAAAGCATCACTTAATTTTTTTTTTTTTATTTATAGCACAGGCAAACCTAGTTTATCTATTTTTTAAAATATGTTTTGCTTTCCATATTTTGTCTGGTTAATACTCACATGTGTGTATGTATACGTATGTGACACCACAGAACGCGTGCAGACAGTACCACACATACTAATATTTATTTATGCGCTGGACATTATATGCACATATAGTCTATATTATTTACTAACAACCACTTTATTTCAGACATCAGAAAAATGTGGGATTTCACTGTGTCTGAGAGCACTGATTACATTCACAATGGTGAACAGATTAACCGTTTAGTTGCAGGTATCAAGGTTGTCACTCAAACTGGCAGCACCTCAGAATAGCTAAAGCTTATCAAAAATTGTCTGGATTGGAAATGACAGCCATACATGCATGAATGCGTCTGTATGGCTGGAAGATTGTTGAAGTGTGAAGTGAAGAAGTTCACTTCGGTTTATTTTTTATCATAATTACTGTATTTCATGAAGGAACATTGACTTGCCACATGATAAACACAAGGGGAAACAGAAAGAAACTTCATTCTCTTATCATCTTATTTCCCAAAGGTCACCACATTTGAACAAAGCGTATTTATTTCATTCCTTATGCATTTATGTAGCCATTTACTGTACTCTGTATAAGTGAAGCAGAATAATTTTTTGCGAGACTAATTAAAAGTTGCATGGTAGAAAATGTTTTTGTGATCACAGCACCGTAACGAAATTGAGCTGTCTTTACTGACGTGTGCTCCATTTACTGGATTTTTTAAAACATATTTCCCACACTTCCAGCAGATCATTATTTTTTAAAAGCAAAAGCATGGTAAAGTTTTTCCTCCTAAGTAAATTAATAACCTTAATGAACATATTTAGAAAAATAAAGTGGCAATTTATCTCATCTTTTTTCTATATATTGTGTGGCTTTATTCTGCTTCCTAGCTCTATAGCATCTTACAAAACTTCCGTGTCAAATCAAGAACAACTAAATGACCTCTGAGTCAACAGGATTGATGTGTAAAGTTTATTTGTCTCCAGCCTGGTGGTGTTACAGTCTCCTTCAGTCCCAGCATGAAGTACCAACCAGGCAATTTTACCATGTTCTACATTTTGGATCCCATGTGGAATAAGCCTTTAGTAAATGGAAAAGGCCAGTAATTTAGTTATGCAGTTTCATCATATACTGTTAACAGAGTTGAGGATTGCACTGGGAAAGTCTGGAGGTTTTACCGTGACAAGTGGAAAACCCAAGCTTTTATTTAAACAAACAAACAAACAAACAAACAAAAATATATATATATATAGTTTTAATCCCCCAAGTTAGCTCAAACCCCTGTTAACTCTTCCCAAACACTGCCATAGGTGGGGATGGGACTCAGTTCTGTGGTTGATGTTTATGAGGAGAAAATGGTCTACTGAAGAAAGGGGAAGATCCAATTTTAACTGGCACATCACTCCAAAGTGCCCATTTGGCTTCCTCACAGAATTTGGGAAGTTTTCTTCTTCCGGAGTTATGTGCCAGATTAAACTGGAAGCATTAATACTCTCTGTGGACACTCAAAGACAACTGCTGTGTCTGAACGAGGCAGATAAAGTGTTGACAACGAAGTTCGTGTCATACTCAAAAAGACTAAAACACGTGACACCTTTGAGGCACTTTATCATTGTAGGCATGGGGTCAGGGATCACTCTTGCCCCTGCTACTGGTCCAGCAAGTGGCCTTCAGCAAGTTGTGAAACTCCTGTTTGCAAAGCAGCAATGTTTTGTATTACTCTGACCCTTGATGTTATGAGGGCACCCAGAAGACTTGAGCACGATGGAGTCTCTGTGCTGCAGGGCAACTGGCAGTCGTGGAAAGGGTGCCCTGCAGAGACATTGAACCATGGGCAGGGGAAAGGAAGCACTGTTTAAAAGCTAGAGAGTGAAGGTAAGAAGGATAACCCTTACTGCTCTACCTGCCTTGAAGTAAGTGAAAAAGCCATTGCTAGGTTATATTAGTTTTTGTTGCAAATCTGTGACTGCCTAGAGCAGAACCCCATCCATACATTATTTTCCCTTCCCGGTGGCTGACCACATGAGTGAAGACGAAATGCCTCCCTTTCCAACTGTGTGCAAATGGCTCTGAGATATGGATAGATATGGGATTGTCAACTCCAATTAGTTGAAGAAATGACCTACTGTACTTCTCTTCTATAGGTATTACAAAAGCCGTTCCGCCCATGAATTAGACATCGGTGAGAAGCTGAATTTAAGCCCACTATTGTATGGGAATGTCCACTCCGCTTTGCCACACTAAAGACATTCAGGCAGGCAGAACACCCTCCGCTGACTCATTAGGGCATACATTAGAGGCAAACTCGCTGCGCTCGCCATGAACCCACGGTGCTCTCTTGAATGGTAGCCCTTGGTGGACGCTTGCAGGGCAGGCCGGTTCCCACAGCACCCCGCTGATCCCCTGTGAACAGATTCGCAGCTCCCCGCTGGCTGCAGAAATGGATTGCTTGCCCCATCCTCACCCGCCACTGACAGCCCTCATAATAATAACCTGCCCGGGAGGCGAGGCACGGGGACGGGTTTCTGACAACTCATTAGCCTGAGATACGGTCGGTTCCTGCCAGGGACCGTCACCACCGCTGCAGAGGGAGCAGGACAATGCTGGGCAACACCGGTTGAAAGGCCATCCTTTCCCAAAAACGTTACTTTCATCCTCAGAAAGGAGTGCCTGCAGGAGGTGACACCTTGGAGATCCTGGAGGAGGGAAAAAACAGAAAAATTGGAATGCCAGAAGTGCTGAGGAGAAAAATGAGGCCAGCAGGGGGTCGTATGATACTGCAGTGAAACCACAGCTGCCCAGAGGGATGAGAGGCAGCTCTGGGCTCAGGCATGCACACATCGGCTGATTTCAAGGTAGCAGTTCAGCTCTGAGGTCCTGGGTCTGATTTCTGAAGTGCTGTCTCTCTTCCTCCTTTGGCTTCACCATGACATCTTGATCAAGGTATCAGCCTGGGAAAAGAAATCAAGAAAAGAACTGGGAAGGCTATTAAATGTTGCTTTTCACTGTTCTCTGAAGTTTGTCTTTTAAAATCCAAGTGCACTGAATTGTCCTGTGACTTTTGCTCCTGTCAGGAACTACACACGTGAGGTCCTGTCCACTCCCCATGTCACTGGAGTGGTAGACAGGGAACTTCTGAGTCTGGCAGAAATGCTCTGGATATAACTCGTCTGTGTGTGAAAATCAGCAACTAGAAGTTCCTCAGCCTGGTTCTGCAGGAGGGATGTGGAGGGCTGTCCATGATGAGCTGGTTTTTCCTGGCAGTCACCGAATGCTATTACCTTACCTCCAGCTTGGAGAGTGATGCTTACAGAGAAGAGATCTTCACTCGAAGCACCCAGCAAGAGCAATGTTAAGTAGATTACAGTTAAGGTCACTACAGGCAAGAGATGCCCTTGCTTATAATGAGACAGGAGCAAGACTTGGGGAATCTTGTTTCACCTTTGCTGCATGTATCTTGTGTGATATCTGAGAGAATTTTCTATGCAAACTGAAGCCCTGAACTGAATGTCCTCTAACTGATGTTTTCAGGTTTAATCATTTGACTCAAAAAGAGCAAAAGCATTTATTTATAAGGTCTTTGACTGGCTACATACTGGTAGACAATGAAAATTTAATGAGGTTTTTTTGCAAATTTTAATGCAGAAACATGAAATCGTTTCATTAAGAGAAGCAATTTTCAGCACTACTGCAAAGAAATGCCATCTATCAAGACTGGAAACAGTCACTCTAAAGCAAATGCCAGCAAGACCTAATTTGACAGCAAAGAAAGAAAAAACAATTCAGGCCATAAATAAATAAATAAATAAGAAGAATCATCACAGTGTGTTGTTCCCATAGCTCAGCTGCTTTAGAAATAAGAAAGAAGACTTTCTGAACCACAGCTCTCTAAGTGCTCAAGTGTTGTGGTCAGGCAAGGCTCAGTGCTATTACTAAAGTATTGAGGAGTATGTAAAATCACAAAGAAGCAACGTCTGTTTCAGAAGGGAGGAAATAGCCATGCTCTAAAACTCTGTTGTTTTATTGTTTCTATCTTCTAAGCAGCTTGTCTTGCAGGCAGGACTTGAACTATGGAGACACGGAAAATTTCCAGGCACACTGGCGATGTTCCAGACCCATTAATAGCCCCCCTTAGTCATGAGAAGCAGCAACACATAGTAAATCATACTGAGGAGCAAAGAAAGGTTTCTAACAGCTTTGTTAATAAACTGGAGGTAGGAGCACATCATTGACACTAGCCGAAAATGTTAGATTTGGATCTGTTGCAGGCAGAAAAATTGCTCAAAGACAAATGTGGAGATTAAAATTATCTGGGCAGAGTGGATACCAAATCACTCAATTTCAGGAACTATAGCTGTTGAAAAGAAAGTCAAATATATTGCTCTGGGTTTCAAATGCAGTCTAAACCATGCAGTCTGTCCAGAGATCCAGAGGAACTTACCTCTTGTGAAAGTAGAGGCCCGGCAGATGCATGTGATGGTGACATCATCTGCTGGCAAGTGACAACTGGTACTGTCCCAGTGGCCTACAACAGACCTATTGATGGGAAAAGGTGCAAAGAGAGAGAAAGGAACTAAATTAATCCAAATTAAAAGGCTGTCCAACATGGTCTAAGGCTGCAGTAAGATACTGCTAAGTAAACAAGGCACATGTTTGTTCCCAAGCTGTCTTGAGAAATATGGGAAAAAAACCCTAGATGCAGAATTTCATGGGAGACTGAAACAGCAGAGGAATGAAATGGGTATGGATGTAGATGTGTGCTTTGTCAAAGACAAGGAAAATCAGAGTCTGCTGTTGGGATAAACCACAGAAGTGTCTTGTCCTTCCCACAAGGAAAGTTCTGTTGCTAGAGGGAGAAACTCTGACTTTATGAAGAAGGAACTGTGATTAGTGGTGTTGGCAGGAGTGCAGCTGGGTTTTGTATACAGTAAAACAATCCTGGGGGGGGGGGGCAGCCACATATGGCTCCTCCTCTGGGAGATTCACCAGTGATACCAGTGCTCATTTTTCTGGACCAGGTTCATATTCCTGATTTGCTTTAAGCATGCAGTACAAAACAGAGAACGAGCTTTATTATCTACTTTTCAGAAACTCTGGCTTACCAAACTAGTATTGAAGAAGCTTTCCTCAACTACAAAAAATTCACTTTTGCAGAAAAAAAAATTTGCATGATTGTGGAAATGCACATTCTGTTTATTTTCTTCCAAGTTCATTTTCAGCGCTGAATTTGAATTGGACTCAACAAGACTAAGGAAAAAGGAAGACGAATCTCGACTGGACCAAAAGAGACATAGTCCAAAGGAGCAAAGATTTCAGTATTGCATCTCAGAGCCACTAAGAGAGCTGTGTTAGTCATAGCCCCCAGTGACACACGTCTTAAAATCTCAAATAAAGTGTCTGTGACAATATTGTCCTAAGTGTGGCCCAGACCAGAGGTTTGTGAGTGAGGTGAAGTCCAGTGTTTGAAGACAAAAGTGACTGGTGAAATGCAGGAGTCTGGAAGGAAGTGAGAGAGGAGGAATTCAGAGAGGAGTGGAGGAACTTTCAGGAGACTCATGTTTAAGGGCCACCACCTCTGCAAATGGAACAAAGAGCTGCTCCTCTAATATTCCTTGGGGCAAAGGAAGGAGCTGATGTTACTTTTCCTAGTGTGTGAAGAGCTCCAGTTTCTGGGTGTGTGTTCATTTGGAAATATTTAACACAAGGAAAAAAGGGTTTCAGAAGATGAGTCTTTCCACTTTATGATATGGACATTATATATAAAGTGTTTCATAAAGTTTGGAATACCTTCACGGCAAGCCACTTTGATATGTTCCACTGAAACTACTTTTCATTGGGGAAACAAATACATAAAGAAGAATAGAGGATGTTTTTGGCTTTTGTACACTTCCTTCCAAGCCCACTAAACACACTTTCCAAAAGTCGAAGCACTTCTTTCACTGCAGCAGGCTAAATGAGTCCAGAAAAGCAGCCAGTCCTGAGTTCTCAGTGCCATTTCTGACCCCTCTTATAATATTTTAGATACCTCAGATATTTCAACCTCTCTGAAGGCAAGGACTGTTCAATCACATCTGTAAACTGAAGCATGGAGAATTCTTTACATGTGTAAAATTCCTTCTCATTATGTGGAGAGAAACAGTTTACAGACTGCTCTAAGTACAAGGCAAATAATTCACCAGAACAATAGGAGTAATATATACAAGCCTCTTAGCTTTGATGATCTTGTTAGGCTACAAAAGTCTGAATGGCTTGCCTGGTTTACTTGAAAGTGACTAAATTAAATGCTGTCTTTTGTTCATTAGCTGGAAGATTTTTTTCTAAGCACTCTACTCCAATTCTAAAGCGTCTGCAGATAAATGAGAAAAAGAAAAGAAGGCAAAATAGCACATGGAGGGGATTTAATTCCTTCTTAAACAGAAATGTGAATTAAGGAATTCTAGCTAGCCTGGAAGATTCCCTGCTCAGAGATGCTGGATATTGGATGGGAAAAACAAGAACATACATTTCTCAGAGCATTCATGTTACCCAGAGCTCTGAAACTGGGGGTCATCCATGATCATTTTCACAAGACATAAATTATTGTTTAACACTTATATTGGGAAATGTCAAGGGAGAGATCAGACCAGAATGTGGATTTCAGTGTTCTAGGCTGAATTTACACATAGGAAGATGTTCTTCTGGAAAATTACCGTGCTCCCTAAAGCTTGAATTCCCCTCATGAAGCTAAACTTCAGCTATATGAAACATGCTGAGTTGCATACATCCATCAGCGCATGGGTTTTAGTGCCATCTGACATATTTTCAAACATATCAAGCTCCATGTATTCTTTTGCACTCCTGCTGAGACCGCAAATCCCCAGATAAATGCCTGCACCACAACACTGAGTGGAAGGCTTTCATATTTTATTTCCTTCAGTGCTCACTGTGTCGGCACTGTGCTCTGGTTGGAGGCAGTGGTTGGCTGGCACATGATCTCTGAAGTTCAGAAATACAAGATCTGGATCCAGGGAGCAACCCAAGGGCTGTGTTGCAACCATTGGGCAAACCTTACAAGCTTCTTTCCCTGGACAGTTTCTTTGTTTTCCACGGGGAAGCTTTGCTCAGCTAGCTTTTGCCAGCTCCCCATAAGGGCTGTGGGTTTCCTGATCTCCCTCTCAGCAGGGAGGCTGGATCATGATGCCGATTCACAGGCTGCTCCATAGCACTGCCTGCTCCAGGCAGTGCAGATGTGCAGCGCCATCCCATGTATTTCCTGAAGGGAATACATGAAGGGATGTATTTCCTGAAGGGGACAGCCAGGCCCGTGCTCAGCGGGGGCTGTGGGCAGACTCCCCTCCCCGCTGCTGCTGAGTGCCACGGCTTTCCCAGGCACCCCATCCCACCTGCGAGTGCTGACACCCATCGCAGCACCCCAGGCAGACCATGTTCTTGCATGCTCAGAGACAGATGTTGAAAGGTGTGTTTTCAGAGTTGCTAGCCATCTTTGTCTGAAGCATCTGCTCTACTGTGTGCTTTCTTGCTGTCTCTTATTCCCTCAAACAAGGAAGAAGCCAAGGTTTTGGGAGCCAAGTCTAATCCTGTTTACATGATGCTTTTAACTCGTGTATTACTAGTTCAAAGCATGTGTCCAAATTTAGAAGCAAGATTAATACAACCTCAGGCTTAGCACTCATCAGATCTCACTAATTAAGCATGTTCAGGCCTGGTCAGTACCAGATGGAAAGTTGTCAAAAAATGATATGCCTTAGCTAGGAGTGGTGTCAGAGGCTGCTGGTGATGCACTTCTCTCAGTAATCTGCCACTGTCCCAGCCACACTTTGCTTGGCAGTCTGGAACATCCGCAGCAGAGTTTGATTCCATTACATGCATAGCACTCATTTTTCCATGCAGAGAGGGAAATCCAGCCTGATTTTGAAGACCAGCACGGGACTGCTTGGCATTCAAATTCTGAAACTCCTGTTCAGAGAACAGAGAAGTACTTTGATGCTGCAGAGCACATGTGCTGGCCATCAGCATGGCACTATCTCCTAGTGCCATCCCTTGAATATGTAATGAAAATTAAGGTGGTTTGGTCTGGAGTCCTGCAGGTGCTCATTTAGCATCAGTAAAATACCAAAATATTTTTTTGCTAGAGATAGGATGTTGATTGAGTATCAAGCTCCAAAGAGGAGAACAAGTCTCTTCTTTCCTGCAATCTTTGTCCTGCTTATCCATCTGATTCCTACTCTCATCTGGCCGTGCTGCTGTTAGACACTTCTCATGTTTGAGTGAAACTCTCCCTCAGTTTAAATGTCTAGCATGAGACCCATGAGACCTTTGTAAGACTTCGGTATGAACCAGATTTATCACTGTATACCTGAGAGCTGAGTTTAGCCCTAAAGAAGGCTTTACAAAAGCCTTGGGATGGTCATTGTGACACAAGTGGTCGCAAAAAACCACTTTACATAGAAGACACAATTTTGCCAGTGGCAAATGCTCTGCAACTGGAGAGGGGTTAGTAGATATACGTGCAAAACTTGGCAGCAGGCTTTCTGCTACAAACTCTTTAACTCTGTAGCTATATTGCAAAAACAAAGCTTAGCCCCTAAGGTGACAGAAGTGCCCACAAGGTTCATCGTGTTTGCCACAAAACTGATGTGTGATCCAGATCAAGCTGGGATCAACACTTTGAAGCAATGGCGTCTTTCTGATTTCACCTGAATTGTCAAGAAGAGATAGAAGGTAAAGGGGCAATTTACAGATTTAAACCTAAGGCAGATTCTTGCCTACAACCTGGTATTGTATTTCAACTCTTTGTTAAGAAACATTCTCACATTCGTCATGCATTTTGAAAGTGTAAACCAGCTTGGCCTTTCAATAGCCAGTAAACAGCAAAAAATGCAAAGTGAAAATCAAGGGGTTTTGCAAACAGTGTCTAATTCTGTTTATACAATGCTGTCAGATTTAGAAATATCACTGCTTCACTTGCAGCCCATCTCTGTGGGATGCCACCAGCACCGTGGGATTCCCCCAGCTCCATGGAATGCCCCTGGCACCCTTTTGACCCAGAGGAGGCGCATGCATGGAAAGGTCCTTGCACCCCAGTCATTGCCCAATCCCCTCACCCCTCAGGTGGACTTCCCCGGCCTCTCAGCCAGCCACACATGCTGTCTCCTTTTGTAGACCCGTCAGTCAGGATAACGTCCTTGACCAGGCAAATCACGGCCACTTTTCAGCTGGAAACAATGCTCGAGCCACAACACGGCATTGTGCTCAAAGCGGATTACACAAGCAGGGCTGTCTGCCTGGCATGATATTATTATATCAATAGGACTTTTCTTTCTCCCGGAAAACGTAAGCTCTGTTATCTTTTAACAAAGAAACCCAATGCCAACCTGCTGCCAGTCGGCACTTTTAGCACAACACTGCTGCTTTTCTTGGAAAGCACTAACAGCTATGGCTTTTTGTGACAAAAGAGTCAGGGGCTTCAGTGGGGAGAGAGGGGAGAACTTCATCAATGGTCCAGATTCCTCTTTTCAAATCCAGCAGTGAGCAAACTGTAAAACAGAGGTCACATGAGTAAAACCCTGCCCTGATACAAAATCCTGCTCCATAGCAAAGTCCCTGTGTGCCAGTGGAAAGCCCCCAGAAAGTGGGTGCTTGCAAGTGGAAACAGCCCATGGATGGTGGGGTTCGTGTCCCTGTGCTATCAGTGGGGGCTGCATCTGGAGCTGATGGTGAGGCAGGAGGAGGAAGAGTGGGTCCGTGGAGGTAGCAGTGGAAAAGTGGCACTTGCCAAGAAAGCTCTTTTTCTGTGTTTTTCACTGCTCCTGAATGATGTAGAGACCTCCACCACTGGTCTACGAGGCGTCAGTGACAGCCAAAGCATTCCCTCAGGTCAGCTGATTCTTCTCAGTCCTTGGGTTTGCTACATTCAACAATTTCTGGATGCATTTTTCCCTTGAAGCAATCTTGCACCACCATTGCCTTGCACTCTCTGTTATCTCTGGCTCCAGCTGGGCTATTTATTTCTCATGACATAATTCCAGTCAAGTTTCAGAGCACTTGATTCCTGCAAAGCAGCACTGAAAAGCTGTCACTGCTGTGCCCACTGATTGTGGATAAAAACAAACATTATTCCATCTGGCTACATCAGTCTGTCATGTTCACCCATCTGTGGTTTTGCCTGACAGTTAAATTAATTTATCATTAGAATAAATCCCTTTCAAAAAAAGGGAAAGGAAAAGTGAGTCCGTTTGTTGGGTTGAGTTTAGTTTAATTTGAGATGCCTGCTTGAATATACCAAAGGAAATTTGTGAATAGCATTCCCAGTCCATGCTGGGAAATATGCCTCTCTTCACATATACTGAATGTGTCTGCTTGCAAGGAAGGGCTGGAAGACAAGCCAGATACATACTCAGCTATCACAGGAACATTGTCCAAGGTATGGTCTGGTCATATTTGTCTCTGTGCATGCCAAAAGGAATCTTACTGACATCAGTGCGGTGCTTTGGCATAAATCTAGCATCAAAAGGTGACCCAGTAGGAGAGACTGGTTTACAGGTGCCTGCCAGCATCTGTAAATTCATATGTTTGTGGCACAGAATCCATGCATTTTGGCATAGATTTTTCCCATCTTTCTCTATTGTTCATCTGTGGGATGTATTTCCAGAGAATAATCTTCTTTCCAATTTGAAATTCTCTAATCCTAAATTGTTCAGTCCCTGCTGGCCTGGCATTCCACCTCCTTCATCAACTTCAGTCTTCCCTGCACTGCTCCTTGTACAAGATGAGACATTTTCTCGTTTGACACTCAGTTTCCTTCTTCCCAGAAGTATCTACTCTGCCTGGGCCAGTATTTGTAGAGCTACTTGTGCACTTTGCCTTGCACATAGGAAGGGGCTTGGAGCCCTCACACAAGCCAGAAGTCCTGGCTGCCTTGAGATGGAGCGTGTGTGCAATGCAGAAGAGCACCAGTACTCCAGTGAGTCCCCGTTCCTCTGCAGTGCTTGTAGCATCCCTAGGCACGCACCACCTTCCAGACTGGAAAAGGTGACCCAGAACTGGGTCAGAGATGCTGGATGTACACTGGAATAAATCGCTGAGCCTCTGAACATGAATGAGCCAGTCAGCTGTAGTTCATTACCACCTTAGTCATTACTTTGCAAATATTTGGACTTCTGCCAGAATTCATCAACATATTTCTGGATTCCAGGAGTGTCAGGAATTCATACCAGCTGTTCATTAGTCACTGCTCACCACTCAACTTGCTCATGCTAGGCAATGTTGGTGTTTGCTTAGAGAATTAGAAACCATACTGGTTCATCCACAAGGCACCCCAGTCTCAAAGGTTCATTAGTGGAGCATGTTAGTCAACTTTCTGTAGGACACCCATAGGCGGAAAATTATTTGCCCAGACAGTCAGCTAATGTTTAAAAAAAATACCCCAAATGCTTCAGACTCATTTCCCAAAACTTCATACTCCCTGCTGCGTGACTGCCCTGAGTGGCTCTGAGCAGGGGATCTACCGGGGGCTGGTGCTAGGCTTCTGTCTGTCACTTAATTGCTGCTCAAAGCTTTTTTGAGTGTCTGCTTGTCATTTCAGGGGTACTTCAGGCCTAAAGTCCAGATTGCACAAGGCCCTGGAGCAGAGCCCGGAATCAGCTCCTGCCTCATTGCACTGCTGCATCCAGCTATGTCTCATGAGGCGACTGGCAGCCTAATTCAAGTTCACTTGTCCCTCCTTAAGGTGAGGCTCACACGCTGAGGTAGCTCTGAGAGGGATCCAGCTGCTTCTCAGTGAGGACAGGCTCCCCAGGGAAGTGGTCACAGCACAAGCCTGACAGAGTTCATGAAGCTTTTGGAGAACACTCTCAGGCACATTGTGTGACTCTTGGGGATGGTGCTGCTCAGGGCCAGGGGTTGGAGTTGATGGTCCTTGTGGGTCCCTTCCAACTGAGCATATTCTGTGATTCTGTGGCTCCTGTTGTATGACAGCGGCTTCAAAGCTTACTGAAGTGATGGGGTCAGTGCTCTTTGAAAGGAGAAGGGAGAAGAGGGGATGCAACATGATCAAAACAGGGTCTTAAATTCAGCACAGAAATATATCTAAGTCCCCAGTGTGGGACTTGACGTGCAAGCCTTGCACAGACATATTTCTCAAAGACTTGCACACTCCTGCAAGGCTTTTTTTGGAACTGAAGAGGCTGCAGCAGCTGCTCCTTTCATGATTTGGTCTGAAACAAGTAAATGGCTGTCTCTCAGCGACTCTGCTCTGCACAGCTTAGCCAAAGCTACCGCCTGCCTTGAGTGACTGAAGGGTGGAAACGTCAGCTGGGACGCGGCCTCTCCCGTCAGCTGGTCCTGGATAGGTTCCCTCATCAAAGACAGCCCTTTGATGGCTTTGTTTGTTCCTTCAGCATTACGGATGAAAGTGCACAGCCCTGGCTAGCCAATGAGCACTGCCCAGGGAAATAAACCTTTGGAAATGGGCGTGTGGCCCAACTCAGCTTCCCTACCTTTGCTCTGGACATCCTGGGGCCAGCGGAAGGGCACCTTCTGCCCTGGGCCTCAGAAGGATGTGCAAGGAGAGTGACATCCAGGATCTCTCTTTATATTAGGAGTATCTGCTCCAACAGGCAGCATTACCTGGTTATGGTATTTGGGGATGGATATTTGTAGGTGTTGCTCGTTTACAAGAGATGGGTTTGGCTCTAAACCGAATGTTCCCAGCATACAGAAGTCTTTCATATAAGCTCACTCATGTCCATCTTTGCTAAAAGATCTCAAGTGGAAAATTACTGAGGAGAAATTAAATGGTAGATGTGGAGTCCAGTGTGCCAAATATTTGTGCAGATGAAAGGAAATCGCCTCTATTACGGGGAGATAAAGAAGGCACAAACACAGAATTTTACTAAATGGTTGATTTTCTCCTGTTAGTCCAAAGGAAAGCTCTAATTTCCCTAGAAAGGACAAAAGAAAGAAAAAAGCACAGCCCAAGGGAAGGGAGGAAAGAAAGACATTAAAAAGCACAAGACAGTATTTCCCATTATGAAAGGGGCTTTTTGGAGACATAATGCTCCGACCTACATTATTACAAGATTTCTTGTGATTTATGACAAATCTTATAGCTGACAGAAAATACTTGACATAATTCAGTTAATATTACAAAAGGTCTTTGGAACAAGCTAGCACAAGCTTTAAACTTTCAACTTCGGATGAATTAAAATTCTTACACGAAGAGCCCATAAAGAGAGCGCGTGTCCCAGCAGCACCGTGAATGTTACGGTTGTGATGTGGACACACGCAGAACAGTTGCTGGGTTTGGGGGATTGTCCTTTAGTCTACTGTTTTAGAATAATCTTGAAAATTAACTGGGGGAAAGAAACCCAAAATTCATATGCATTCTTACTTTCAAAACCACAAGCAACCACGGCTGCTCACTGAACACTGAAATCTGCTGTCAGACAGTTCAGTGTCAGTCCCACTGGACATTGCTTTTCTCAAAATACAGAGCCTCAGTGCGCAGGAGGCCACAAACAAACCCACACAATTACTCACCAAAAAAGAAGCATTGTCCCAAGATAGAAAGTATAGATCACTGACCCTTTGCAACTGCAATCTGAGTTTTTCTCCAAGCTGGTTTTTTCACCAAGCTCTGTTTTGAACCTGTGCTTTTAGTTCAGTCTCTGTCTTCCTTGTCAGGCTGGGATAGTTTGATTACTTTCATTATGTCTCCATTTCTGTTCAATAAATTTCTTTAAAATAATGAGTTCCACATCTCCTTGCCTTCCAAAGAAAGTGAAGTTTGCTCAGATTTAGTGATGTGTTGCTGCAGCAATGGGGAACATACTGTATGTTAAATAAAGCAGGAGATCAAAATGAGTATTGATTTCTGCTGGAACACTTTAGAACAGAATTTTTAGTGAAATGGCTTTAAAAAAGTGGTTTCAGACTAGCATAAAAATTCTTTTATTTAAGCCCTGATAGAAAAAGCCCAAGCCACTTACATTTTCACTTTTCTCTTTTCTCTGACCTTTCTACACTAGAAAGGAGAAATAAAGACTACAGGGTAAGGGAGAAGCCCTTACCTACAGGCTCAGATCAGCAAACATGAATGCAATATTGCTTTATACATTGGAGGGTGGGTAGAGAAAGAAAAATGACCCCTTTAATTCATTTCAAACCATCTAATATCCCAGAACTTGTTCTGTATCTGTCTAGTCTGGAAAGGAAATTCATGTCTTGAAATGTGCTTAGAAATCAGAAATTATTTTCTTAGTTAAATAAGAGACATTTCAAACACATCAACAGGTTTTTATGGAATGAAAAATCCTTTTTCATCTGACCTCACTAGACACTAGTGCTTACATGGCAGACCTCTGTTAGATACATGTCTTGAGCTGGTGGCTTCATGCTTTTTTCCATTCCCCCTTTTGTCTCCTACTTCTCTCCTTTGTTCTTCGGTGACTTTCTGAATGGCAGCTTGTTTTTCTTGGCTGCCTCTCAGGAACGTCAGTCGACATTGGATCAATGGATCTCATCTTCTTTGATTTCAAACCAATTTTAAACCCATTAAAAATTTTGTCCTGTGGTGTTCCCGCTCCTGCCTGGTCTCCAGAAGCTCAGATGTATTTAGGCAAGGGCAGTAAGGTGCCAAAATACCTCCCAGTTTGTGGTCTGAGCTTTTTCCTGGCTGTCCCCTCTGTTGCAGGGCACAGTGCTGCAGGTGCTCTGGTTACACGAGGTTGCTACAGCCCATGGCCTAACCCTGGCATGAAAAAGGGGCCTGGGAGCACCCCATGTCCCTGCCAGCATTGTTAGAAACCCCCTCTCCAAAGCAGCGTTTTTCTGGGGTGCATTGGGAGTGGATGGGATTCAGACCACAGATTTCAGATTTCAGATTTCAGTCTGTAACCTCCTGCAGACATTTCCGAGCCAGGGATCTCAAGTGGGGATTAGGGTGTCACTGGCCTACAGCAGCAGAAGAAGTTAATTACCAGCACCCAGATCTGCAGTGGTCTGTTCAGGACATAAGGAAAATTTTGTTACCTCTTTGAATCCCCTTGCACTCGGAAAATCCTCCCCTTGCCAACGATGAAGTGAAGCCCTGGTCTCCAATGAAGCCTGGCTGTCAGACTGTTTCCTTGCTGAACTTCTGGCAGCTTACATCCATGGCTCTGCCCAAGCCTCACAGTCACTCCAGCTGTTAGAAATGTCTAAATTTATCCTGTATTAATGTGAGTAAGTGGCTTTGTATCAGCTCGTATCTCTCCAGATGTTTGAGTATGTCATCTGTCAGGAATGTATTTAAAATTTTGTCCAGTGCCAAAATCACAAAGCTATACAAATATTTCCATCCCTAATAACTCCTGAATCTTTCTGAAATTTCCTCTTAAGCATTGCTTATCTCTCTTCCTCCTTTTCCAGTGCTTTCTGCTTCCAAACCAAGGAGAACATTATCTCAGTCATAATTCAGTTCAATTCAATGTCCCATCTCTGAGAATGGCCAAGATCTGGTGAAGAGCCAAGTAAGCTCAGAATGGAAAACTGCGTAATTAAATGATTTGACCATAATTAGAGATATTCCCCAGAGTTTAGTGTCTGCCCCGTGTCTTAAAAATGTTTTTGATCTTGTCTATTTCTACAGACTCCTCATTCATATGCAGCTATGTATGTGTTTATTTGCTTCTCTTAAAAGTTTCAGATCTGCAGGACAGCACGCTGTGTTTTATGGTCTGTTAAGATATAGAAACTGGAAGTGGGAGAAGGAGTCTATCATATGTCTCACTCTTACAGTCCTGTGATGTCCTTGTATTATCCATTATCATGTTTTTAATGGAGCTGGAAATCCCCTAAACGTCTTTAATTTGTTCTTTCATTCCATCTTTCATTTAATTTTTCCTGGCATTCAGTTATGATTTTCTTTTGTGTGCACAGCTGCGCACTGTACTGCCTTGTACAACCGTACCGTGACTCATTTACTATCAGTACTTCTCTCCAGTCCTTGTTCAGCCAGATCAGGCTTCATTGTGCTTCTAGCAGAGGTCTGTCCTCCCTCTCTGTTTCCTCCTGTTCTTGTAGGAATCCCACCAGCACGTCAACATCTTTCCAACAGTGGGGTTCCCAAGTTGGTGAACAGACCTCTTGGTCCTGTCTAAGTAGTTTTGCTGTTACAGAAGAGGTCTTAGGGCAAAGGGAACATTAATTCATTGCCTGGGTTATTGGAGGGCAGTCAGCCTAATCCCCCTTGCATCATAAAACTCAAGCTAAAGGACTAGGGTTTAGTGGTGCTTAAGTAAGTAGGAATGCAATTTCCACTGGGACTGGGGCCTCAAGCAGACAGAAGTTTTGCAAATCAAAGTGTCCTGTCATCTTCTTTTTGGGCATCCTGCCACCTTCTTGTCCATATTGTCCTGAGTGAGCTGTCTGTGCCCACTGTAAGGAGATGGAGAAAGCTGGGTGCCCAGGAATGGGACTACAGAGGCCAGGACAGTGCAGACCCAGGACATGAGCAGGTAATTCATCATGCTTGATGGATCTATACGTCAAATCAGCATCTACCATATCTGTCCAAGGGGGTTTCTTTGGACTGTAATGTCCCAATCATGCATGTGGCTTATAGGGCCAGCCTGAAGGACAGGTCACTCGTGTGATCCTGTACGTGCCCCTGGGTGCTGGAGTGCTGCTGACGCTCACCTGGAGAAGAGCTCCTGTTTAGTAGCCTTTGAAAGAAATCTCATTCTTATGTGCCAGAACCACTCTGCAAATCCAACCAGCAAGCAACAAGTGGAGATTATCAGGGAATTTGTTTATGAACTGTGCTACTACTCCTACAAAGCCAAGACCACTCCCGTGTTTGTCTGTCAGATTTTATGGTCATAATGGTGGATGCTAAGCACAACAGTCACTTTGTCACTGCAGTCACTGTGCTTGCCCTGTGAAGGAGGGGTTTCAAGGCTCTCAATGGACACTTTCTAATAAGTCTAGACTCATTTCATAAAGACAGGAAGCACAAAGAGTGATTGTCTCATATTTTTTCGTTCTGCGGATCACTTGGCTTTCGGACTCATGCTTTACAGCACAAAAGGATACTATAATGACCCAGAAGAGTGCAGTCTGTCATGCCTGAGCATTTCCTTTATTGTCCAGTATTCTTTAGGGGTAATTTCTTACACACAATCTTATACTAATTTTGTTTGAAAAATACGCTAGCAGAAGAGGAATGGGAGAAGTGGGTGGGTATGGATGACAGATCAGGGAAGGGAAGACAGATATCAGGTGTCGGCTACAGGGGTAGGATTGGTTTTTTTAACAGGAGGGAATTAAAGGTCATGATGGCAGGAAGTAAAGGATGGATTTAGGCTGCAACATGGAAAAGCAGAGCAAGTTTGAGACTCAAGAAGAACTTAGAGTAAGGAAGAAAACAACAAGAGAAGATCAAGAAAGAAGCAATAGAAATGAAATCTCATTTAATTTTATTTTCCAGCCCAAATGACCATTTTTTTCTCCTTAAAGTACACAGTATGTGTTTCAGCTGATAAATTCATGACAAGGAGATAAAACCATCCCTGTCAAAGCTTTCATTGACTGAGAGGTACAGTTTGGAGTAGTAGAAAATATTTTTGGGTTAAGGACATAGGTTTAGCTATAACAAGAAGTAATGATGGGGAAGTGCTAGGATAAACATTTTCATAATGTCTACAGAAATTTTTAGGACTCATTTGTGCTAGCAGCAAAAGTTTAAATTCAAGCAGCAATAGTATCAACACTGACTGCTGCTGGTGTCATCCCAGTTGAAATACCAGTGCATCCAGGATGCGTCAGTTCAAGCCTTTTCACTATGTGCAGACATTTAGACCACTGTCTCCTGCCACACTGCTTTGGTTTGTGGTGGGTGTTGTGGGATGTGCTGCTTTTCAATGCTTCTGCTGACACTGTACTTCTTTGCATATACATTTACTTTGCACTTGGATATATATCACTGTAAAGGTGGGCCATTCCTCCTAATGTGGTGCTCAAAGCACCAGGTGATGAAGCCAGCCTCTCACACACAATCTCTGTGCAGCAGCATGCTGTGAAAGTTGCTAAAGAAACCTAAACAAGGAAGAGAAAACATTGAGAATAATTCAGCCTACAATAGCTTTTTGGTCAGGATGTTTTCCCAAGAAGGAGGTTTAATTCTGCCCAGGACTCAAACCAACATCTTGCTGTTCATTGGTGAGGCATTCTTTTGCTCCTTTAGCTCCTTTGGGAGCCTGGCATTTCAGTATGCTGAAAATGGCAAATAGGAAAATTTTCAGGCACCACAGTCAGTAACAACATCTAACGATATGAAGAAAAGCTGCTCAAAAAATCAGTGATGTCCAGATTTTAATTTCAGGAATAAGAATGGTATGATTAGTCTTGGTTTAATAAGAGGTCATCCAAAAAGAGAACAATCACATTTCTTATCAGATGAGGAACTGAAAAAATATCTACTAATTCAGTCCTTTTGTTTTTCTTTACAACTATGCTTCCGTGGCCTAGAAGCGCTACAGAAGCACCCCAGCTCTCAGTGGTTTCAGGGGCCCAGCACTGAGACAACTTGGAAATCCAGGAGGACTGTCATGTAATGTGTGCCAGGGAACTTCAGCAGTCTCTGTCTCTAATGAACAAGCTGAATCTTCCCGATGTAAGCATCAAAAGCAATCAAACCTTAAGGAGCAGCTGTGCCAGCTGACCCCAAGCAGAGATCATCTAAGGCTTAACAGCAAACCTGGACAGGGAACCAAGTCAAGACCAACAGCAAAAAGAGAGCAAACCCCCTCTTTTTTACATGTCCTAGTCTAAGCATGCGAACTCCTCCAAAAATACTGTAAAATTTCCCCACTGAATTAGCATACACTTATGAGCAAGATGGTCAGGGCTGCTGATAGAATGGTCTTATTCATACAAACTAAGCATCTGGCTGGTATCTGTTCCTTTTTGTGTGCTTCTTCCTCCCCTTCCAAGCACAGTCACAGCACTGAGTCATGGCACTTGAAGCAGTTGCCTGTTGCCCAGCAAAAGTGATTTTAAGCAGCCATGTATCAAAGTTACCCTTCAGGAGTTTAAAGCAATCAGGTGAAGAAGTCTTGCCTGTTGAAATGTCTTTGTAGGAGTCCATAGACCTTTCTAAAAGGCATAGATGAACTAATGCATCTGGCTGCATGCAGGTATGGCAGCCCCTTCTGCTCCCATGTGAGACATTTAGGGCCTCACAGCCCTATAGCAGCTATATTTTCTGTTCTTCCTGTGAATTTACCAGATCTGGTGTATGCTGGTGAGAACAGGCTGTGCAGAGTGAAGCTGGCTCAACTTCTCTTTCTTCTCTGAGAGCTCCTCCTAAACCTCTTGGGTAAAGGTACACAGCCAGCATGTCCTGAGGTAAAAATCTGTCACTTTACTACTGTGTACTGCAAAATGTCTTCAGATCCCCATGTTCCTGCTGCATGTTGTGGGATCAGAGGCATACACACCAGGGCCTGGAAATCCAAGCTGCTTTGAGGAGGATGGAGAATCCCCAGAGGACTCTCTCTGAGATGATCAGGCTTTGTTCTGGCCATGCTGATATTTCATGTCTTCACTGCTGCCTGCGGCGTGGCTTAGAGGTACCAAAGCTAGCTTAAGCAAGAGCTTAATACAGGCTAATTTAGCTTAATTGCTCTATTTTCAACCAGAGCAAAAGTCATGAGGCCCCTGGCATCTTTAACATGTGCTGGAATAAGGCAGCTGGGAATAGCATTACTTAGGCTGGTTCCCTGGCTATCTTCCTGCTCTGTACGTGTTCTACGTCCAGACACACTGAACAACCAGGACTGTCATATTTAACTACCTATAAAAAATGATGTTTAAAAGCTCCCTAGTGATCCAAGCTTGAAAGCAGCCAAAGGGTGACTAGAGTAAATATAGACTCACATGCACGAGTTACATGAATCCATAACTCTGCTACATTACGGTGCCACAACAGTACAGACACAGCACGTTCCACATTTATGGAGCTCTTTCTGTTCAAAGAGAGAAGTGCTCTTCCATTTCCACTTCCACTGAAGCTAATTCATTTGACTACATGATATATTCCAGATAATCCGCTAGATGCGTGTTAGACGTACAGAAGTAATTGTCTTTTGAAGGTGTATTTTCCACCAGCCAGCACTCAGTGATGCTCACACCCAGTAAGCTGCATCATGAAGTCTGACTGTAATGAAAGTACCTCAACTAGCTCGAGCTCCTTCTAGCATTAGATCTTTCCACAGCACCCCATGGTGCATGGCCAGTATCTTCCTCTGAGCCAGCGCTCTGGCTCCCTTGGATTATTGCTGATAGATGCAGATACTTTGTTTTCCAAAGAAAGGAGGGAAAATAGACCTTCTGCAACATACCTGTTAGTCGAGAGAGCTTTCCCATCAGTACAGGACGGACATCATTTCTGTCATCTTTTTGTGGAGTCTCTGCTACACAGAGGGGAAGGAGGAGGTCAGCCGGTCGTGTCCCTGCCCTCCCTGGCCGTGCTGTCACACTCAGGACCGTGGCTCTTTCCATCTTTGCTGCTGGTTCGTTGGTACAAACTCCCCATCACTTCTGCATGGGGCTCTGCCAGCCTTTGGAGGCTGCACTGCATGTCCTGCAGCAAGTAGGGTGGGAGCCCTTGCGCTGCTGCCCAAAGGGACTCAGGCTCAAGAGGGGACCAATGCTCACAGCACCTCTTAGACCCAGAAGGAACTTTCTATTCCAACAGCTCATTCAACCAAGCGCAATCATTAAATCAATGTTTCTGCACATGTTTTCTGACAGTCATTTCTGTTTCTTTTTCAGTCCAATGGGATCATGAAACAGTAATGTGCTTTCTCTAAATGCTACCTTTATTGCTATGTTTGATAAACTGTCATTATTTAAATTGATCTGGATTGCCTGAAGGGGGTGACTTACAACCGCCTAACCCTCCCTAAGTTTGCCATGAAACCATTGCCAAATGCTTGTTTGAGCATTTCTAAACTGAGTTTGTCAGATTTTCACTGCTCATCCTGTTTATCAGGCAGACAGAGGCATGTTATTCCCGTCTTGCTTTCTACTAAACCCATTTTTCCTCCGCATGAGTAGTGATTGTAACTGAAGGCTATTAAACCTCATTTAATTCAAATGTAGTGTGGTTCTTGAACAGTCCCACTGGGGAAGCAGGTTCAGCAACAAGTCACTGTCCTGGAGGAAACCCTGATCATCTAGTGCCTACTCCTGGCTTGCTTAGTTAGATTTTAAATTGGTTTTCTAAATTCATTCTATGTTTGCATCTGAGAGTCCCTGCGGCTGTCTCTGCTAAATTACCTTTCTGTAAGGTGCACTGTGATAGGCTTGTTGCTGCCCTTTGGTACCAAACTCCCACTGATCAGGCTGCCAGGGAAGAGCTGGATGCTTTGAGAGTCCCCAGGCTGCCTGGACTGCTCAGCACCATAGAGTTGAGGAGGATCACATTCGAGATGATGCTCATAGATTGAACCAAAAAGTACAGCGTAGATGCCAAAGAGGGTGGCATGGCCTCACCAACATCTATATCCCATACATCCAAGGTCCCGCAAAAGGGTCCTGCTGACAGATGTCCTGGTTGAGAGGTGGGAGCAAACACAGCTGTGTTGCCCTCCTTTCCCACTGGAAAAGGCACAGAGGGAAGCACAGCATGATGGTTTCTGTGTCCGCACACATAATGACGCCCTCTGGCAGAGGACCCCTCCCTCAGTCACCCTGAACCCCAGCTTTGGAGGTTTGGCTCACCTTACATCGGTGGTGAGGCAGAACAATGCCAAGAGTCATTCCCCCATCAGGAGCTGAGAAACAGGCTGTGCTATTCCATGGCTGGCCAGGTGTTCCTTGGAGGTGAAAGGTGTGTCGACTCTTACCCTTGATGGTTTTCCAGTACAGGGCAAACATCCAGAGCAGCTTGTGGCTTGGAGAGTAGTGGAGAGGTGACAGCAAGTTTCCTCAGCTAATCCTTTTCCCTCTGTGTCTCCAGCCCACTCGTCCATCCCCACATCCCACTGCTGTGGCTGCTGCCGGCTGCTGGGCTTTCCTCTGGCACTCTGCTCCCGGCTCCGGGATCGTGTGCCAGGGCTGAAACAAAAGCCAGTGTGAGGGCCTGGGAGGGCTGTGCCCAACCTCGTCCCACTGCCAGCCCCACCGCTGCTGGCCATGGCCAGCTGTCTCACCATCCCAGCCACCTCTCGCCGCCTCGGCTGCTCGCCCTGGCTGCCAGGAGGGTTTCTGCTGAGTAGATGCTGAAGTTGGCAGTGGTGGCATTCAGGAAGCAGCCAGCAGGTTAATCCAGGTAATAATTTGTAGCCTAAAGGACAGAGCAGAGAACTGACATAGAAAGTGTCGATGCTGTGGGTTTCTGTAGCATTTAAATTTCATCCTGGTCTTGATATTTGCATATCAATTAGCTAGGAAAGGAGTGGAGGAGGAAGGGCAGAGGTTATGTGGGAGCTAAGAAAACAGTGACAGCAATAGTCCAGCAAGCAGAGGTCTTATTACAAAAAATTATGCTGACTGCCTACCAACACTTTTCTTCCTTTAGCAAGTCCTCCGCATCTCTTTCTGTCTTTTTACTTTGATTTTTTTCCTCCTGAATCCCCTATAAATGGAGCATGAGCAGATTAGCTGGTTCCCCTTCATTCCTGCTTGTCCAAAATGGACAGTAAAAAGGGAGAGAGAAAGGGAAAAAAACCCCTCAAAATGCCTGGAGCCATGGCTTGTGGATAAAAAACATCTGCACATGAAAAACAATTGATGTGGGGTTTGAGCTATTATGGCTTGAGAATGAAACACCAACTCACCCTTCCAGAAAGATGGCAAAACCTTTTAAAGTGTTATTGAAAATAGGGTTTGAGGCTGGGTTTTATAGCAGTGGATGTAGAGAATTTAATGCACTTGGATCCAGCCTTGTGTACTGCCAGGCAATCCCCTGCAGCACTGGACTTGGGACTGACCTTTCTTCCTAAAACAAATCCCTGTCAGAAGGCATTTTGGCACTGCTAGTCAGAGAAGTGTAGCAGCTATTGAACCTCCTGAATACCTGGAACAGCCTTAACCCTCTCTTCCCTCCCATGAATCCCAAGAGAGGACTGTAAGTGGAAGCAATACCTGCTTTCATGACCAGGTGATGAGCACTTACTGGAGCACTGGTGTGGGGAGACCCATCCCATACTAAAAGGACTAATGCTATACACAGAGGGACAAGGATTCAAATCTTTACCAGACTACATAGTAAACAGGTTTCTCTGTGATTAATGAAGGGATTTAGCATTATGTGCCAGGTGCAGAAGTCTATCCAAGAGACTGTCATGGTCTCAGTTTTGCCCTCACATAAAATGTGACGTGCAGTGAGTAACGCCAGGGTGTCTTCTTCCTCTCTTCTTCAGGTTTCTGACTGACCCTTTGCATTTTTTCCCTGTGTTGGGCAGAAATAGGGTGTTTTCCATCCACATTACAGACTGCTGAAGAATAGCACTATCACTGCATAATCCTTCTGTGACTTGACTTCCAATTACATTGAATTCCATAAATCCCATGAAAGTGCTCCCATCCTTACAGGCACACTGGTCCAGGACGCAAAACACTTGGTTCCAAAAAGTTACATCAGTTAGTCCAGTTGTTTGTAGGGTGTTGTCATGTATCATAATTCAGCTTTAACAGGAATTTGCATATCGCAGAGCACTTGAACAGATTGCCCAGAGAGGCTTTGGAGTTGCCTTCAGCGGAGGTATTCAAGAACAGTCTGGACTCAATCCTGTGCAATCTGCTCAGGGATGCCCCTGCCTGACGGGGGGTGGACCAGATGACCCAGTGCGGTCCCTTCCAATCTTACCCAATCTGTGATTCTGTGACACTGTAAATATGGATCTTTAATCAGTAATGGTTTCTCTGGGTTTTCCTGTGGTTTGTTTCCATACAGAAAACTTAGGAATCAAGTTGTTTCAAAATCTCATGCGTCAGTGAAAAGTTTTTGTTTCTCATTGGATGGTGGTTGGAAGATTTTCAGTGATTTGCAGAAAATGGAGAAGTACAAGAGTTAACAAGATGTTTTAATGGAAAGGATTATAGATGTGGTACCAAAACAGAGAGGAGGGAGGTGACTTCAGACCCCATCCAAACTCCACTTATCAGATGTCAACTTCCATTGACTTCAGTGGGCTTTGAATCAAAACCATATCTTTTTATTGTAACAAATTTCTATTCCTTTCTACAAAGCTCTTTTAGCATGTTTAGATGTGTGCATAGTACATCAACCTCTGTTCACAGCTAGAGGAGCGGATCATCTCCTGAAAATTGCTACAGCCACAAGATCTGGATCAGACAAATTTTCTCTGGAATCAAAAGGACTGCTAGTCCAGTAGATCCTTCATAGAAACAGTACCATCACCATTTCCTACACAGTAAAGGACCAGTACTACTGCTGAGCACAGTGAGATACACCCAGTCCGGCCCAGAGGACACCTGAAAGAGTCCCTCAATGAGAAATAATTGACAAACTAAAAATAAGCATCTCTAGAGCTAAAGCCCATAGGTAACTGTTCAGCTGGAATTGCTGCCCTGCCGTTATGCTGCTTGGCAGGGACTGCTGCGATCCAGCCTCTCATCCTCCCGCCACGTTGCGACGCTCTGCTTGGGCAGCACCTCCATCCTCGCGCAGCCCTGAGCAGGCCGTGCCCAGTTCGTGGAGGAGCAGTGAATGAACCGGCAGGCTCAAGACAGCACACGTCACACCACTTAAAATAGCCGGGCATGTCTGAGGGACTGCGCCGACCCCAAGGGCCTCCTGTTAAACTGTAACAGGAGTTCTGCATACTTACGCGGATGCCAATAGAGAAAATGCTGATCTTTGAACAAGCCTCTAGTTAAAAATAAGTTTGATCTTCTGAATTTTTGAGATTTTTTTATGACAAAAGTCTAAACCAAGTGGCTCTAACTCGGTGGTAGGTGAGGTATTTCTTTCCATGGTCTGCTTGTAGAATTAGCTTCGTTCACTGACTTGAAAGTGTTACTCCCAGCTCATCCTTACCTTTGGCAGGGTGCTTGGGGAGGAGATTCATTGAGGATCCTCTCTCCTCACACAGTTCAGGGGCTGGGATTTCACACTGACAGATAAGGCCAAAAGGCTTCTGCTTCCTCTCCCCAGGGATAGATAGCATCATGCCCTTGGAGACCTCTACCAAAGCAGCAGGCTCCTTCCTTCAGGTTACCTCCTCAGCATCTCTGAGAAGGCAGAGGCCAACCCCCAGGCCCTGTCATCCCTGATTATTTCCTTCAAACTTACTGTGACATGTCTATTGAGGGAGCGTCATCACTCTTTAAAGACTTATTAAATATAATTGAGAAATGCTTACACCAGACAGGTGATCTTCATCACATTCTGGGCCTTTCCATCTACCTGTCTACCTAAAACCACACTTCAGGAATCATAGAATCACAGAATGGTTTGGGTTGGAAGGAACCAAATATCATCTAGCATCAACCCTCTGCAATGGGGAGGGACACTTTCTGCAAGCCTGGGTTGTTCAAAGCCCCATCTAACCTGGTCTTGAACACTTCCAGAGATGGGGCATCCACAACTTCTCTGAGCCACCCTTGTTCCAGCGCCTCACCACCCTCACAGTGAAAGGTGGTGGTGAGCTATTGAATGACAGCTGTAAACAACTCTTGCTCTTCTTTAACTAATAGTGCAGTGTGAACCTAAAAGCTTATGATCCTGAAGAAAGTTTGGGGAGAGGTGAACATTCACCTCCTTGCAACTACATGATTTTTCTTCCTCTGACATCTCTAGAGGGAACACTGACAGACCAAGAAAGTGAAACCGTGCTGAAACACCTCTGTGCCCTTCTAACCCTCTGCTGATCTTCCAGCAGCCCTGTGAAGCACCAAACAGCAACACCTGCCCTGGGAAGATGCCCACAGATTGTGGCGATGCACATCTCCACAGGATGTATTCACCGAGCCACTGGCTTGGGTGCACTCATGGCTGCGGATGTGTGCATGTCCCATGGAGCCTCCAAGAGCCAGGAAAGAGGTGTCAGGAGGATACGAGTTCCCTGTGGCCCGAGCTGCAGACTGTGAGGCCTCCAACAAGTGAAACAAATTCATCTAGGAAGAGCAGAGCTGCTAGGAAAGAAAGTACAGCTCAGTTATTTGGCTCAAGAGGACTGAGGCACGTGAGCCAGGAAGCATCTCAAAGGAGTGGGCTTATGCTATCAAGCTCTCAAATATGTGGATACCTAAATTGGCTTTTGGAGGTCATCTCTGAGGTTATCTGGAAATTGTCCTTTATTCTCTTCAGTTATCTATTCCATCAATCTGTTTCAGCAATATCCGACCTCCTGCCTCTGACAATGCTGTGAGTTTGTCCTGAGCACATGCTCTTTCTCTCTCCTGTCCTCACAATTACACACTCACTGTGTAGCCTCTCTCCTCTCATTTCCATTCACTGGGCACTGCTCTTCCCTCTTCCAATTTAAGCCCGAGCCTGGTTGCACTCTCTCTCTCCAGCTAGTGATAGCACCATTCATCTCCTTCAAAATTTTTGTTCTGCAGTTTTTCAGTCCAGATCATCTCCTTCCCTCCTGCCTCAGGGATTTCTCCAGAGCCATCCTCTGCTCCCATCAGTCTTGTCTTCTGTCTTATCAAGAAAACTACTCCTGCTGCTTATGGACCTCAACCTGCTCTATGTTCCTGATGCCAAATGGGTTGACACAGTAGTGTGAGCTCTTGCTGGGGTCCACCCAGACTTATCATCCTACAGCAGACTTATCACTTGGCACTGTTGACGTAGAAGGACCTATGAGTTGCAGTGGAGATAAGTTCCCCACCTGTGGCTTGCACTTTTCATTTCCCCGCCCTGTCTGTAACAACACAAACCCCTGCATGATTCCTTGGCAGTACATCACTGTTTGGAAAGATGAAAGGCACAAAGCATCTGGAACATCCTTTTCCTCTGTGGCCACTGCCATGAGGAGGCTCAGAAGTGTGGGAGCAGCCCACACCATGCAGGAAGAGCCCCTGAGTAGCTCACAAGTAGCCATGGGGACTCGACAAGTGCCTGGGGACTAGAAGTCCCTGTCTAGACGCTCTCACCTGGAAGAGAGAAAATGACAGTGGCAAGGTGAGCAAAATGCTTCCCTGTGGCATGTAACTCAGCACTGAAAAATTAGAAATATGACAAAGATCAACTTTCCTGTACCTTTTAATGTAAAGACATAGAGATAACACTGCCTGGTCAGATGTTTGACTGCTATCAATAGATTAAGCACTAAATACCTTTCAGTGGGCATTTTGGTGATGGCATAATCCTAGCAGCTCAAAATGTGAGTCACTTTTGAAATGCACTACAGAAGGCAGCGTGGTAATCTTAAAATACTGTCATGCTGCTTTTTAAAACAGAATTGTTCTTAAGTTGTCCGAGTTCAAAGTGCAGAGAATGACGTATGCAATATTTTGTAGCTCTTGCAACGTGCTCACCTCCCAGATTAGATTTAGGTAAATAAAAATCTAATGACTGCTCAGAAGTGCTCCACCCTTGTTCTCCTAATGGTCCTTTGCTGAGACCTGAAAAGGTAATGGTCTGGTGGCTAGCAGTAGATGTGACTGTGTCTTTCCCTATTTTCAGAGCCCAAAACTGCTGTTGAGATATGGGGACCAGTGCTATTGAACTCATCAGACCATATGGGAGCTAAGCCATAGACGGCCAGTTGCCAGGAAAGAAGGGAAAACCTCTTACGTTTACGTGGCTCCATGGCTCAGTTACCAGAAGAGCCGATAAAACAAGAAACGTCTTCAAAGTTGAGCGACCCGGAGTTACTTGCGGTAACTTAAGTCCCTCATTTGAAACCGAGCCGAGCCGGAGGAAGGCTGCGTTTTGCAGCTTCGCTTCCACCCTCTCCGCTCCGACAGCGCGCCCGGGCTCGGAAGCTCCGGGGGCTGACGAGGGGCAGCCCCCTGTCCCGGAGCGCGGATCTCTCTGTCTCCGGGCACCAGCCCGCCCGCCTTGGGCTGCGGCGGCGGAGCCGGGACGGGTTGGGGGTGTGCGCGTATGTGCGGAGGGGTGCCCTCCGCTGCAGTACCGCGCCTGGCCGCGCACCGGCAACAGCCCCCCGCGGCGCGGCGGCCCCGACGGGAGGGCGGGGGGCCGGGAGGGCAGGGCGGCGGCG
>VXBT01006264.1:0-80965 GCA_013400235.1 Oriolus oriolus | reverse complement strand
CCGGCCGCGCTCGGCGCTCTCCGTCCTCCGCGGGCGTGCGAGGTAGATACGCGCCGCGTGTGCGGGTACGCGCGTGTGCCGGGGTGTCCGCGCCCGTGTGCGCGGGGTGCGCGGGCGTGCGCACGCACGGAGCACCGCACGGCCGTGTGCGCACTGTGCACACACGCGTCTGTCTCTGTACGCACGTGTCCGCGCACACGCGCACACGCGTGTACATACGCATATGTGTGCGCGCAGGCTGTGTGCGCGTGTGTCCGCACATGCAGTGCGCGTCGGTACGCGTGTGCGGATGGGTGCGGAAAGGCAGGGGCCGGGATGCTCGTTCCCCCCGCGCCCCGCGCCGCAGACAAAGAGGGGTCCGGCCGCGCCGCACCGCGCTGCGCGGGGCCGCCCCTGCCCGCGGAGCCTCGGGCGGGGCGGCGAGACCGGGTGGGCTCGGGCCGGGGCTTCGGAAGATGCCGCGGGAGAGGGGCCCGGCCGCGGAGCGCTGCGGGTGGTAGCGGCGGGGCACTGTGGGCTCCGCAGGCGCTCTGGGCGGTGGTGCCCCGAGTCGTCGGGGTGCGGAGGAGGGCGGGCAGGGTTTTCAAAGCCCCTTCCCGCAGCGTAAACACTTCGCGCTCAGAGCTGCCCGCAGCGGGGTCCCGCAGCAGAGACGCTCGGGCATAAACAGTTTGCGTAACGCTTCCTCGGCCGGGTGCAAGCCGAGTGCCAAACGTCTTTTTTAAAAAGGAGAAAAAAATCCTGATGGGAAACAAACATTTAATCAGGCACAAGATATAAACGAAACATCACAAGGCATGTGTTGCTAAAATGCTTAAGCAGGAAGCGTATGATTTTCCATGGATGTTTTTCCAGGTGAGTCATGGTATTTGCTGCATGCTCTTACTCATTACTGAAGATCCCAGTCCGGTGGCATGTACAGTACACAGAATGGGAAGATTTAGCTGGGCAGATGCATTGAGTGCAAGTAAGGAAAAGCACCTTTTCCAGTGGTGTGGCAGAGTAGTTGTGAACTTGTGACTGCCAGCATAGAAATCTCTATGCTCTCAATTTGTCCTTTTGCTGAATTCCTGCGGCAGCCAGTGTTACACTAGAAAGCTGTCACTTTTCATAACATGAAGTGCTCTGCATTGGTCATGCAACTCTTTTCCAATTCAAGTGAAAACAAACACCCTTTCAAAGGGGGTTTCCTCTCCCCCCTTTCTGCCCCTGGGACCCACGTCTGTGTGCCAGCAGCATTTCTCAAATCCTACTGAAGCCAAGATCCCTTGCCCCAGATCTGACCCCGGGTGAGGAAGGGACCCTCAGTGCCTGGCCCAAAGACAACTGCAGTCAGTGACCGTGCATGACCAGGGCTGGAGTATACCCTGAACTGGGAGCAATCAAATACTCTCAGCTCCCAGGGTCTCACATGGGATTTGGTAGCCAACCCCTCCCAGCTGGGCTCAGGCAGAGCCTTGTCCCTGCCCTGGGGCCAGCTACACCAGCCCTACCACCAACTGCAGTCACTGGGAAAACTCCCATTGACCAGGTCCTCCTCCACTGCATTCCTGGAGGCAGCAGTCTGGTGTGCAAAAAACAAAAGGACTTGATGAACATAAACAATCATCTCAACCTGTCTGATGGTGCTGACTGAGCCCTGCTCTTCCTACCACTTCCCAAACCTGCTTTGCAATCCCACAACTGAGGGAACCGCACTAAATGTTCATCTGTTTGTGTAGCAGCCAACTGCACTGTGTTACACGTAGCCAAAGAATCCAGGAAAGCAGCCAAAGACATAAATTAGGCCAACTACTGGCTAGCCTAACTGATAATATGATAATAGCACTTAACTTACCTACCCCTCAGGAGAGCTACATGGGTTAATGTTTATACAATGCTTTGAAAAGGATGTTCAGGAGTTGTAAGTGATATTACATTAACCTGACAGTCCTATTTGTATACTTTTCTAGAGCAAACGTATTCTGCACAGTTACTGTATGTCATCTCCAACACAGCTTTACCAGCACACTGTAGGAAGCTAACTTGACTGAGCATTTCTTGTTCACTAAAAGTTTCCCAAGGCTGCTTACCCAGTGAAATCCAGAGACTGGATTCAGAAGTGCCTTGTAGTGGGTGCATAGCAAGCAGCAGTCCACAGCTGTTCTGAGGGAACGGTAGAGAAAACCTGTATAGAGCTTTGGTGGTAGAGATGTTTTTTATCCAGGGTGTTTCTTGAGGAGCAGGAGAAGTGGGGAATACTGTCAGGCTTGGAAGGGTTAGCATCGCTAGTGCATACTATAGCTTAATTGCAACTATGACATTGTAGGCAAAAGCTGAATAAGCCCCAGATAAAGGACCTATTGGATGCTAAACTGAAATGACCTTCAGACATAACAAAAATGCCAAGAAGACATTAATTGGTGCACAAAGCTGACTGTGTATGACTGGCCTGGTGATAAAGAAGACATTATTCACCTCAGATGCTTTGACCTGCACATATCCAAGTCATCAGAGTTTTTTTATGTTAAACAATTCACCAAATACCACCTTGACCTACTCTTAAATTTATTAGTAAAAAGTTGGAGAGCTGCTAATCAAGCATTCCTGCACCAAGAGTTACATTGATTACGTGTGAGAGTTACATGGTTTCACAGTAAAACCCATGGTGATTTTATTTTTCTTTGACACTTTAACTGTGGATTTTTAAATTGACAGGACTTCCAGAAAAGCTTGAACAAAAACCACAGAGCCTCAGCTGTGTGGCAGCTTGCCAGCATAATTTCAACCAAAACTTTTTTCCTTCCCTTTACACACACCAGCAACAGCCTTTCCAAACTTGAGCAGGGCTACAATTAAACACTGATGTCGGCAGCAGTTTGTGATTGTGGGAAGATTTGGGGTAGGGCTGGAGTGGTGGGAAAGGGGTGAAGACTTGGGGTCATTGCTGGCAGGTGATGTTCCTGTGGGCTGTCACACCCTGGACACCTGATGTGCTGCACGGTGGGCTGGGTTGCAGCAGCGCTGTCCCCCATGGCAGTTTCCTGGCCTTGTGGCAGCATGCTGCCCTGGAGGCAGCTGGCCTTTCTTCTGCTTTTCTCCACTTCTCCAGGGACACCTGGATTCCCTTGGAGGCCTTGGGGCATGGGTGGCATGGCCCTGAAGCCTCAGCCCTGCTCTGGTACCTCAAGGCGGGAGGGCAGGGTGTACTCATCTCGCCTCCTGCCTGCTCTGCATCTCTTGGTAGGGATTTTCCCAAGTGCAAGGAAACCCTGAAGGGTTTTGGGGTGGGTTTTGTTTGCTTTTAAAATCAACACTGAGCTCCACAGAGGGGAGAGCTGAGCAGCAGTGCCGCACTCTCCCACAGCCTCTCCAGGGCTCGGTAGGTACCAGCGCCACACGGTTTCGGAGGGAGCAGCATCCCGCGTGCCGCGGGACGTGTCTGCTCCGACGGGGTGGGGTGCTCCCACCTCAGGGGCCGCCTTCACCCCCCGCTCTCTGCCCCGCAGGTCTGGGCGGCGTGGCGGCAGCGAGCAGTCCCTGCGAGAAGGCCTGCAACCCTCGGATGGGCAACCTGGCGCACGGGCGGGCGCTGCGCACCGACACGTCCTGCGGCCGCCGCGCCGCCGAGCCCTTCTGCGCCTACAGCGAGGACGCGCAGCGCCGCTGCCGGCGCCCCTCGTGCGGCCGCTGCAGCGGGGCCCACGCGGGGCTGGCGCACCCCCCCGCCGCCATGGCCGACTCCCCGTTCCGCCTGCCCCGCACCTGGTGGCAGGCGGCCCAGGACGCGCCCCGCGAGACCATCCGCCTGGACCTGGAAGCCGCCTTCTACTTCACTCACTTGATCATGGTCTTCAAGTCGCCCAGGCCGGCTGCCATGGTGCTGGAGCGCTCCCAGGACTTCGGCGAGACGTGGAAGCCTTACAAATATTTTGCTGCTAACTGTTCGGCCACCTTCGGGCTGGAGGATGATGTGAGGCAGAGAGGAGCCATTTGCACTTCCAGATATTCGAGCCCCTTCCCCTGCACCGGAGGAGAGGTAAGTCTGCCTGGGCTGGGACGAGAAAGCCCCTGCTCCAGCCCCCTTTCTCTCTGCAATCTCTGCACCGGTGTTTACGCTTCATTTTCCCCTACACCAGCATCTCTTGTCATAGCACGTATTTCACAAGGTGAATTAACATAATTCATTCCTAGGTGATGTAGGCACTGCCCTGCCTCTTGCTTTGTTGAGTTCGTAGTCCTTCTCTTTTCCAAAAATTTCCTTTCCTTCCACCTGGTGAACTCCCCTGCACAACTGCAACCTAGGCGGGTGCCGCTAATTCCTCAGGAATGCCAAAGGGAGCGTCTTTCTAGACAGCTTTCTCCAGATCTTGCGGGCGAGTGGTTTTGAGGTGATGCAAATCGGTCTGACCAAAATGCAACTGTATTAAAATTAATACTCACCAGTTTGACTTTTAATAGTGACTGCCTTCTCTGAGAAGTAGGCGTGTAACCAGTCAAAGTAGCTACTCACCACACACTGAAGTATGGTTCCCATAAACCAGGTTAGCAAGGTAATTTTAAAACTTGTATCTTGTCTTCTTTTTTCCTGTGCACGCCTATGTGAAAAGAACTTGGAAGAAAAGGAAGAAAAACATCATATATGCTAAGAAAAAAAAAATACACGTGGGAAATATACGTGGAAGTCAGATGATTTTCAATATCAGAAACAGCAGATAACAAAAGATGCATTTGGAGGCGCTACTAATAATACTCTTCCCTTTGTGCGATCCTGTCCCCCAGTGCTGGAGAGCTTCCCCTGGGAGCCGCGGCCGTGGGGCCGCGCTCCTGCGTCCCCCCACTCGTGGGGACACATCCCCGGTGACCAGCTCCGGACTTTAAAGGCTGCTCCCTCTAGTGGCCCGTTTTTATGAATTCGCCTGAAAGCTTAATCAAAATTTCCCCCTGGCCTAGCACAGAGAAACGATAAAATCTGGTTAGTGAATCAGGAGATCACTTACATCATTGTAGTTTCTGCTGAGACCTGCTTTTGAGGTGAAAGCCCGATCCTTGGAGACCAGCATTTATGTTGAGAAAAATAATGTATTCAGATCCTTTTGCAATCATTTGTGGTCACCCCTAGCCATGCTCTGGCTAGGAAGCCACTCTCTGCAGAAGTACTGAGAGCTGTTTTTTCACTAAAGTGCACCTCTTAGCTGTGTCTCGGGAGGCAGCCAATGTCTTCCTCTAGGAGAAACTGTTCCGTCTTCTCATCAGCTCAGAAACAAGGATCTCCAGACCTGTCAGACAGATCCAGGATGACTATTCCATTACATTTTAAATCAAATGACTGGTGAGAAAAAGTGCTATCTTTCTTTTCCTGGCACCCTTTACTTGTGCCCCCAAAAAGCTGCCTAAACTTCCTTTCAGAGTGCAATATATAAAAGGGCTTACGAGAAAGGTGGAGAAAGACTTTTCAGCGTGGCCTTTTCTGACAGGACAGTTTTATACTGAAATTGATTTAGATTGGACATAAGGCATTTTTTTATTATGAGGGTCATGAGGCACTGAAACAGGTTGTCCAGAGAAACTGTGGATGCCTTATCCCTGGAAGTGTTCAAGGCCAGGTTGGATGGGCCTGATCTACTGAAATATGTCCCTACCTATGGAAGGGATACTGGACTAGATTATCTTTGAAGGTCTCTTCCCAGCCGGACAATTCTGTGGTTCTGAATCGGGGCTAACAACAAAGTGAGACCTACAAAAGAAAGGATATATGTACCCCACTGGGAATTTCTCAGGCCCTCAGTACTTTTTCCAGCCTCTGTGTCCCACCACCTGAATCATAAACCTATGCCAGCCTGTGATGGAGGGCAGGGACAGAAATCCACAGCTCTTAGGCCAGCCAGTGGGACTTCTCTGGGATATACAACTTGCATACTTCTTTTTCAGCTTCCCAGGGATTTTTACTCAGGGGTGAAAAACCCAGGGCATCCTACAAGGCAGTATTTGCCTCACTGGTGTTGGGTCCCGTGTTGCCAGCACCCTGGTGCAGTTTTCATTGTGGTCTCTGCACACCAGGATGGGGGCTGTGCCTGGAGAGAACCTGTGCAAATCCCAACCTCGGGCCAGCTCCTCTCCGAGTTGGTGCAATGTGTGGGGACAGTAGAATCAAGGTCTTGTGTGTAGAAACCAACGCCTGTCTCAAGAAGAGAAGTAATTTGGTGGTGTTTGATGCATCTGCAGTAGCTTGCCGCAAAAAGCTGTGTACCAAGCTTGCTCCTGTGGGATCTCTTCTTTTGGCATGACTTTAGTCTGTGTTATTGCAAAGAAGCTACAAATGTCAAGGGCATTTAATTGTTCCAGGTTTTAAATAAATATTGCATCCAAGGGGCTGGAGCTTAGAAGATTTTGCTCACATGGTACACTTCAGTTTCCTGCACTTAAATACCACTTTTTACCTGCAAAGTAATAGCAGAAGCTCTCCAGATGGCAAGCCTGCATGCTTAGCAAATATCCCATTTAATTTATTACAGTGTGCTGCATTCCAGCAATTACTGGTAGCTGCCAATAGCAACATGTATCTGACCTAAAGAAACATCAGAGTTTTGTGTTCTGTTTGGAGTTATGTTGTGCTTTACTCCCACTTTGGTAGCACCTAATTTCAGACATATGGAAACAGTAATTTCTCTTGAAACAGTGGTTTCAAATATGCAGTCATCCAAGATGTCCATGTCTGAAGGGTATTACTCATTACTCTGAAGGGTATTACTCGTTTTCTTTAAAGCACAACTACAAATTCTCCGAGTGCCATGGGATTTCTTTTCCAACTTATTAAGTTGCTTTTTTTTTCTAACTGTGATGTAACAACTATAACCCATGATCCAAACCGTGTGTCACACTCTCTCTATACTGCTTTCTCACACTTCAGACATTTCAACGCCACATGTGCATTTCTGGGCACAGTGTAGAGGGCTTGCAGGATTTTGCAGGATGCTGGGGTCTCTCTGAATGCTGCTGGCAGCTCACCCACTGCTATCTATTCCCCTGGATGAGCAGTTTGTCTCAGGTGAGGCCTCAGGTGGTGGTGACTCACCCCAAATGTTGCTGGAGGTTGGCACAGACCTGTGGCTTGTAGGGCTGGTGGTTTCTGGTTTTACCCTGTGCAAAGAGCTGATTGTTACGGCACCTGCAAGCCCCAGTTCAAGGCATCAGTGTGCAGAACCCCGCAGTACTCAGGGGCTTAGGGCCTCCTTTTGATACATCACCTGTCTTAATTTGGGTCAAGGGTGTATCTGCTTCACTTTCATTGAAAAGAAGGATCAGAGTTTTTGCATTCTGCCCTCATCATCATGAGTCATTCCTTAGATGCCTACTCCAACTCTTATGACAAAAATCCTCCCTCATCAGGATTTGCCATGATGTTGATCTTGAGGAGATTTATGATAGTGCAGAAAACAAGCTGCCAAGCCTCTAGGTTCATTTCAAAGATCCAGACCTCAGAGATGCTGACGTGGCTCTGGGAGATGCCTTTCATCCTTCTGTAGCAGTGTGGCTCTGGGCTTCCCTTTGCAGTGGTGGGACTGGGGTGGTGGAGAGCAGTGGCAGAGCAGTATTTTTGGAAAGTAGCACCATGCTGCAGTCACCTAAGCTGGGTGCCACCTCAGCAGGGGGAACCAGATGAGGTAATTATGTCACACAGCATGTGTGGGCACTTGGAAGGTCTATTGATGGGTAGAATCACCTCATCGGGGACTTGGCAAGTCCCTGCTCTTCTTTGCTTCCTGTCCCTAATGCTGCAAGTCCACTGGACATGGTTATCTCTGATGTGGATGCAGCTCCAGCCTGAGGCAGGCAAGAGATGGAGGATCAACAGCCCAGTGGTGGGATTAGGAAGGAAAGGACAAACCTGGGCAGAACTGCCAAGCAAAGAGGTTGAAGGCTGTACTGACGTTGGGAACACTGCACTAAAATGCCCTGGGTTTGATCTAAATGGTTTTCTTGGTGGAAGTAAGCATGAGTTCACAGGTCAGCATATGCCCAGAGACCTCAGAGGCTCTACTGAGCTGAGCCTCATACCAGGGCAGCCTGGCTGTAGTTGACCTCATGCAAAGAAGAGCCACTGCTTCAACAACCAGCAAAGTAGTCAGTGATTTCTCTGCAAGTATACAGAAGCCAAGCAAACCCACTGAGCCTCTCCTCAGTAGGGAACAGGAAAGGAGGCAGATGGTGGGTGCCCACCTCCTGCCCTGGCATCCCAGCCTTGTTACAGCCAGCCTGGATTTCCAGCAAGCTTCAAGCATCTGCCTATTTGAGGTGATTTAATTAATATAGTGAATTAATTGTATCACAACAGCAGGTTTTTTTAGCATAGGCAGAAACCTCTAAATGCTAGCCTTGTATCACCAGTGCTTTAAGAGAAAGGCTATGGCCAAGTTTTAGCCTGAATCATACAAAAATGCTACAAATGCTGAGTATTTTCGTTGTTTTTCAGGGTGTAACCCTTCAGCCACATTATTGCAAGGGAAATCAGAACTGGATTCACCAGCCAAACACAATCTGATCCAAGTAAACAAGATGCAGAAATAAACTCTTTCAGCTTCATGCTCAGACAGGAATACTAATTTTACTAGTATGCGTAAAAGGCTATCTTCCCTCCCATAGTTCAGATCATATTAATATCTCCTTTTCGACTCTCTAATCTTAAAATTATCCTTGGCTAGGGATCACTGTTAAGGGCTCACCCACAAGGGGCCGTTAGCAGATGTTAATTCTTTAACTGTGAGTGAGAGTGACTGTCCACTCTGCAATGCAATTATCTCATTCACTTTACATTCCCATCTGTGGTCAATTCAGATTAGCTCGCCTGAGTGTCCCCATTTAGACAAGCTCCAGGATAAAAGGGCTTACTGAAGCAGTGTCTCCTTGACAAGATTTTAGTAAATTAGTAACTTATTTTAGTGTTCATCTATTTAGAATACTGCTAATAAATCACTTGGAGACCTCAGCTATTGTTGCTGTGTGCTATTTATAAAAGAGGCGTATTTGCAGCTTGACTATATTCCAGCAACAAATTCTAGCACGCTTTTAACTTTTGAAACATCACATTACCACTGTTTTGCTGTGGGATGCGTGTCTTACTGAGCATTTTATTGATCTCATGCCTTCCTTAATGGAAAAACCTTCGTATGTTTTGCCTTTCACTGTCACTGCATGCAGCCTGCCTCTCTTCCTTGAGGATTTGGACACCAGTCCTACTGGTTTTACCTGAAATTAGCTACATAGAGCAGAAGTAAATTGTGTCTTTCTACTCAAAAGTCTGACCGTGACAGACAGTGAGGGGTTGTAACACTCGCTGCTGACACAAATAGGAGTTAAAGACAGTAACTTTTGAGTTCTGATTTTGGGTTGTAGAAACTTCTGCCTGGTTGGGGTTTTTTTACACTTTTGGCCCGAATAAGCTTGGTTTTCAAGCTTATCATTGTTGTCCTTAACTGAAGCTTCATTTTCATTGTGCTGAGATCCTTCAAGGATCATGTGGGTAACAGGAGATTTGAGGTCAGTCACTTGTAGGGCTCCACAGAGAACCTGCACAAATATGCAAGAATAACCTCAAAACAGCCTGGGATGTCAACCCATTGGAGGGCTGCAAATATATTTTTTAATTGTCCTGTGCCACTGATGTCTGCACAGAGAGAAGACAAAGGCCCAAACTGATGAGAAGGAAAGAGAGATCTTGGCAGGCGTTCAGCAGTCCTCAGGATGCGTGAGCACATACCTAGGGAAGTAGGTTTTCAAGTCCCATCTCTACACTTTGTAGAAGTGCACTTTGTAGGAGAAAGACCTCTTTAACAGCGTCTTCCTGATCATCCTGTCTTTGGAAAAACACAAATTGTTGGGCTCTGTTCAGAAATGCCATGTGCAAAGGAGAGTCTGTTCAGCTAGGGGTGGTTGGGGTGATGGCCAAACCCTGTCCAGCTCTTTGCGTTGTATCACTAAATCTAGCAAGACGTGGGGACCATTGTTTCATAAGGATAAGAATAATGATTTCTAGGGAAATAGTTAATGAGATGAAGTAAATGAAACTAGGTTGGAGTCAATGAAATTATGTAAGAGCCTAGAAACCCCAGGCTGTGGCAGCTGGCAGTAGCAGCACACCAGCAGGACACCATCTCACCACCAGCCACCTTGCTGATGGCTGTGGTGAAGTGCATCCCTTGACTTGGGAGGAAAGTCCTCAAGCTTTCCTTCCTGGCAGGGAAGCCCATCTTCCCAAGCACTGTGGGGGGTTTACAAGCCAGTGCAAGTTTCCAGCAGTGGAGGAGAGGAGATTGTCCCTTTAAATAATGGGGCAGCAAAAAGTGAATCAGGGGAAAGGGGGAAATTTTAGCTTAATTTTCACCTGTGCCTGGAAGGACAGGAGTCAAGGGCCATTCTGGGCACATGTGGAGATGAACCTTTGGTCTCTGACAAATTTTACCAGGAAAGATACTTTAGAGCTCCGTCACCAACAGGGCTGAGCAACACAACTGTTGTTTTCAGGACACCAGCACCTGCCTTTTAAGTTTTCTGTATGTGGAGTATCAGGCATGGTACTGTCAGATCTGTGGGCCAGGTTGTGACACATCCCTCCCCCTCTCCCACTGGCCATCCTAGAGGAGTGACATGTCCCCTTCTGAGGCCTCCCAGATGCTCAGCGCCTCTGAAGGACAAGGGCATGTGAAGAGCAAGATGCTTCTCCAACCTGCCCCATGATCCTCTGCATGATTTCTCCCATTACCACTAGCCCATAGGATCGTCTCCTTTTCTTCCTGGATTTCCCAGTGCTTTTGGTACTTGGGGGTTGGCCCTCTGCTTGGCCAGCTCTTGAAATGCAGCCGCCCCTGGGATGGAGCATAGCCAGTGTTTAACAGTGCATATCGGCAGTCCCCTGTTTGGAACAGCAAGTTTCTAACAACTGCTTCTAGATCGACCTCCAATTATGGCTAAAACAAATTATTCTTTGGAAAGAGCTTGACCAGTCTGTGAAAGGGGGTATATTGTAGGCTGCCAACAGCAGGAGGGAATGGGTCCCAGGGCTCCAGGAGACCCTTTCCAAACTTCTTATGTAGGATGTGAAGAGCACTGTACCCACATGAAACAAGAGGAGTTTGGGTAGGCAGAATTTAATTCTCTAAATTGGCATCTGGCCTTGTTAGCGGGACTATTGCTTCCCTTGAGAAATGTGCCACGGGATTTTAACGGTGCCTCCGGAGCCTCTCTTCAGGCATTGCACCCCACTGCTTCATTTCACAGTTCATTTTTGGCATGAAGAGAAGGCTAGCTCACTTATTCAGCTCCCAGTTCTCTGGCTGGAAAGTAGGACTGCCATGTTTCTCTTTGGGATTCCTGGATACAACTGGTTACAGGGGAAGCGTGTAACCTAAAGCAATGTATTGACATGTCTCACAAGTTTTGGATCAAAAGCTCATTTGAGATTGATCGCCATGCAACTGTGGGTGTCGGTGTGAGATACCCAGTCTAACAACATTCAAAATCCTACACAAATGGTGAATTTCTCAAATTCTCCCTGGGTAACATTTTACAGGAAGAAAATAAGTTAATATCCAGAACCAAATTTACTAAATGCATATGCTATGAGTATTTTACCACCAGTCTCTCTGCAGCATCCCTCATTCCAGTAATCAAAATCTATAGCTATGTGTTGAAAGAGGGGGGCTGTTTCTTGTGACCTTTTGGACAGTGTGTAGTTACATACAATTCAGACAGGTGTTCTTTTTCCTAGAATCAAGTCTAGCCCATGGTAGCTGCATAGTTTAAGCAGCCAGTCCTATAGACACAAAGCCTTTTCATTATAAACAAGAGCAATTGAAAATTATTCATGGAATTGTGTTACTCTTGGGCTGAAAGAAATCCCCTTGATCCTTAGCACCATTGCAGCCACTGAAACACTAACCTGCTGCCTTTCAGGCTTTTGCAGTGGTGCTCAGAAGCTGTTAAAGAGGTTATTCTGCAGCTCTGGGGAGTGAGCCAGCTTTTCTTACAGCCCTGCCAATGAAGAAGCAAGTCCAGTCCTTTGTCTGGCTCTTTGGAGGTAGCTCCAGGTTTTTTTGGTCTTCCACATGCACAACAGGTACTGCCGGCAGGCCAAGGCTGAGGACATAAATCTTCTATGGGGAAGGGGAAAGGAGGGGAATTGCTGGAGGGAAGAGTATTTAAATACCATCTTTCTTGCTGATGGGTCAAAGGACTTCATATCATCAGCTGAGATGTGCTGGTTCATTTTCCTGACTGGGCTAGCGTAGCCTTGGAAACAGTGATTCTAAAGATGAGAAAAAGGCAATAATTGTTTCTCTTGATAGTTCATAGCCAGTGATATCATGCATCTGGAGGGGTTTGTGAGCCAAGAAACTGAGTGTTTCTATCTGTTTGATGAGCGAAAGTAGTGGTTAGGCAAAATAGAGCCATTGTGGAACAAATTATCAATTATTGGAGAAGCACTAGTAATCAGAGATGAAGAAATCCAAAAGTTTTGAGCTGTAGAGAGATTTTTCTGATAAGAACATTACTTTTGTGATCATTGTCTGCATGAGGACAGGAATGACCTAGCAGTGTTTCATTTTCATCTAATGAGATTGTGTAGTCGGATGTTGAAGAGAAGCTGAGAAGATGGCTCTCATCTGATTGATTATTGCCAGAGATTTCAAGGATCCTGGAGAAATCCCAGAGGTCTTGCCTAGCTCTCCTTGTACCTTTTCCAGGCCCTCACTGGCCAGCTGCTGCATGTGAGTAGGAGCTCTGCCTGTACAGCTTCTCGCTTTTGAGAATGGCAGAAGAATGCTTTGAGTTTCCCAAAAGATAAAAGTTACCTTGGCATAAATTAATTTGCAAGGGCTGATTATTTGAAATAGCTGGATTTTCTTCCTGAAGTCTTGTAAGATTGCATAGCTTTTGGATGGTGAGGCAAGGGATTATTTGTGTTGATTTATGTGCTGTAAAAGACTGCAGAAGGGCTGGAGGCGTGGGCCAAATGCTGTCTTATGTCAAGTTACATGAAGCAGCCTTGTTAAGGTTGCTGCAGGAGTGCCGTTTCTCCAGCATCTCAAGGAGCTCAGGGATTGCTGGTGGTGGTACACAGTGGGCTTCTGTCACGGTGGCTTGGGGATGTTGATCGAGTGCTAAACGCTGTGGCCTGCAAGATTCCAACGCTCACTGTGGTCTTAGTGTCTCTGATGGTCTCCTCTCTGCAGTGGCAAGGCAGGTTTTCCAATTTATGTGGCTGTTTCACCTCATCCAGGTGATGCTGAAGTGTGCACCTCTCCACAAGGAAAAGAGACTCTTCTTCCCTGCAGTCCACTTGGTCTGATAGGCAGAAAAATGAAGAAGGGTTTTAGAGGAGCTGGTGGGTAATACCTGCCCAGCTTAGGCTGGTGAACTTTCCACACCACATGATTTATTTGCAGCATCTGCCAAAAAGAAGATCAGTCTTTTTTTGGCCTAGGGTCATTGCAGTGAACAGAGCACAGAGATGCACAGGGGTTTCTCTCCTAAAAGCTTGTTGTTTGGTGTGGTGATACATGAAGTAAGTCTGATTTGTCAGCAGAAGGTACCAGCATTGTGGCACTAGCAGCCTTCTTCACAGGGAGTAGTAGTCCAACAGGCTTGATTTTGTGAAGCAACGAGATTTTCTTAAAACTGTCCGGAGCTTAACACCTTTAAGGTGTATCTCCAAAAGGTGGTTCAAATTAGACAGTGGTATCCCTGGAAGTGTTCGTGGACAGGCAGGGACATGGATACACATGCAGTGCAATGGCACAGGGCCCTTTTCTGTAGGGAACTAACTTTGCAAGCAAAATATTCCTCTGCAGACACAGCTGTCCCCTTCAGGAAGAGCCAAGGAGAGCCTGGCAGATTTTGACCACACTGATGCAGAAAAACACAGGAACTAAAATACTGACCAGGAGGGTAAATGCTGGCATAGAGTTGCACCCTCGATACTGAAAGTGGGAGACAGAAGAAGCTACCTGCAGAGTACCTGTCTCTCTCAGAAGCCATATGAGGGCAGCGAATCTGCTGGTTGTTGCCAGCACTAGGTGTGGTGTTTAGACCATGCATCTGACAGTAGGCGTGCCTGAGCTGCTCCTGCACTGGCAGGGCTGAGGGACCCTGTTAAACCAGGCAGCTCCTGTGTCTGAGGCTTCCCACTCTAAAAAGAAAAGGTCCCCAAAGGTGTCAGGGCAGGTAGGACCGTCCCTGTTCCCCAAGGGTACCAAATTAGATTCATTGCTGCAGCTTGAGTCTTGCTGCATGGCACAGCACACCTCAAAAGTCAAGCCATCCTCACATGAAGAGTAAGACAGTCTCACCTCAGTCTTCCCTGCACATGTTGTGGTGTGAGAAGCTTGACTACTCTTTTCTGGGAAGGCACAGGGGGACAAGCATAGAACAGTCTTAGCTCCAAGGCTCCTCTGCATCACTGAAGGTGACTAAGCAGGGGTGTGTGAAAGAGGCAGGAGAATGCTGTCTTTGAAGGGGGAGCACCTGACTGGCATTGCATTTCTGCAGCTAAATTTACATCCAGCTCCATCAGTCAGGATGGAGCTTTTGTGGTGATGATGAGCTTATTGCTCCTAATACATTCCTTGGGTGGAAGTTGAAAGCAGACACTGTGGCAGGTTGACAGTTGGCACGTGTGTTGCATCATTATTAATATTTTCAGTTACACATTTCTGGAAACCAGTCTTATTGCTCCCTGGGAACTTTCCATAATGTTTACCGAGAGAATTTACTACTTATAACTTTTACATCTATTGAGCAGGAAAGCTCAATTGCCACAAAAAAATTTCCCTGCTAAGCTTCTCTGAACAAGACCAGCCAAGGCCGAAAGCAGTTGCCACTTTTGGATAGTGCCCACAGGAGAGTTCCTGGGCTGTTGGATGGGCTGCTCTGGCTGTGGAGGGAGGCGCAGGGGGATGGGTGTGGGCAGGCAGTGGCTGAGGGATGGCAGAGGCATACCAGGCAGTGATATAGCATGGACCATCTCAGCTTGTGCCGTGGTTTGAAGTGACAGCAGAGGCCTGTGAGCACAAGATGTGAGGCAGTGCTGGACACACAGCTGGGAATCCCAGAGCCAGGATGTCAGAGACAAGAGCTTACTTCCACCTCAGCCCCAGCACCAGGCAAGCAGTGTCTAACCTCAGCTGCTTGATGTGCTTGAGGGAAATTTTTCAGGAGGCAAAGGGTCGAGGTCCTGGATGTGCTGGCAGAGCTCCACCACTGCATTTACTGCCTACATTTTCAGAGCCTTGTCCAGGCACTAAATAAATCAGATCACTTCCAGTGACATGGAGATTCCACAGGGCCCCAGAATACAGGCCAATTAAGCACATTTATTTAGTGCCTACATACCAAGAGTCACTGCAGACTCCTAATGCAAACCTTAACTTTTCTGTTAAACACTTACTTAGACATCATGCACCTTTTTGTAAAGTGGTGCACATCCCTCATTGCTCTTGCTGTCTATCTGGATGAGACAACAAACTTTTCATTCTCTTTATCCATACTATTTTTTCTTTTGTTCCTGTAAAATGCATTGAAAGGAATAGATCTACCAGCAAAAATAAAGTAAACCAGTACTGAATTTATCAAATGCCCCTGAGCTCATTACATGAATCACTAGTATGGATAGGTCATTATTGCAGAGTACTTGCAGATACATTTTCATGCGTCCCGGTCAGACAACACAGGGTAGAGTTCATCAATCTCTTTTGAAAAGAAACCACACATCACTTCATGCGATGTTACCACCCTGGTTTTCTTTACAACCAAGTACAAATGTGGTTACGTTTTTAATATTTGTTTATTGCTTTTATTTCTGCTGTATTCCTGTTTGTTGGCTTGTTCCATATGTATGTGCTTCTTGAGTCCCCTCTCCATTTGTTCTCTCTGTTTGTAATCTGTCGATGCTGCTATTTCATGAACCATCTCCTGCTGCCTTCCTGGCTGAGGCCAGGCTCCCAGTTGGACGCTGGAGCATGGCACCTCTGGCCAGGCGCAGGGACCCAGGCAACGGGCACGTGCATGGCAGCTGCAGGACCCTGTCCAAAGCCTCTGTAACTGTGCCTGTTTCTGAAGGTCTGTGGGGAAGAAGCTTTTTGTGGATCACCCATGTTTCTTCGATGTCAAAGGCATTTGTATCCCAAAGGGTCCCACTTTATTGCTCTGGACATTTGCATCTTGACAAAGGTCCGAGCCCTTGCAGCTTTGTTCAGTGGAGGTGGGTCCACGACTCATTGAGAACCTTTTGCTGCTGGCAAATCTTTCATTGGTTCTGTTGACTTCCTCAGGCAACTTCCACTTCACAGCCTATTTTCTTGCTGTGGAATCATTCATTAGCATTTTCCTTCCCACTGTGGAGGTGTATATATAAAGACATGCTTTCATTGCCTCTCATGTGTAAACATATTAGAGCACTTCTTGCAAAGGGACTTTATGTATTTATATATCAAGGTCATTGTGGTGCAAGTGGTTACTTGAGTGCACCATGCTCATGGCCGCTGCTTTATTTATCTGCAGGGCTACATTACTGCGTCTGCGGAATGGTGAGGAGCTGAGGCTTCTTCTGCCACTAGAACCTGTGAAATAATCAACAGAGCAAGAGTTGCTCATGATAACCCATAAGGAAATGGAAACCCTGTGGAAATTTATTAGAGGCTGTCTGTGTAATGGTGTGGCCAAACTGCAGACAGCTGCAGTGGTCTGACCGAAGAGCAGACTATTTTTATTCCATGGCACTTGCAAGGCACTGTGGGACAGCTTATCCACTCCTGCTCCCCTGGGAGTGGAATGGGCTTCCCCTGGGAGTGGAGTGGGCTCCCTCCTGCCACCAACAGGCATCGCACTAAGAGGGTCAGGTGAACCCAACCCTCTTGAGGCATAGCAGTAGCATTCTTCACTCAGAGACTCCAGACTTCACGCAGACTCCAGCTCCTATTTGGCTGTGTAGAGAGACCACCACCATGCCAAAAACTGTCTCTGTGCAACTTTTAAATCACTCCTCAACTGCTGTTGCTTCATGCAGAGATTGCTTTTATAGCACATAGGATCCAACAGCATCATTCCACGTGTCATAGAAGGAACATTACCCCAAGGACTAGATATTTTGTTTCTTAGTGGCTCTACTTGCCTCCTGGTTTGTGGCATGAGTTATTGCTAGATACTTAATTTTAAATGGAAGCTGGGATAAAGATTCAGTTCCTGGGACTGTATTTAAGAAAAATCCCAAATATCATAAGATTTATATTTATATAGCAACACTGGGAATGACAACATCTTTCTGATAGGATATAATACAGATGTAAAGCACAGAAATGCTGGGGGGCTTCAATGTATGACTTCTGACTTGTTTTACAAAATATAAAATTTTAATTAATGCATACATTTCAGAGCTGCTGGGGTAAAGATCAGGGCCTTCCACACTTTGCTATCATACGTGGGGCTGACTACTGCATAAGTCTCATCGTCTGCCTAGTGTTGTGATGCTAGGGTTTGATATTTTGTTCACAGGCCTCATACACAGAGACAGACTTGAGTGAGAAGGACAGAGGTCTGGTCACCGTGGGGTGCTTACTGGTGAGGCTTGCTGCTGGCAGAACAGAATCCTGGCTGGGCAATGGCACCAAAGTCCTACCCAGTGGCACCAGGGAGACAATGGGCTTGCAAAACCTCATCAGATGCACACGCATGTTGACAAAGTGTTCTTTTCCAATTGTTCCTACACCCTTCCCCTACACTGTTAAAACTAAGCAATATTTTGGTTGAGGAGACCTCTGACCACAGTAGCTGGGAGTTGCCAGTGGAACCAGAGGTGCAAAGACCTGATCAGGTCTGCTGTGCACACCATGGTTCATTAGTAGAGAGGATGCTGAAGACCTGTGCCCATCCTATTGGTGGGACAATTGCATGGAAAAGCCCAAGAAGAGGTGAAAGCAGGAAATCTGGTACTGCCCACGTGTGTACATGTGGCTGGGCTGCTGGAAAGCACAGGGGTGCAAACCCATGACAGCTGGATGAGACCAGTGTGGCCCCAGTGATGTGCAGACTCCTGAGACCAGCTGGGATAAATTAGTGATGTTAACGACTGAACAGCGAAATCTTGCTGGCAAACACGTATTATGCAGTGTCTGAGGGCTTGTAGAATCCCAGCTGAATCTGCTGTGTCAGAGCAGAAAATTGCTATTTGTATGATGCCATATATGTTATAATAACCAGTTAGTATTTTATTAAAGCAGAGCTGCCAGGGTCTGGGATGGAGGGATGGGGATGTTCACTGTTCTGGCAGCCCTGAAACCAGGCTCACTCTGCTACACAGCTGCAGGGCACAGCGTAGCTCCCCAGGCCAGGGCTGCTGGGCACAGCTAGAGCAATACAGGACAGCCAGGGGGGAGCAGCTGAGAGCCCGCAGCCCCTGGGAATTACAGATAGAGCTCATGTTTAGCATCACTGTTTTCATGTAGCCATAAAAAGAAATGTTTGTAGCATTTTAGGGTCTGAGCAGGAATACTGGCTCCATTGAAATCAGCAGCATAACTCCCCCTGAATTCCACACAGACAAGATTTAACTCTGTCAGTGCAGAGGCACTCGGGGTTATTGATTTCCTTGCTGTGATTGTCTTTACTAGAACCACAAACATCAGTCACATGCATTAAACAGAGATAGATAAACAAGGAAAACTGAAAACATGAGAGGAAAGTCTGCAGCTCCATCTAGCATAAATTGTTCCCATTTATATATTTTCTTCCCTGCTCTGATCTGAATTAGGACAAAGAATTCTCTGAGATGCAATTTATGTAATATCAAGACACCCAAAATGCTAGTTTTTACTGAAAGTTCTTGACCCAGCATTTTCTATCAACTCCACTAAAAGGAAACCAATGTCTCCAGTTTGGATTTTTCCCAAGGAATTTTCTTTCCATATCTGAAAGCATCTTGTGTTCACAAAACCACTAAAAATTAAAGGTGATCAAAACGGCATTGATTTAAATTTGGGTAAATAACAAGCCTTGGGTAGAGGTGCAGGACTTGATAATTGGAATTCACTTGGGTTTCTATTGATATCTGGTTTACATTTTTATTTTAAGAAAGAAGAAAAACTCTGTGTATCCCTGAAAGAGAGGAGAACAAAAAGACCTCTTTTGAAGTGTGCTACTGTTTATTAATACCCCTCATCGGACTCAACACTTCTGCACAAGGAGCGCGCTCACCAGCCTTGTCCTTTGACCACCTCTCCCAGTTAACCTTCTCCCTTACCTGTGTCTTTCTGGCAGAAGATGCTCAGATACCTTTGGGAGGGAGTGTTTGCAGCACGGCAGCGCAGAGCTGCAGCCACGATGTGATTGCCAGTGTGCAGCACCCAGCCCCAGCACGGCCGAGCCCCGCTGGCACCGGCACGCTGGTGGCAACTGTGCTTGGCAGGCTGGCGGGGCACGCAAAAACATGCTGCCACCATTCAGCTCCAAAACAAGGGCTAAATCTCCTTCCAAGCTTCCTCTGGCTGGGTTCTGGCAGTTCTGGAGAAAAGCCAGGTCCCAGCCAGGAGCAGTGCCAGCAGTGGTGGGGCTGATGGAGGCAGCAGCTGGTAAGCAAAGCCTGTGGGCAGGCCAGCTGGCAGCACTGCAGTCATTATTTCCAGGATCTGTGGATCCTGGTCAAATAAAAGGGAAGTTTTCATCAGCTGAAGCATATCAGCCGCTTTCTTTGGAAGGAGTAGATTTAGGGGTAGGAGGCTGTGATCCCTGATAGCGACAGCCGCAAGTTTGTGTCCTGCCTCTCACTGGGCAGGAAACAACAGTCACCTCCTTGCTGCCTGCAAGAGGCTGGCCAGCATTTTGGGTGGCATGGGTGGTTTCAGTGGGGCAGCAGGGTAGTTTGAGGAGGTTTTAAGTCACTGCTGGGAGTAGTGCATTGAGTCATTAGGCTGCATCACACCCTGAAACATTCAAGTGATTTGATCAAATTTTGTTTATAATTATTGTAGTTCATCAAGCCATCGGTGACTGTTCAGTGAAAAACTGCCTAAATATTCAGAAAGTGTCACTGTAAATTGAATGTACCAGTAGCTAACACGTGTCATAAATGTGTTATTTTATGTCAATGGTAGTCATGTGAAGTATATACTGTTTCTGATTTCTTATTGTAGGCAACTAGACCAAAAACTTTTTAAAAAGCCTTTTCAAGAAAATTGGTTATTTTTATCTAGTGCTCTCAATATTCAGCTTGAGCCAATATTTACCTATTCAATCAGACTGAAGTTAAAATAAAGAATGAATGATAAGTATTTGTTTAAACTTTGGAAGCCCCCCTCTTTCCTTTCTTTCTTATCTTGATTTTCTTGATTATCAGCTTGCTGTCACTAATTGCCACACCTAATCACTTTTCCACTAGGAAGCAGCCTGAGACTGATAGGAACCAAATATTTGGGAATATGAGCTATATTTGTTAAAAAATATACCCATTCTGGGAGATGTTAATGAAGAGTATCCCACATGAGCATTACCTGGCAGGGTGCTGGTCCCTGTGCTGGGCCACACCACATAGCAGGGGCACCCACCTCTGATTTAAGTTAATGGCAAAATGTCACTTGACACCCATAAGGTCCTTACTTCTTGTGGAGAGGAACATAAGGGGGTTCATGGGGAATCACCCTGTGTGCACTGAGTTGGAGATGGATTTGCTGCGCCCACCCCTTGTAGAGGGGGAAGAGCATCATGAGAGCCTGGTGCGTGCTCCCAGAGGATGCTGTCATTGCCATTCCACCCCACAGCCCACCCTGGAGCTGGCTGACACCCTCCTTTCTGCTTCACCCGCTGTGTTTCTCTGCCCAGGTGATCTTCCGAGCCCTGTCACCGCCTTACGCCGCGGAGGACCCGTACAGCGCGGAAGCCCAGGCGCAGCTGAAGATCACCAACCTGCGGGTGCGGCTGCTGGAGCGGCAGGGCTGCCCCTGCCTCCCGGCCGGCCCGGACCCACAGCCCCCACCATCCCTGCACTATGCCATCTATGACTTCATCGTGAAGGGCAGCTGCTTCTGCAATGGCCATGCTGACCACTGCACCCCTGTCGCCGGATTCAAGCCCGTCAAGGCGGCTGGTGTTTTCCATGTGGTATGTACATGCACCCAACGGTGTCTGCACCGCAGGAAGGCGGAGTTTTAAAAATGGTAAGGGGTGGTACAGGGCATGGTACAGGTCCAAGTATGCGATATTTGATGTGTGATGCCCTGGATTCCAGGCACAGTGAGCAGAAATGGTCATTACAAAGGAGGTGGTCTCCGTGTGGGGCTGAAGTGCTGAACTTCCTTTGTGTCTTGGTGTGGGACTCTCATCCTTCAAAGGTGCTCCACAGTAATTTATTTATTTCCGGTAGATCTTTAAAAATAATTAAATTGCTGACACCCATGTCTCCTCAAATGCTAACTTGCAATAATGGAATATCTAAAAGTTTAAAAATGTAGGGCATTTTGATAAGGAAGAAGGAGGAGAGCTTCTCTGAAGGTACTAGGCATCATGTGACTACCCTTGTTTCTGGAGGATCCAAAGATATTGGGTTGGGTCTTGAACCAAGGGGATAGAGATGGATTTTGACTCTCATTCACGGGCTTTCTATTGCACTGTGCAATACCTTTCTCTGGATAAAAACCCTGTGCTCTGGTTTCAAGGGGACTCCATCACAAGAGCTCTGAGCTCAAATCCCTAAGGACCTGCCAAGACCTAAACTCCAGGGAAGCAAGAGCAAATAACCCACAGGGCAAGGGATGGGCACAGCAGTGGCCAACACGATGGATGCCTGTGGCATGGCACGCCTGCACCCAGCCAGTCCAGGGACACTTGCTTCCCCCAGCACGTCTTATCCTTTCTGCCCGTCTAGGCTGGCTCTGAAAGCCCTGGCTTTGCTGGCAGAGGAGCAGTAGGGAAAGTCGGAGCAGCCAAACATACTGCGCTGAATAATGTTAGAAACAGAAAGATGGTTAAAAAAAAGAAGGCAGTTAGTCAAGGTAAGGAGTCTAGCTCTTCAGAGAGTTCTCATTTCACTTAAAATACAGTCTCAGACATGAAGCAGACAGCATGTTTCCCTTCTAATAGAGCTAGCCTTGCAACATCTTGAAAGTACACCGGTTTGAAAGCGTGCAGCGCTGTGATTGATAAGACTGTTTCAAGTAGCGCTACTCTGCTTTCCACAGATGTCCCCTGAGCGAAACTCTTTGAAAGGAGCTGTTTGCTCAGGATTATTTTGGTGGGATACAATTGCCTGGGAGCGTGCCCTGGAGCACCACTGAGAGTTGTAACAGAGCCTGCAGCCAAATAGGCTTCCAGTACGGCTACAGCCTATGGCAACCATAGCGTGCAGGTAACAGGCAGTGCTGCGGGAAGGAAGCAAGTGCCAAAATCGCACTGAAAACAGAGCAAGAAATAGAAACAAACCCCTGCGCTGGCCCCGAGGGGGAAATTCAACTCCAGGTATAAATGTTTACGTGGCAGGAATCCCAAAGGTGACGTTTCTACAGGCTGACTCATTTTACTGTGTCATACACCTCATCCTGCATGCCCCTGGAGAGTGAAGGGGTGACATAGCTGCATGGTTTGCAGGGAAGGTCAAGGCATGGTAAGAGCTTTCCTCTCCCAATACCACTTTTTCCATCATAGAACTGGGGCAGTTTTGGCTGAGCCTAGTCTGTGCCAGGCTCCTGTGGCATGAGGCTACTGCTATTCAGGGACTGCAATGGCACCCGCCTTGTGCAACCCAGCCTGGTGTATGCCAGTGCACTGCTTCAAGATTGGAACAGAGAATTATTTCCAAGGTGATAGGAAGAATTAATCACACATGTGCATGAACAGAAAAGGGACGAAAGATTGCGATGTCTGTGGCTCTTTAGGTGGTAGAAGTCAGAAAACTTCTGAAACGACAGCAGGATTTCAGAGAGGGAACATTTTTATACATTTCACCTGAAAAACTCACAGAAAATATAATTCTGAAGAATTATGACCAGTCATTCAAGAGGGAGATGGAGACTTCAATATAGTCTTTATGTAACTCCATCTACCAAGGGTTTTGTCAGAACCGTCACTGCAAAACTGAGGACAACAAAAGCAGGGAAGGACAGTTATCATTTCACAGTATGATTATAAAATCTGGCTCTGTTTTTATGCTTGTTTAGACAAGAGCACTCCTGAAGAATATGCCCTGAGTTAGAGAGTTAACATCAAAATTTAAGTATGTTGAAGATTGTTTAAAAAAAACCCAAACAACTTTTCCAAAAAATCTATGTGCAAGTTTTCTTAAACCCCCCTACTTGTTCTCAGCCTACAGCCAAAATCCTAACTGCAGCCCTAGTTTCAGTCCCTGCCTGGCCAGCAGAAGACCCAGATGCGATACATTTATTTTTCTCTTGGGCTGCTCTGGATAGTAAGCTGGGGTATCCTGGCAGCACTGGGCACAGGTGCCAGGTCTCAGCCAGATCTCACAAAGTGACCAGAAGCATTTCCTCCACCTCACCCAGAGATGATCTGACAAACAGTGTGGGTATGTAGCAATGCTGGGGCCTGCTCTGGCAGGTTTGGTGCAGGGTTCTGATCCAAGGGGCCAGGATGGTCAGCCTGGGACATGGGCCCATCTTGCTGCCTCAGGATTCCTCCCACTGGATGTATTTTTTCTTGAGGTCTTGGAAACTGTGTGTTGAGGAGGTGGCAGCTTTGAAGGTAAATATCATGAGTGCCTGAAGTGAAGCTGCAAGTCCACTTGGCCATGAGATAATACTGACCTGGGACACCCTCAGGGTGTGGGATTGGGATGCAAACAGGATGGCTTCATGAACAGAGAGGGGCTCCTTCCACCCTGGCAGAAGCAGCTCTAGCTCCATTCACTGGGGTGGGGAAACCTCCGTCGGCAATCTGACTGAGTCAAGTCAAAGCAAAGTTCAGCTTTACAGAGTCTGATAAGAGATTCGTTTCTGTGCCCTCATCACCAGCTAGCTGCAAAACTCTCCACGATGCTCCTCTCTTGCTGCCAATTCCCCCACCTACCATTTCTCCTAAAAGAGAGTGGAATTTTTGTAGGAAAACTCTGGTTTTGTTTGAGTATCAGAAATGCCACATCAGCCTTTAGGTGAATTCTGAATGTACAGGTGGAACTTCTGCTCTAGAGGAAGATATATTTCCACGAACTCCCCAGGAAGACTACAGAGAAGACTTGGCTGCCTTCCTAGGATGGCAAGGGCTGCTCCTCAGGGGTGGTATGATCCTGACTGTCCCTTGCTATACACTTGTATGCAACAGACAACTGTCAGGTTGATACAGATACACTTTCTCTCTTTCCTACTTCTCCCAATTTTATTCAAAGGGTCACTACCCAAATCTCATCAGTAACAGGCCAGTGCATACCCAGGAAAAGATATGCATGGACAAACAGACCTCCTACCATACCATGCTAAGCAGTTGATCACTTTGTGAGCTTCATTACATGGCAAACCACAAACATGAGCAGACAAATGAACTCACATATATAGGAGAACCCTCCTGATCTTCAGTGCCCATGAGAAAACAGTTTTTTCCTCTGATCTGTGGCGCAGGAGCTTCTCACCCTTTGCCAATACCCCTGCACATAGAGCCATTGCCGTGCATGCTTGGCCTCTTACCAGCTAAAGCGTCCCTGTGGCCTGCTTGCAGCTATGGCAAGTGTCATGCGAGAGGAGAGGCAAGTGTCGGGCAAGCCTCGAGATAAGTAGGAACTTGAAGTTTAGGACTCCAGAGTGGGGAAAGCAAACCCAGAGGTACGTCACCTGGGCTGTGCAGTTCCATCTCAAGGTGAGAGCTGGAGTTCATCCATCTCAGAGACTCACTGGCCCTCCCTGGATGCAGATTCCTGCAAGTTAGCCTGCTGATCTCTCCAGGCTCCTTCCATAGTTGCGATGGTCGGGATCCTGGGAGGACTAAGACACTCTGCTGAAGCACTTCTGTGTAGTTAGGCAGAGTGAATATTCCCCCCCGCTTCCCATGCGGCCAACCCAGTGGCTGTTATAAATTGTTATCATGCTACTGACATCAAAAGCTGTTCAAGGTCTTCCACAGCAATGCTGACAGAAGCCTATTGTACATGGAATTAAAAAAACCCCACCGCGCGGCCCCCACACCCTGGACAACAAGCTTTGTATTCTTTCACAAGAAAGAGATAGGATATGAGAATTTTCTCATGCATAAATTTGGTTGTCTGGTGCTTTGGGAAAAGAATACCTCCCCGTGTGCTGACAGCCACCAGTAGGCATTGGTTCTAAAACTGGCACAGCAGTTTGAGCGCAACACAGTTTAAAGGCTATGGTTAGAGACTCAGTGTGAATGCTGCCATTTTCCCTTAGGCTGGTATCACACCCATTTTCCATGAAAGTGAAAAAAAAAAAAAAGAGAGAGAGAGAAAAGATATAGTTTTAGCAGTTCCAAAAAGGAAATTCTATTAAAAGCAGTTGCCCCTCCCATCTGTTTAGACTGTTTACGCTATCAGATCTTTGGGACATCGATTTTCTTTTAGTGTGCATTTGTGTTGGACTCCATATAGTGGGTGAGTTCTTACAATATAAATCAATTCATAACAGGTGACTGAAAGCATTTTTCCCCCAGCACAGCATTATTTGTCACTGCCCAACATTCTGGAACATCATAAATATGGGGAAAAGTATTTCATAGGATTCTACTAAAGAAAAAGCCCTATGCATTTGCAATCTGAAAGGAAGAGCTGGAAGGCTATAATTTGGCAACAAAAGGCTCTGGAAGGAAGCATGCCCTAGCAACTGTCTTTGTATGGAGAAATCAGTCGCTCGTTTATCTTACAGAAGGCAACTTTTGTAACACTGTTTGCATTGTGCCCTCTAATGACTGACGTTGTGACAGGGCTGTCAAGCTAAGAAGGGGAACAGTGTGAAAGTGAACCGGGATATAAAGACCCCATGACAAAATGAAAAATGTTATGAGAAGGCCTTGCTGCTTAAGTGAGTCAGGAGCCGTGTGAATGCTTAAAGGAATGAGACATGCTGGGAATTGTGTTTGTGTACTTAGTGATGCTCCATAATGACCCTAGTGGGCACGCCTTACAGTTAACTATAAGTTGAAGTGAATGAAAAGGGAGGAAAATATGTCCTCTTTCCCCTGTCAATGCACAGGGATCACATTCGGCCTTCAGAAAGGTGCTGAGATGCTGGAGAAATCCTGAAGGCCAGGTACATCATTTCCCCAGTCTACCTTGGGTCCCAGCAGAGCTGCTGGGCTGGGTTCTCGGCCCCGTCTCCCAGCTGCTCCGTGGCATGACAGGGTATTTGCATGGCAGACCAGTCTTGCAAGTGGCCCTCCTACAGCTCTTACAGACATTAATTTGCCCAGTGTAGACAGTCTGTTGGCTGTTTTTCACCTGCTGCCACTTCTCTTCTCCTTGTATTACCCTTTCTTGCCCTATCTTTCCCATATTTCTAGCTCTCAGAGTATTTCTTTATAACTAAAAGAAATACAAGTCTACCTATGGGCTGCAAGAAAGGGCTTGCTAGTATCCACCTTTTTTGTTGTTTCCAATGCATAAAAATGTTTTCTGTCATGCTGGAATTACGTAAGAGAAAGAAGGTATTTTCTTCAATGGGATAAAGCTAGGTTGGAGAGACTTTTTAAAGCAGAGCTGTTTTGGGGGTAATCATTATAATGCTATTCTAAGAGAATAAATACATCAGCCTGAGGCAAGGTTTTTGAATCACTTAGGTCTGACTTGTCATTAAACTTCTGTGAAAAAGGAATATGGAAAAGAAGGTACTAACTAAATGGTTGCACTGAGAAGCAAGCTGTTAAAGACTCTGTTTTCCTGTGCTCACTGGGTTTGACTGCCCATTTAGCTGTTTTCATTGTACATTAGTGGGTCTGCACCCCACACTCTGCCTGGCTGAGAGGCTGGGGCCACCATGAGACCTGAGGGGGCCTTGGAGAGGCGGAAGTTTTCTCAGCCCATTTAAGTAGCAGTGTTGTAAAGGCACGGCACCGTCGGAATTAGGAAACCTGCTGCCTTTTCCAAAGTTCACTCCCAAAGATTGGAGTCTGGGTAGCTGCTCCTGGTACAGAAGCGGGGTCAGCCAGGCCCTTGCATCCCATACCTCTGCAGGTGTTCACCCAAACCCGAATCCCACTGAGATGACGAGTCTCCAGCCCTGCAGCGAGCAGGGGCACACAGGTTTGCATTGCAGGGTGCATTGCAGGCTGGGATGCTGAACAGCCACACCAGGCCCTGCCCAGGTGAGCAGAGGCCATGTGGGTTCCACAGCAGGATCTGCACTTGGGAGGCAGCAGCTGATGGAGGCTGGTTGTGATAAACCCTGAGGAAAGGAAACTGCAAAGCAGCACCCTTATGACAAGGATGGGGAACATGTTCTTCCTGGCCCAGCTGGGCAGCACCCACTGAGTGAGCCGGGGAGCCCAAGCCTAAAGGCTTCTGTGCTGGTCCTGTGCTTGCCTTTATGGAGATGTCAGAACCGTGCTATCCTGTTATTTTTTAGGCTTTTCAGCCAGACCATTTGTTTCCTTTCGTCCAGGTGCATGGCACCTTTACAAGCAATCAATACCAGGAGTCTCATGCCATGCTCTGAGTCTATCTAAATAAACACCAGCTGGCTTGATTTGCATCATCTCCAATTTGGCTCTTTTGCAGCTCTTCTTGCCACAGCATGAGAGCCCACAAGCCTTCCACTGCTGCAACAGTTTTTTAATTGCATACAACCTCTTTCTTTAGAGTTCACATACAGATTAATATTAATACAATAATATTAATAGTACACAGCTATTCAGTGGTTTACTTATTAGCTCTGCATTCCAAATTAATGGTGGCACAGCAGGTTCTTGGGATACCAGTCCTATTCTGTTTTATTTTCACCCACCTTCCTTTATTCCAGCAATACAGCATGCTCTATTATACTGTACTTGGGCTTTCAGAAAATCCAAGCTCCTACTCTTTGGAACCATGAATGCTCCTCGTTGGGACATTTTGCTTTGCTCTCTGCTAGTGTCTCGGGATGCTTAATTCTTTGAGAGTTTCTGAGGTGCTGCTGCATTTCAGATGAGTTTTTGGATTATTAATGCTGAACAGCCGCTGGATGATTGATTGGGTCCCCACTGATTCTTTGTATGGCTTTGGCAAGGAGCAAGCTGAATTTGGAGGGTGAGGCTACAGGCAGTGGGCACAGGAAGGGGAAGCACACATCTCCACAGTAATCCCAAGTGTCCCCATGTCTGAGACAATTTCTGTTTGCAATTCTTCTCCCATGTCCTTCTCACTTTGGCATCATGATTGCAAAAGCACCAAAGGACCCCCTGGTTCTGACCATGGCAATCTCTGACTCCTTCAGGTCGCCTTCCCTTCCTTATCATGTATGTCCTGGGTCTGGCGGGTCCCTCTACCCTCAGAGCTGGGACAGTCCTATGAGGAAGGATTTCTGAAGGACTTCTCTGGCCACAGATGTGGTTCAGGCTAGTACAACCTGTCTAGCCATAACCACTCAGTGGCCAAAGGGCTTGCAAGAAACTCCTACCAAAAGTGGCATCGAAGAGTTAGGGCACCATTAAACCACCGCAAGATGACCAGTACAGGTTTAGTCATTTTCAGTTTCCACACAGGTGTGGATGCTTTTAAACGTGTGCAAAGTGAATCTGTAACATTAGTTTGTGTGTGGATCTTGTCTAAAAAATACGAGAGAGAGAAATTTATCAAAGAGTGGTAATTTAGGAAAGTGAGGCATCTGAGAATTTGAAGGATGTTTTGTTGGTGGTAGCAACAATATGGTGGTAGCTGAAAATATGAAAATATGAAAACACAAGACACACTTTGAGAACTAAGTATACCCTCCAAACTGATTGTTTCTTTTCTATATTTACTTATCATTCTTTTCAAACATTAGCACACATTTAAGCTTATATCAATACAGTAAGCCAGACAGACCAAGTAGTATCTGCAGTGAGACCAACTAATACCTGTGATGAGGCCAGATAGCACAGAAAACAATGTTAGCTTGGTATTTTCACCTTGGCTTAGATGCTTGTGCATTCTGACTCCATCCGTACCTATCCATTGCTTACACAGCCCAGTTGCTGTTCCGTATTTTTTGATGATCTGGCATTTTAATAAGGCAGGAATGAATTCAAAAAGTTTTTGAAAGCTCTTGCTGTTTTCATTTCTGCTGAAAAGTCTTTGAATGACTTTCCAGGTCAGTTTTGACATTTTATCTGCACTGGTTACATTTGACTAGTGTGAGATAGCAGCTGAAATCTATTCATTACGAATGAATAAATCAGAAAGTCATCATTCGCCAGGAGTGTGTGCGGTGTATGTGTGCACTCATGTAACAAGCAGGAGCTGTTTACAACATGTTCAAGGTCCTCTTCTGTTTTGTTTACTGTTCAGGCTTTTCACAGGAGCCCTTTTGTGGCGGTCTCGGCAGCAACTCCTGCCGTTAGGAACAGCACACTTGTAAAACCACAAGTTAAACAGTGTGGAAGGCAGCGCTTTCCAGTGGCAGTTAAAGCCATGCCCCTGCTCCGGGCTGGATCCCCAGGCACCCCAACCACCCTGTGTTCCTCCTGCTGCCAAAAGCAGCCGGCAGCTGGTGCAGCTCCGTTGGCTTTATGGCCAACTTGTGGCGTGAGCACAGGGTCGCACTGGCCGGGCAGACTGAGGCCCCCGGCTCGTTACTGAGCAGCAGGAGAAGCTGAACCATGTATTTAAAACCAAAACATGGAGCAGAGTAAAGCTGCAAGCACAGGCATATATTGAAACAGCTACAGTAGGTAGCTACCTGCCACTCTCCGTGGGAAAGGGCAGGGCCTTCAGCCTTGCCAGCAGATCCATGCTGCTGCAGAGCTTGGTTTTGTTGCATCCAGGCGCTGCCGGGCTGCTCGTGCCCTCTGGCTACATCCTGTTTTCTTTGCATTTGCCAACAGGGTGAGTAATGCCAGCAACTGACAGGGCAGCTGGCACCAAGTGTGCTGTGCTGGCTTTTCATCTCTAATTACCCCCTTACACTGGGCTGTCTAGCTGTTAAACTATCTGTCATGAACATGTCTGAGTATAGTCAGTCATGAGCCTTGTGCTATCCTTGATTCTTCCTTTGTGAGGCAAAAATTCTGCCTAAGATGAGTAGATATTTATGTTTCAGGGGGTTGATTTTCTTTTTTCTCATACTTATTTGTGTTGGAGATGGCTGGGAACACAGAGCTAGGTGCTGAGATTGTAGGTGCTATTCCTGCAGTACTGCAAATGTGTATTCATGTTTATGAGAGAGAAAAAGAGAAAGGTTTTACATTCCCAAGGATGCTTTGAATCTTGGCTTCTTTTAATCCCTCCTGGAAATTCATGCTGCATCTGGAAACTGCTAAAGACCCTTTTAGATCACAAAATGGAAAAATAAAAGGTACAATTATGCAACACCATGACACGCAGATCTACACATACTAACCTAATTGAAAGTGTAACTACAGAGTATTTGCCCTTGGCTGAACTGGACATCATGCTATATCCCTGTTTCTAGTCGATGCAACAGCATGTAGCTGGCCTGCTATTTCATGTGTGTGGGCATTGCTTGTGCCCCAGAGACTGTGGCCTCTGCTGTGGGTGATCCTTGCTCTCTTTCCCCTATTAGGTCCATGGGAAATGCATGTGCAAGCACAACACCGCAGGGTCCCACTGCCAGCACTGCGCCCCGCTCTACAACGACCAGCCCTGGCAGGCTGCCGACGGCAAAACCGGCGCCCCCAAAGAGTGTCAGTGTAAGTAGCCAGTCAGGAACCGTGTCTCCAGAGCCTCTGCCAGAGTCAAATGCTTCATCCACGCTTGCCTTTCTCCTGTGTGCCCAAGAGGCAGCACATCCTGGGGTGGTGGGTAGGTGCTTTCCAAGCAGCTCAGTGAGTGAAGAGCCACCGCCACGGCCCTGCCCAGCGCCCACCACATGTTTGTGTGGCAGGGACAGCCCTGTTTGCACAGCCCCTCACTTGGAAATCCTCACAAAACCGTGATATCTGTTGCTTTGGCCCTTCTCTGGGACCCAGATGTATCTTCTGGAGATATGGCCTGCTTCTGTGGGCAGACTGCAGCCTGCCAGTGCACCTTGGAGGTGACAAGGGGCCAGATTTGTCCCCTCCATGGACACCACTGACAAACATGTTTGCAGGAGGTATGGCTTTCTTCTGCTTGATGTGGGCTCTGCTCACTCTCAGGCACTGAGGGCAGGAGGAGCCATGGGCTCTGGAGGTTTGAAGATTAGTTCTGCAGTGCCAGGGAGGATGCTTAGGGTGAGTGCTGGAAGCAGGGGAATGCAGAGGTCATGGGGCAGTCTGCTTCAGTAACAGCAGCAGTCTGGCCAGAAGGGCACTGAGGACTAACCACACCATCCCTCATACACCTCTCCTCCACCTGCCTTTTTCCTCCATCAAGCTGCAGGGAACATCCTGACAGCATGCTCATGGCAGATGTTGTATAGGGCAGTGCTGGCTTCTAAAGCGGAGATGGAAAGATCCTTCCTCAGCAGGACCTGTGAATGTCGGAGTCTCTCTGTTCTGGCCTGACCACCTGTGACTGTTCTTGTACTGGAAAAGCTGTATTGGAAATGAAAGAGTTAAAGAAAATACTTTTTCTTAAATGTTATCTCCAGAGGTTGGGAAGTGTGGATGAAAGTGTAGTGCTACTTCATGCATTTGAATGAATAACAGGTGCATAGGTCAAGTCCCCGTTCCAAAACATGGTTTTGAAGTCTTTGTGTCTCTTTTCTGTAAATCAGTATCTTTCACTGCCTTAATGAGTCTTTCTGTTCCCTTTGGCTTCTCCTCAGCGTGCAAGTGTAATGGGCACGCCGACACTTGTCATTTTGACATGGATGCGTGGCTGGCGTCGGGCAATCGCAGCGGTGGCGTCTGCGACAACTGTCAGCACAACACGGAAGGGCAGCACTGCCAGCGCTGCAAGCTGGGCTTCTACCGCGACCTCAGGAAGCCCTTCTCTGCCCCAGACGCCTGCAAACGTAAGTCAGCCACCTTGTAGAAGTGAAGGGCTTCTCAAATGGGAAAGTGTCAAATGAAAGGTGAGATCTTCTTGCCCTTCCTTGGAGCAATCTTCTTGCTTCAGTGAAGGACAGGGACCTCTTTGAATTCTCTTTGTGATACTGTTTGCAAAAAGCAGTGGTGATATTTGCTGGGTGAAAATCTGCAGATGCTATTGGTAAATCTGTCCCAAGGATCCCTGTAGCCTGAGGACAGGGGAAGAGAGATGATTCATTTACTTTCTCCTCTTGCTATTTTTGGAGAGGAAAAGCTGCATCTTGTTTTCATGTTTTCCTTGTTTGGTGATTGTTGCAGCCTCAGAATCAGGTTCCTCAGCCAGCAGGGGTGCAGCCGATAAATAGCATCGCCCACCAGTTCATGTTCACAGCAGCAGCAGGTGGGTATGGAAGGACAGACAGGAACACAAGTTAAGTGATATTCCAGAAGGTGGGACACTGAGGAGGCAAGACTAAAGGCAATGATTCAGGCATATGTGAATTTAAATCTTTCCCATGCAAAGAAGCAATCCAGAAGCCACACTCCCCAGGGACCACTGTGAGGATGGTGACTCACCATGGGGGACTCCGGATCCCCAGATCATGCTGAGAACTTTATACTGGTCAGCTAAATATGGGGTGCAGGCATTCCCTCCTCTCTGAGCCTGCAGCCGCCCACTGGCTTCACCACATTTCTCCTCGCTGACTCACTTACTGTGAGGGGGACCTTGGTAAGTGACAGAAAGAAATCCAGCTGACACCCTTCCTGTGTGTTTTGAGGAGACACTGAGCACATCTCTCTCCTCTCAGGGAGAAGTACCTGCATGTAAAGGAAGAGGAAACCCTCCTGCGGCGGGGAGCTGCACCCCAGGCTGGGAGGGTGTGAGAGGTTTCACTTTGCTCATTGAGGTCTGGTGGGGAACAGCTGCTTTTGTCCCTCTCCCTTGCTGCATATCATCCTCATGAGATTCCCAGCACCCCCACCAGTCTGTCGCAGAGGTCCTTCTCCTCTCCACCTTTCACTCATTGCAAGGAGGGGCAGCAACAGCTGAACTGCCTGTTTTACAACCCCAGTTCTCTTTGTGGAGACGGAATTGACCACAGTTCTCCTTTCCTTGTGTAAATAATTACTTTGCAGCTGTAGTATGTACACAATTATTTTTTTAAACAGTGAATTTAATGACTTTAAAAAGTTTCACTACCTACTTGTATACATCAAAGTTCTAAGTCTCCTCTGAAACATCAGACACTTTTCCTCCTTAATTATTGCCAGAACTTAGGCAATGAACTTTTGTTTTGGAGTCTCATTAGTAAAAAAACAGGTTTAAGTCTTGCATTTAGACCCAAAGCAGAGGCTATATGGTTTTTCTAACTCATGGATTCATCCTTGCTGATTGAAAAAAGAATTAATAGGATTAATTGACTGCTGGTAGATAATGCAGGACAGAAGACTGAAATAAATTCTGCATGGGTCCCTCGAGCTCTGAAACATCACTGTACTGTGGTTCTGCTACCTTTGCTAGGGTTATAATTCCTGATGTTCTTTACATGCCAGCTCCCATCAGGGAAGCTGAGGCCATTGAAGACAAGTGAAGTTTTGGTGCTGAGTTGACTGCAATTTTCAGGACACCTAAAAACACTACCCTTCACCCTGAAAGCAGTAAAAGTGGCCTCTATCTCCTTTGTCACCTCATTCAGTCCACTGAGGGGATGGAGTTTCATGAAGGACTCATTGCAGGCTTGTCCTTGTGCCAGAATGCCCAGTCTGTGGCTGTTTGCAGGGTCCAAGAGAAAGTCAAATGACACTTGCTGGGCTGGCCAGCACAGAGCCTCCTTCCTTGCAAAGCCAGATGGAAACAAGAGGTCTCAGCACGTATTGCTGCAAAGCAGCCCCAGCTCAAAGGGAAGCCTGCCAACCCTGTGCATGTGCCTGTGTGCAAGTTAGGCCACTGCTAATGAAGTCAGGCAGCACATCATGTCATTAGCTATATGTTACCCAAATTCCAGAGTTCTTGATTAAAAAATTTCTCCCCATCTTTATGAGCCAGAGGAAGCTGTGGATATTAGATGATTAATGGGTATTTTTGTTGACATATGCCAGTTCTCGGTTCTCTTGGCTTTCTGCATTCATCTCTGAATCACTGGCCTGTGGCATTCCACTTTCCACATTAAAAAAAAAAAAAGTGTGCCTCCATTACTCTTTAATGCAACAATCCAGCTTTATGGACCACTAGGTATTCATGAATTCTGGTATTTAAAAGCCAAAGATAACATATATTTAACAAGAACTGTAAGATACTCTTGAGTATAGTAAGAAAAAGTTTACGTTAATTTACCTTCTGTATTAAGTACATCTACTTCATTGCTCCTTTTATTTTCCTGCATTTATGAATTGCAGATCATGATACTCCCTCAAGTATCTGAGGAAGACAACTTTTCCTAGCACAAACTGAATTCCACAAATATAGGGATTATCTGAATGCTTTCTTTTCAGAGACCCAGTTACTACAAACTCCCAGATGATTTCTCTCTGGGCTTTTCAAACCCTCACAAATGCACTCCTCCCTAAGACCCCTTCACCTCTTCACTTTTGGTCTCCTGCTGCCAGGAATGCTCCCTGCACCCAGGGACCCAGCATCCCACGGGGGAGATGGCAGCTGCAGGGCCGTAGAAAATGACTAATGACTGTTAAATTAAATTATATAAGATCAATTACAGCCTATGCCTGGAACATTTCCAAGGACCATGCCACGGTCTGCAGTAACAAGGGACATGCGTGGAGCCCTATTATTCTTTCTTGGGAAGGCCATGGCATTGCCTGCTTGCTTCTGGCTCAAGACACCATTATTGTTCAACCATTGAAAATTTAAAAATACCTAGGTCAAAGTAGATAAAGGAGTTGTTAAGCCATAATCTTTAAGGATACTTTAAAGATTCTTGTAGGCGAAGATTGTATATAATATTTGCTCAGGAGTAGGTGTGTACCTGATAAAATGAGACATTCTGATGTTTAAAACGCCAATCTGATGACTCTTTCCCCCTGCCATACCTATGAGTCCTTTTCTCTCCATCCTCATGAGTTTTTAAGCCTCAGGTACAGTACAGTTGCAGACAATAAAATCGAGTGTTATAATTGCCAAGTTTATTTTGCTTTTCAGCTGTAGGTTTATGAGGGTAAACATTTGTCATTTCCAAAGGTTAGCTGGCAGCCGAAGAAACTACAACAGTATCACCAGTCCAGGGCAGGGAAATCCAGTTCTGCTGGCATCCCACTCACTGATTTTCCATTCCAGTCAGCACATGCAATGCCAGGACAGGCAGCTGTGACTTCATATATGCATGGAAGTCAGGTGCAGAATACTGCTATGTAGTACAGGCTGGTAAATTGGCATTTTTAGCAATGCTGCTTAGAAATCAACAAGAAAGCAAAAAGGTCAAGCTTGTGGAATGTTTCTCTTGATCCAGTGCTGGGGCCCAGCCATTCCTTCTCTTGCAAGAGCTTCCTTGGCTGTGGAAACCCCAAGCCTCTCTGGTGAGGTGGCCACAGCGCAGGGGACAGGTGCTGTGCAGAAGCCTCATACTGAGAGTCTTACACTCTGCACCTGTGCATCCACAATGAAATGCCATCCAACACCATCTGTAGCTGCTTTATCTGCTGCTCAGCTGCTCCTCTCACCTTCCTGGATGTGGGTCTCCTACTACCTGTGCTACAGTGAGGTGCAGATTGTGTGGAAGGAGGAAAATGAGGTCTAAAACCAACACAGCACAGCTGCCCATGAGGGACCAGTAGCTCCAGCTTTCAAACACTGTATAATCAGTCCTGGAATCTTTTTCTTCCTGCCCTTGCCATAGTATGGAAGCACTCCATCCTGTTTCCATGCATTTCTTTCGAATGTGGTACAACACGCTCACCTTTGAGCTCTAGAACCTCATTTCTGTGCTTGGTGCATAGTGATGGGCTTCCCTTTATGTCTGCGTTGCTCAGCAAGTTCCCACTGCAGCCCATCACAAACATTTACCGTGTTGAAAATTTGCCACCCAAACCATTCAGACTAATGCCACTTAGTGTCATCTTGGGCCTTCACCCAAGGTCCAAGAGCAAAAACCTTCAATTTGCCCGCCACCGCTGGAAAGCAGATTGACACCTTGGTGGCTCATTGAAGCTGCCAGGAAGGATGGGATCCATGGAAGTGGGTATGCAGGCCTGTTAGAAATTACCAACCCTTACAACACATGTCTTTGTGGCTATTATTAAAAAGTATAGCCAACTACATTCTCATTTTCAGTTGTCTTTTTAATTGCCTATGAGTTTGCTGCTCTTTTTCATAACAGCTTTTGTAAATTTAATATTCTTGCTTCACCGCAGTGTTGCCACTGACGTTAAATTTTCTATTGGAAAAAAAATTTTGTAGAAGAATTGTCTAAAACATAAAAGCTCCAACCTCAATGGGGTTGTGTGTAAAATTCAGCTGAAAGCTGACCAAAACAGGACCAAATCTCTTGCTGAGCAGTGGGTTTATCTCATTAACTGGAAGAGAATTGAAGAGTCTTAAGTGTCTGAATTTTCCCCTGAAGGGCCTGAGGAATGCCAGAAATGCCCACCTCATCTAGTAGGAAAAGAGAGCATTTGGCTATATGTATCAGGTGTAAAACACTTCACAGACTTCAGGAGAAAGGTATGCAAGTCTCAGTGTGCACTGTTGAAAACTATGCTATTAAAGGTACCAGAGTTCACTGCCTGCAGCTACTTATGCAGTTTGTGGAGAGGCTTTCTAATCTTTTAATTTTATGTAATTATATTTGTTTGGGAATGGAAAGGGTGGGGAAAATTTGGGGATTACTTTGGCAAAGATGTTGGAATCATAGTCGCCTCTAAGTTAACTGCCAATATTAATCTATCCTTTAATATTTTGAAACTATACTCCAGGTATGTCAGATTCCTGAAACCACAAAAATGTTGTCAGAGCAAAATTAAATGTATGTGTGCAGCAATAAGTACTTTAAGAGGAAGAAATGTTGTGTTGCTTGTAGCGGCATTCTTGCTCTATTGCCTTCACAGTTGCAAAATAGAAAGATCGGTATTAGAATTTAGTGAAAATATTCCCTACAGCTAAAATTTTCTCAGGAAACCCAATTTTTATGTAAATGAAGCTTTGGACAAAGGTCTTCTAGCAGGGAATTTTTTGCCATAATGTGTAAGGCTGACTGTACCATGTCCCAGTCAGAGAATCAAACCCTGAGGGGGGAAGAGCTCAAGTCACCCAGCTACCGGTCCCGCAGGTCACCGCATCACCTGCTGACCTGGCCACATGGTCAGAGGTTTGGCTCACACTTTTGATAACTGTATTTCTGTTCTTTGAGAATATTAACATCTTTGGGGGAAAGTAGTCTTGCAAAAACATAAATTACGTTTACGCAAAAAAAAAACCCGTAATGAGTAGGTAAGGAAAACTCCACACCGCCTGCTTTAGGGCATCCTTTCTGATGTGCCCCAGTACATTTCCTAGTGCATTGCTCTGATGCAAGGGTCTGTGAGGGAGGAAAGAGAGCAGCTGGCATTTCTGACATACACTCTGCAAACCTGTGTCCTGGAGAATATGCAAAAGCCTGTCTCTGAGCTGTCAGTTTCCTCATTCTTTTTTCCTAATGTTTTTAAATGATGGCTTTCAAAATCAGACAAGAGACAGAGGGGTACTTTTTGCTCAGCCTCCACTTTAATTAAAATGACTGTTCTGAGGGGTTTTTTAACCTCCTGGGTGCAAGACAGTTATTATTACTTTAAAAAGCAATTATGCTCTGATTCATTTTTGCAATCAAGCACCCACAGCTGCTTAAACATCACAGTGAGGCAGGCACATCCCTGGGTACTTGGCCAGATTAGAATCCAGATGCTGCAAGGAAAGTAATAACGGCCTGTTTGGCAAAACATAACACGACACCAGGGTAGGTTGACTAATTAAAATAGCTCACAAAAATTAAAATTCTACAGATTCCAAAGGGAGACTCTGCTCAGATTTATATGGGTAAGGGAAAAAAAAGCCCAGAAACCCCAGAGGTGTCCCTAGGCTTAGAAGTGGTTTTGCAGGCATCTCCTGCGCCTTTGTGATGCAGAGCTTGTCCACTCGCCGACGCGCCATCTCTCACGGTGTCCCTCCCCTGCAGCTTGCTCCTGCCACCCCGTGGGATCGGCCGTGCTCCCCCTGGGCCCCCGCACCTTCTGTGATCCCAGCACGGGTGACTGCCCCTGCAAGCCCGGCGTGGCAGGGCCCCGCTGTGACCACTGCCTCCCCGGCTACTGGGGCTTCGGTGCCTACGGCTGCCGCCCCTGCGACTGCGCCCGCAGCTGCGACCCCCNGCCCCCCCCCCCCCCCAGCCTCACCATACCTCTGTGATCTCCGTTCCAGGGAAAACACTATTCACGCATGGCAAGCAGGCTGAAAAGTATCCATCATGTAAAATACTTGGGGTTTGGTATGGCCAAGAAGTGGGGATAGAGTGGGCGCTGAGGCTGTGGTTCCCCTGGGTACCTGGCACACTGTGGCAGGGCACCAGCAATGTTGGAATTTTTGCTCTCAGTGCTGGTGTTAATGTATCACGTGTTTTCCATAACCTTCACAGTTGTTTCCTCTCCGCAAGCAAAATGTGGGCCTCAGGGACATCTGAGTGAGAGGAGACCAAGGGCTTAATATTGCTGTTGTAACTCAGCTTATGTTGACTGTGCTGGGCTTGGAGTCAAGCTCTGACTTTTAGAAGACAGCACATTTTAATAATAGCCTGCTCTCCAAATCTGACATGTTGCTTTTTTCACCAGACTGAAGATATTTGTGGTATATAAATCCCTATAACATATTTTAAACCCAAAATGGATTCATGATCCTCTCTGACAACACTCAACCTGTTCACCTTCCAAAACTTCCTCTTGCATTTACCATCATCAAGACATGCAGTCACGTTGTGCCTGGAGGATGGATTGGTAGCAGGATGGCCCTGCTTTCCACTGGCTCCCGGAGGAAGGTTGACCATCTCCCTTTCCCCTCAACAGCTCAGATGTGACCTGGCACAATGAAGCACCTCCTTTCCAGGCAGTGCTCAACGAGAGCGAGCCCACCTGGGGCTGGGAGGATGAGCAGGGCTTCTCAGCACTCCGGCACTCCGGTAGGACTGCAGCTTTGCGTGTGTTTTACCTGCCCAATCCCTCCCACCAGCAGCCAGTGCAGATTTAGTCTTCTGCACTGGCTTGTAGTTAGCACCCTGGCAGTTGCAGGGGGGAATGGACGTTCTCCCGCTAACACGTGGAGGAATGTCCTGGTGACCACCTCCTTCCCCTCCAAGAGCCGGAGGAGCCTTATGGCTCATCCCATCGATGCAAGGATGTGCAAACCCCTTAGGCAGATGCTCCGTGCTGAATGCCTGCATCCAGCATTTAGCTGTTGTAAGGCAAGAATTTGCAGTCCCAGCTCTGAATTTCAAGGCTGAATACCCTCACGTTTTATTTGGCCATCACGTTTTAAAGGTACCCTTATATTCCCTACAACTCGACAAACCAGCAACTTTATTTAAAGAGTGGGGTTTGCCATTTCACTGGCAGGCAGTTAGGGGATTTCTAACTCACAATTTATTTCCCTGATACCCACAACAATTTTAGCACCACTTGCAGCTTAAGATGCGATTTGAGATGGTCTAGTATGCAGCTGGGGAAGTTGTTTCCCTCCTGTGTTCCCAGCCCGGGGAGATGCATGAAGGTTGGTGCAAGGCAGGCTGGCCCCATGGGGCAGCACCCAGCTGTCCTCCCCTGCAGCCGCTGCATGCAAGCAGGCAAGCGTCATTTCCTCCATTTTCAGAGAGCGGCTTGATAACATCTCTAAGATACAATAATTGAGTTAATTGAGGGGAAAACTCCATCTTTTGTCCAGGCGACTTCATTTTAAACGTAAATAAGTATATCATGTTGTTCTTTGTTCTAAGATCACGGAAGTCATTAATCTGCCTTAACCTCTGCAACATTTCCTTTTAAAATTTTGTCTGGTACATTACGGTGTGGAAAATACCGCAGGGAAAGATATGCATGTTATTTACATCCCAAGGCAAAATAATAAGGCCTTTGTTTTCCTTCTCTTCTAATTGTAAACAAGGAGTAATTGCCCTTGGACTAAGATTCTGTATTCACTCTCACTCTGAAAACAGTTGCAAATTTCTTTTTTTTGCATGAGGCTTGTGGGCCCCTTGAAAAACCTCTGGCTGTTCCTGGGCTCTGCCTGCAAATGCTCCTGTCTTTTAAGCACAATCCACAAGCCATTCGCTTCCTTCTTTTTCCCCAGGTAAATGCGAATGTAAAGAGCAAGTTTTAGGGAATCCCAAGGTCTTCTGCGGGATGAAGTACACTTATGGTGAGTTGTGGGTGAGGGGGCTGTAAAGGGAGGTGCTGCGAGGCAGCGCAAAAGTGTACATAAAGCATGAGAGGTGCTGTGTGTGCACCGCTACATCCTGGCAAACCCATGGGATACTTAGTCTAAAGGCAGATCTTCCACCAAAATGTATAGGTATCATGGTTCCAAGTCAAGGTGGGTGAAGCATCTTGTTCTGATACCCATCTCTCTTGCTATCAAAACACCCTTGTATGAAAATCATGGGAGGACAAGAGCTGGAAGTGTCCCTGGGAGGCTATAAACCACTGTTAACCAAAATTGGCCACTGAAATGCTGTCTATAGATGAGGTGCTGCAATCAGAGTCTAGAAATTACTGAATCTGAATGATACTGAATGTAAGGAGGGACTGTGATCACCATTTCGTGGATAAAACAATCCTGACAGGTGCTGGGAACTTCCCCCTGTCAACAAAGTTCAGCTGTTGCAATGGGGTAATGTATATTGTCTATGTGTCTCTCGGATTGAAGTGAATGAAAAGGAGCACTTTGTTTTCCAAGACCTCCCCAGTGTGTGCCAGTGAACTGCCTCCTTCACACTGTGGCAAAGCAAGGAACGCTCTGTGCAGCGCTCCCTTCCTTCGCAAGGAATCTCTTGCAGGGATCTCTTTCACCTGTTTCATCTCACATTGAAGTTGAAAATGCACAGAGAGATAGCCCATACCTCTGCAGGCTGAGGAGCAACCCACGAAGGGGAGTTCAAGGGGCTGCCAGTTGTTGAAATGTAGCCCTGGCTTAGTGATATTAGGGAAAAATTTGATTCTGCTCTGCTTTGCTTCCCAGCCACGATAGTAACTGTGTTTAATCTTGCAAGAGATAAGAAATTGGAAAAAAAAAGTCACAAAACCTCCAAGTTCATAAATCTTATCTAAAGTGCACTCAGGCTTCTCCCCCTTTCATCAGTCAACAGGTGAAGGTGTCAGCTAAACTAGAGAGACAGATGAATTACGGGGCTCATCATGGGCTCCAGGAGGCCACAGTGAGAGGCTGCCCTGAGCTTCCCAACGTGAGTGCTCAATAAGGCACCACCATATGGCAATACCTACCAGGATAGGTCGAGTGGAGGAACTGAGCCCTGAGCCTCCACCACGCAGGGGCTCAGCAGTGGAATGCCAGGTGGTGGGAATGTGCCTTTGGGTATGAGTGAGCTCAAAATACTCCATGATTTGCCCCAGTCCCCACCAATGTCTCCCTCCTCCACTGAATTTGGATTTGGCAGTTCTGCAAAGCAGCAGGGTGGGTTGAGGGCAGGTCCTCACACCCCTGCCTACCGCCTGGGTTGCCCGGGCTGAGGCCAGCAAAGCCTCCAGGTCCATCCCTAAACCCAGCTGATTTTCAAAAGTGCTAAGGAACCCAAAGGGTTTTCTGAGCTCTGGGGGAAAATGGGACCTCATGCCCTCATGGCAGTTCCAGAGCCCATGGCCAAAACAGCTGGCAGCATTTATGCCCACCAGCGTGGGGATGTATGTGCTCCCTGGCAGCTGCCCTGATCCTGGGCTCCCCAGCAAGGAGCCCTGGGCTAACTCCACTGTAACAAAGCAATTGTTCTCACTGCTTCACCCAGACACCAGCATTAGACCAGGAAAAAAAAGAGAGCACAGTAAATAGTTTGTATATTCCTGGTTTTGAATTCCTGTCTTCCCAGTGATCAAGACGAAGATCTTGTCAGCTCATGACAAAGGTTCCCATGCAGAAGTCAGTGTGAAGATCAAGAAAGTCTTGAAATCTACAAAGCTGAAGATCCTCAGGGGCAAGAGGACACTCTACCCTGAATCCTGGACTAACAGAGGCTGCACTTGTCCCATCCTCAATCCTGGTAGGTTTGACTCCCTGAACAGTGCATTCCCACCACATATACACAGATTTCATTACCAGCCCTCTGTCCCCTCATACCAATGAGCTGAGATTGCAGCCCAGTGTTGATTAAAAATTATTGTCTTGCTTCACTTTGATTCCAACAGCAATGTCCATCAAATTGGAATTTCGTAGAGAAAAACTTGGTTCATCCTACAAAATTTGAAACATACAATTCTCTTTATGTACCACCATAGTAACAGACTTTCAGTTTCACCAGCCTCCATTCCCAGAGGGAGGGAGGTGCACATCACACCACAATTGCATGACATATCTTCCAAAGCTAAAGCTAATTCGAATCCATAAAAACACATTTAAATCTAATGTCAGTCACGATACTGTAGTGAAGTTCTAATCTAAACTCAAGGGTAGATTGCTCTTTGAAAGTAACACAAATTTACATCTACAAGATTTGGAAGAAATTCTCTTGTGCAGTGAGAGGAGAGTGCCACAGTTTTTTCCCATCTTTCACTGAAGTGGAGTATGACCAGTGGTGGCTAAACAGCGCAGGCAGTCTCTAGTATGGACAAGGACATGCAGAATCAGGGGTTTCTTCCACAGACCAAAACTAAGCTCCAGCTGACACGCCTCTCTTTACAACTCCAAGATAAATGAGCAGTTACCAGCGAATTCAGATAAAGGGCTGTCTTTCCATAAGGTGTACACACCGCTGGGAAATTGGCAATGGAAGCACTGACTTAGGTGCTGAGACATCCCTTTCATGTGCAGCGCTAGGAGCTGGGGGGACAGGGCTAGCTGTGAAGCTGGGTTGTGCAGTAAGGTCATTCACTGATGAGGTGTTTGCAGCCTTCTTTCATGCCCACAGGAGTGACTGTCTGGTTTTGAAGGCGAGCTGCTGTGATAGCACAGCTGTAGTTAGGAAGTCTTGTCAGATGCAAAGGTCAGATGAATCAGCAGCATTAGGTAGGGCTCTACTGTTTAAGTGCAGTAAGACTTTGGATATTGCTGGAACACCATAAATCTATAATCAAATAGATACAGCTGTTTTATTTTTCCACATGCCATGGAAACACAAGCAAGAAAGCCCAGATGCAGCTGCCTTAATATGAATCTGAAGGAATGCAGTGGAAGCTGTCCAAAACTGACCCTGCAGGGCAGCCCCACACCTGACACCCAGCTTTGCCACTCCACTAACTTCAGAGGAGCTCCACTGATTTCCCCAACAGATGAAAAGACAGCATTAATCACAGAATTAATGGAGGTCTCTTAGACAACAGCAGAAAGGTGGAGATGCAACTGTCTTTAGTGATAGTCCAGGTGTCTGACACATCAGGTGTTACTCCCTTGTTACTTCCTTGCCAGCTCTAATGATTTACACTGCAAAGCTTGATATTGTTGTGAAAAGCTGCTGGTCCCATGAGTATAAATTAGTCTCAGCCTTCACGTTGAAAAGAAGTCATGAAGTTTGGTGCAAACAGGAAACTTGAAAACATCCGCTGAGTGAATCTTTAAGATTCAATAATGTCAAAGAGGGGAAAAAGGATCCCAGATATATTTTTTTAATTTGTTATTTTCTTTAGCTACCACATTCAATTGTGAGTGGTTTGCAATACAACATTAGCAGATTCAACTCTTTATCACAGTGAGAGCTTATGACCTACAGGTGAATAAACCAAAAACAGCTGGATGAAAAGTCAAGCTGACATAAAACAACTTTCTGACATACAGCTATAATGGAAATCACATCTCCCAAAAATATACAGGAGATCAAAGATAAACATAAAAGTAAGACAAATGTGTTTTTATTCTGTTTTACAGAAGTAAAGGGATACCAAAAGGAGAGTAGGCTCTTAAAGGCTCTTACAAGAAAAGAAAACTCCAAGCATTTATTAAATCTCTGTGGGCTATTTTCATATGAAAAACATGCTTAAGTTCCTACTAGGGGAAGCCTTTCATCACCCTTGCACACCTTCTGCTTCCCACACACCCAGAGAGGCAGATTCTACTTCTGAGGGGACACTGAGCTGAAAGGTTTAAAGGTCTCACCTGTTTGCAAGGGAACAGGAGCCCATCCCTTCCATGGCTCTGCCAAGCACAGACACAGAGAGGCAGAGAGCAGCCTGCCAGGGCAAACTGCACAGACTCAAGTCCTGGCTTGTGGCATCTCAGTCATTTGACTCATTTTAATTTTACAGTTCTGTAGCATCAGGTTGAAAGTCTAGAAAGCCCTACACAATCAGCAACCACAGCACTGTTTGCTTGCTCTCCGAGTGTGCATATCACATTTCTCTCTCAAGGAAAATAAATTTAGGAACCCTTGAAAAATGATGTTTGTAACAGCAAGATTGACTTGGCCAAAATTAATGTCTTGTGAAGGGCAATGCTGCCACACTCATATCCTGTGTTTACTTGGCAGAGGAGAGGATGTGTGTGCCCGAAACCTCAGATAAAGTAAAAGGCAAATTGTATTGAAATAAAGAAAATCATGCTTGACCTTTAACTTGGGAGGCACCCTCCCTTTATTCTGGACTGCAAAATGAAAACCTGAGACAACACAAGTGGACTCCCCGCTGCAGCCAGGATGGAGCGGGATGACTGAGAGCACTGGGGAAGGCCCATCTCCCATGCCTGGTTTGCACCAGCGCCTTGTGCTCCCCAAACTGGTGCAAGTGGGAAGTGGGTACAGGAGGGATCTAGTGCTGGCTGTACCCTAATGTGCTGCAGCAGGATGCTGACCCTGGCAGGAAGCTCCTCCTGCCATGGAAGGGATTATCCTCCTTGTTATCCCCATTTATGGCAATTTGTGGCCCATTTAGGCTGTTTGGATCAGTGGCAGTGTTTCTTCAGCTAATTCAAGCCAAAGGCTTTGCTCTATCCCCCTGTTCAGCAGTTGTTACCTGGTTCCAAGCACTCTTTGAGGCATGTCCTGAAAGTCAAGAGCAGACCTGGATGCCTGAGGCAAGCCCTGCAGCAGGGCACTACAGGGACACAATCCAGCCTTTTCTGGCTGTTTCTGGACAACCAGATGAGGCTTTGTCAGATGCTGCTGTCATGTCTCTAAAACATCTGGCACAGGCAGAAATTAGCAGTTCTTTTCAGTGTGACAGCCACTCCTTCAAGATCTTCTAGGGTACTTGTGCCAGCACATTTGGTGTTGCCTCTCATTGGGGTCTGGCATGCCTTTGCCTCCAAGGGGCCACTGGCCACTCCGAGCAAGACACCAGGCACTGGACCATCCTGCACTGTTCCATTCATGGAATTTGCTGAACTGATTTCCAGGCCCAGATTTATTCAGGGAGAAGTGAGGCAGATGGCTGCCAAATGAAGGTAATAGCAGTTCCCAAAAGAGATATAAAAACTTGCAGTGCTGCCCCCAGAGTTAGCTTTCATTTATACTTAGAAGCTAACAAAAGCACATTTTGTATACTGCATCTCACTACCAGGTAGCCACAGGGGTCATTTTTCCACAGATACAGCTAGAGCTATAGATATACAGGTACGTGTGAGTCAGTGTGCATAAATATTTCTTTGTGTGAGTGCTTTTTTACATGAGACTAGATATCCAGGCTGACTTTGCAGCTCATAGGCCTCTTGAGCATGGTGCTGTGCAGTCCCTGACCGCTTTGCTGGTTTGCAGGCTTGGAGTATCTTGTGGCAGGACACGAGGACATCCGAACAGGCAGACTCATTGTCAACATGAAGAGTTTTGTCCATCAGTGGAAGTCGGCTCTTGGAAGAAAGGTCTTGGAGATTTTGAAAAGAGACTGCAACTAGAGGTGTGTGGCTGCCTGGGGCATTTCTTTATGCACAAAATGCAACAGCCTCCACAGAAAGAAGACCTCTAGCATGAAAACTGGAATGTGAGAAAATAGTGCCAAAACATGTAGTGAGGCATTCAGAGTTGTAGGCGCTGTCTTATTTAACCCTTTCTGGCCGATGTTCTTTCACTTGCCTATAGCTTCCTTGTCAGGGCCTCACCTGAGCCCTGCTCATCGTTATGTTGAGGGAAACAAAAGGAAGGGCGGTGGATGCTTGTCTCGCTCCAGTGCAATGTTGGAGCAACTCCCATGAAGCCACTGATCACCCAAGACTAAACTGCCACCCCGGAAGAGCTGCTGCTGAGAAGCAAAACACTGCCAGCGCCACTAGTGTGGATCCTGAGTGACTTCCAGAGGCTCCTAGAGGATGCCGTGGGGAAGGCAATGGCCACAGCAGTGGGTAGGTGCTGGCACCAGCGTGGCAATGACAACCACTCTTTAGAAACACCCCCTTAGAGGTTAAGCCATGGCACCTGTCAAAGAGAATTGGGTGCCACTTGCTTTTAACCTGTTTGCCCTGCTGAAGGTTTCAGGGGCTAGATTCTCTGCTGATGCTGTTGAGGAGGGAGCTGCTGGAGTGAATTGAATCCCTCTGCCTTGGCACAGGCGTGATGCAGGGCAGACGCCAGCTCTCCACCCACTGCACGGCTGCAGAGAGGAGCCAGCTGCAGAGGGTGCAGCGTCTCTGAGCTTTTGTCCTTGAAGTGTTAAAAAATGAACCTAGCCCTAGTGTAAATATTTCATTGTATAAAGCACTTTACTACCTGCCACTTCACAGTGCGGGAAGTCTGATTGTGTTGGGGAAAGAAGAATTTGAAGGTGGCACATGAAAAAAACTCCCTGAAACAGAAGCACTCCTGAAGACCCCCCGCAGCTGGACAGCGTTGACAGTATAAAGGGAACGGCCAGCCTGGCACTGGCCACTCAGAATATCTGAGGATGCAATCTGAAAGATAAAGTATTTGCACTGAAGTCCCAGCTTCAGACCAGCACTTGGACCCTGTGGGCAGGACGCCAGCAAGACTTTGCAAACAGAGTGAGGAGAAGAGACTTTGAGATAAAAATGCAATTGCTGGAGGAGAAAAACTCCAACTGCAGGAAAAGGAGTGGATGCGGAGAACAGAAAGGACTTGCATTCACATATCACAACCCAGCGATTCATGGTGGGCCTGGAGTTTATTTTATTTTTATGTTAGTATTTAAAACTGAACATTTTTATTTGTTTTCTTCTGTGTTATTGTTCGCAATATACGCAGCCATTATACTTCCTCATTAACACCAGTATGAAATATAGCACAGTTAACTGCAGTTTTCAGCACTAAAATATATCTTTTCTGTAAAGCATCTTTAAACCACATTGTATAGAGTGTAATTTTGTTCATGAGTGTGAGGGGAAAGAAGACATACAACGCCAGAAAAGTCACGAGTCTACCAATCCACTTTACGTATGTATTTTTCTTTCAAGGTCCTGTGGACTCACAAAAAAAAGATACTATTTTGGTAATTTGGTTTTGTATCTCATGTATGTAATAAATATAATATGATTTCAACATCTTCTTCTCCTGTTACTGCTTATGCCAGTGGCAGCAGGGTCTTCATGCCTGCACTAGAGAGCAGAAGCAAAGATTGCACTGGGTGAGAAGAAGCTGCCATGGGGGATATTTTCCTCTCTGGTTGTGGGGTAAAATTCAACGCATGGTAAAAAGCGAAGTAGCAAAAATCCCATTTCACCTCTTCTTTTGGGAGGTTTATAAGCTCTTCTCATAAGAAGGAGAATTCTACCTGTATATTTTCAATGCTGGCCAGATCCTTGCAGCCACACAGTCTTGAAGACTGAGCTGAAGAGCAGGTACTTATAAGAAGCATGTCGAGGATGGCAGAAATAAGGTTTGTTCCCTACATTTGAAACTACTAGGGGGAAAGAAAAGGCTGTGGGAAACAAGTGCTATGGCAAAAGGTCTATAAAAACACTGCAGAGTGAAGTCAAGCATCAGAAATTAGTGGCCAGGGGGTCAAGACATAATCCGCAGTGTGGGCAGCAGCTCCCCGGGTGGGCGGTTAATCAGTGACTGCGGCAGCACCCATCTCCCTGAAGGAGCAGAGTGCAGGGACAGGCTCTCCTGTGGAGGCACTCGGAGCCTCCAATAGCTCTGTTTTGATCTAAAGCTGTGGGTGTACCTGCTTGACATATTTTTAGCTTTGTTTTATTTTAATGCCACTAAGAATACATTTGCAATGGCTAGTTGAGTAACGTGACCTTGTGAAAGCTGGAGGGTGTGAGCCCACCATCCCAGCCAGCTCGAGCACTGTAGGAAACCAGGATGGCTTTGTCAGTGGTGCTGCTGATGGCATCTTGTCTGACTCCTGCCCTAGCCTTGGAGCTGGGCACTGATGGTTTTATGGAGGAAAGGTGTTAACTTCTGTGGGGCAGATCTGCCCATAAAAAATTTCTGTCAGGGGATTTTGGCTGGAAGAAGTGTCCCATTACCAGGAGCAGGTGAGCTGGATATCAAAGAATCACAGAACCAGTTTGGATGGAAAATACCTCTGATATCAATGAATCCAAGCTTTGACCAATCACCACCTGATCAGATAGACCATGGCACTAAGTGCCATGTCCAGACATTTCTTGAACACCTCCAGGGATGGTGACTCCACCAGCTCCCTAGGCAGCTCATGACACTGTTTAACATCCTTCCTGTGAAGGAATTCTTCCTGATGTCCAACCTAAATCTCCCCTGGTACAGCTTGAGACTATGTCCTCTTGTCTTGTCTTGTCTCCTTTCAGGTGACTGTAGAGAGAGAGAAGGTCTCCCCTGAGTCTCCTTTTCTCCAGGCTGAACAATCCCAGCTCCCTCGACCACTCCTCACAGGACTTACCCTCTAGACCTTTTATATCCCTCTATTCATATAAGATCACAAGATGGCCAGCCAGGCCCTCCTTAGCAGGAAAGTCTTCTTTGGACAGAAAGTCTTTGCAACTCAGTGAGTTAATGGAAGCAGCTTGTCTGGTTTATCTGTTTACTCCCCTCTGTTATGTGTATGAGAAGAGGATGTCTGTCTCTGCCCACCTGAAGAGTAGATGTACTGGTTGATGATTCCAGGAGGACCAATGCCTTGATCAGTCCTTCTGTGTGACAAAAATCAGTGGCAGGAAAATCAACCCAGTCATAATCAGAGTTGGCAACAGCACCCACAGAAGGGTCTTTTCTTCCAGAATTGCCCCACTGATGCAGGCAAAGCTGGCAGCTGAGGCCAGGCTGCCCCTTCCGGATTGTGCTGCTCCTGTCAAGAGGGGAGCGGAGATGAGTGCTGGATTTTCAGGAACCAAAGATGGGAATTGTCACCATTCTCCCTAGAGCATCCGCATGCTGTCCTTATGCCTCACCTGCACCTAAAGAGCAAGTACCTTCCTGCTGCTGAAGGAAGCATGGTGGAGCCTTCAGCCATGCTGTTTCCAGGGCTGGAGGCTGGATGTAAGCAGCGGCCGGGGTCAGTGATAGGGGCTGGGGCTGCCTAACCCTACCCTAACCCTAACCCCGTGCTCCTGGTTGTCTGTCAGCATTGCAGGAGTGAGACATGTCGGTAACATGTGCTTGGGCTGGAGGAGGTAAAGCCAGGTGTGTTGGACCCAGCTGCCACCACAACACTGACCCTGGCTATACACGGCAGTGCAGCCCCTCCAGCACAGCAACATGTGATCCAAACCTGTATTCCTCCAAGGCACTCACAGGACACCTCTTCTGCTCTTGCTGGTGGACATGAGCACTCCACTCTCTGGCACGTGAGCTCTCAGCAGATGCTCTGGCACAGAGAAGGGAACACCTAGCTCCAAATAGTTTTCAATGCCTCCTTGCACTCTCCGAGGCAAATCCTGTGCCATAAGCATTGTCAGGACCAGGCACTAAGCCAAACACAGACTGCTGTGTGAGTGAAGCTTTGTCCCCTGTCCTTTGCCACCACTGCTACCTGTGGAAGGAAGCAAAATAAGCCACACAGATCTGCCCATCAGTTTTCAATAACCTGAATCTGGGTTCTTGGAGGAGGCTGTACTCAGAGACATCGCACATCCTCCCTCAGAGAGATGGCCTTACACACCCTGCTCACCAGTACCTGCAAGCGGGGTGAGTCTCCCCAGCTGTGCAGGGCCTTTGCGATGGGTACCTCTGCCCAGCCCATTCATCAGGAAGCAGGAGGTGATTAGGTGAAACATCTGCTTTTATTCTGTCAGAGACCATTTTTCTCTTTGGATCACCTCAGCAGACACTAACCGTGCCTACAGGCTCTGAGCGCAAGGAGGGCCAGCCGAGAAGCCACGTGCAGGCCCAGCCACATCCACCCCTGCAGCAGCAGCTGGCCATGGATCCCCAGCGGCACGGCCCCCCTCTCCTAGGAAGTGCTACTGATGGGAGCCTCTTCAGCCCAGACCCAGAAGTGCTGTGCCCTCCTGCCATGGTGAGAGGCTGGAGAGGACTCAAGGCTGTGCTGCCTGCATGTGCACAGGGCCTGTCCAGTCAGCGACTGCTCGCCCCTGAGGAATGCAATCTTCCTGCTGCAGTGGAAAATTACAGGCGTGTTTAATATAGTTGCTCCAGCAGGCTAAATCTTCTGGGATATGACCATGTTGCTGAAAATGACTGAACATCTGGCCTGCCTAAATGGAAATCTGGGCTGGTATGGGTAAACATTACAATTCAGGAACAAATAGATGCAGTGTATTTTTTTTTAATCTTTATTTTTAGTTATCGTATTGACTTCAATATCAACACAGGATAGAATAAACATCTCAAAAATGTCCGGTGGCTGCTGCCTCAGCATTCACAGGAGCTCTCTCTCCGATAAGGCTGGAGGGGATCAGCTGTCTGTGGGCCTTCTGGGCTGATGTGTTGATTTTTTGATGACAGTGTTTCCAAAGCATGCTCTTACCCAAGAGTCACAGCTTCTTGCCGCTCTTTTCCCACAGTTCAGCACAGGAACTTCATTAATGCCTTGTATTGCTTCAAGGGAAGGCAGTGATGCCTCCACAAGGCTCAAAGGCTGGGAAATACACTATATATGGGAAACTCGTTGGCATACTGAAAATGTTAGCATCGCCAAGAGGCCACCGTGCTGCAGCAGGCCTTGGGAGAGCCACTCTCTGTGTCTAGCCCATCTCCTCACTTCTCTATCACTCTTAGGGGTCCTTTGGAGCAAAAATAATGCTGGGTTGCTTGAACATGTGATGTATCACTGGTGTGATGCGCTCATGGGTACACGTAAGCCCAACTGAGTGCTGTAGCCCAGAAAAGCATCATCATGCCCAAGCTTTGTTGCAATGCAATATGCCATTCTAGGTATCTCCAGGTACTACTTGGACACTTTCTCAGCTGTCTAAGATATGTAAAAGAAGTTTGCTGGGCTGCTGAAAGGTCTAGGGGGGTTGTGGGAGTGGATGAAGGTGTGTGTGTATGTGCATCCCCATGCTCACTTCTTCATTTCCCAGGTGGTGCTTTCTCTGCTCATGTCCCTGAGCTCCCCCTGACCAGGCAGGTTGCTCACCCTAACAGCATTTCTTTCTTTGACCTCTTGTCTCAGACTTACACATAGAAATTAAATACAGTTATTTAGCACAGGACGTGGCTTTTAAGCCATTTGGAAATTAGGGCTGGCAAAACGCCCTCAGATCTGCATGAAAATTGCTGAGAAGAATAAAGCTGCTTCCTAAAGCAAACATTAGTGAAATTTCCCTGAACTGACTTGCTGTGGACATGGATATGCACCCCTTCTAGCAGGTGCAAAATGCAGCCCAGCTGCAGGCTCAGGACACATGCTGAGGTACACAAACAGGGGAAAAAGATCAAAACCAAACAACCATCCATTAGGCTGGCATTAACCTGGAGGAAAGGGCATTCCTCACTGCATTTCCTGTGGCAGATTCACACACATGATCTCTACCTGGATCAGTAGGAGATATTTCTCACATTATTACCTCAAGATGTATATGTGTAAAAAATACGTTTGCTCTGTCTCTGCTCTTCATCAGAGCTTTCCTTGATTTGCATCAGATGCAACTCACATCTGGCCCTCAAGCATCTGTAAAGCCTCCGTGTGGTCAAATCTGCTACATCTTCTCTTCTTGGACTTTATTTGAGTAACACTTGTAGGAGATGAGAAAACATTTCAGGTACACGAACAAGGACCAGAGATTCACCTCACCTAATGTGAGGTGGCAGATGGCAGTCGGGACAGGATCCCCCGATCCCCCCAGGGTTGCAGAAGAGATCCAGGAGCACCCTGAGGGGTCGTTACAGCTGCCCAGCTGCCCCACAGGGGCAGGTGAGGGGGCAGGAAGATGCACAGGTACTTGTGTAGCTTGAGGAACTGTAGCAAGATGCTCTTGGCATAGGAGCAGGGGATTAAACTAATGCTGCATAGGGGCAGGGAAGTTAAACAGAACAGAGGTCCAAGCAGAGACAGTCATCTCTGCTGCTGTGGGCACATACAGGGACAAGGGATGCCAGCCACAAGAGACAAGGAAGCCTCAGCATTCACCCCTTGCTGGGCATGGCTGCCTGGACCTGATCGGCCTCTTTCCCTAGAGAGCTACAACAGGAGGCCATTTCTTGACCTGCATAGCAAGTCCTTGGGAAGGCCTCCAGAGCTGCTGGTGTGAGTGGAACAGGGAAGCTGATTCAAGGAAGCCTGAACCTGGTCATGGCAACACAGGCAGCCCGCAGTCGCCTAAGGGGGTTGAAAATGCTTGCATGGAGCTGTGTGTGCAAAATAAATATGCCCAGAGCCACTCTGCAGTGCAAGCACCCCCCGGCCCCGTCTGTGCCATCAAACACCTCTGAGACAGGCATTTTGGGAGGGATGCCGTCCCTGGGCGGCCCCCAGGCCAGGGGGTCAGGAGGGGATGAAGTGGTGCAGGGCTGTGCCACGAACCAAGCTGACAGCTCTGCGGTTCAGATTCTCACCTTGCAGCGCCAGGAGAAGTTCCTGAAAACTATGTCACTTATCCGCATGTCTGTACCTCCGCAGAAGCAGCACATCCTGCCCCGCGACTTGGCCCCGGCCGCGGCCAACTTCTACAAAGGCAGGAGGAAAAAAACAACAAGAAAACAGAAGCCAAGTTATGCAGCGGAGGGGGAATAAAAATATTTCCCTGGTCGCGGCGGGTGACCGGCAGAAACCCCGAAAGGCGCTGTAAGTACAATGCAGGGCAGCTCGGGCGAGCAGCCCGGCCTCGGCGCTCGGCGGAGCAGCCCCGGCGGCAGCGCTCCGGGGACCGGGGACAGTGGCGGTGCCGGTGGGACGGGCCAGCACTCCCAGTCCTGCTCGGGGACATAAACAGGACGCCCCACCTCTGTGCTGATACCGATCAGCTGGACAGGGCAGAAGAGGGAAGAGGCCGGGCCCCCGCTGCTCCCCGGTCACCTCTGAAATGACAAAGCATTATTGCAAATGACAAAATACCAGCGGTGTTGCAGAGAGCTTCCACACCGACGGGCAGGAGGAGGAGACGGTCCGTGGGGTCTGCTGCCTTGCCTGTGCTCCATGCTGGTGACTGTTCAACACATTAAAAGCAATAACGGCTGAATTTTTCTGAGCAAAAAGCACTTATAATTAGATAATGGCCACTGAGCACCAGTAGGTGGGTTGCCTAAAGCCTGAAGGAAACCATGAGAATTTTTTTTCCACCCACAGCACTATTATGGAGCTGACAAGGTCCTGCTCTCTGCAACTCCCATTAATTTTACTGCCTGACCTTCAAGATTTATGACAGCTTTGTCTGACATTCATGAGGCAGACAGGTATTGTTACATGCCGACATAACCCAGGTAGCAGCCACGGGTTGTTCTCCACAAATGACTGCACTCCAGTCAGCTTTGGAAAACTCCCTGCTTTTGTACAGGGAAATACTAAGTAAATGAGATTCACTTTAAATTCCAGTCTCCCTTTCCACCCTCAGGGAAACACAACACATGCCAGAGAACAGAAATCACTGCTCATCCTGTATTCAAACAACAGGCAAGCTTAAATCCTTAGAAATCCTTGAATACCCAGCAGATGATGACATACACTGAGGCCGTACCATACCTGTCATTTAAACCCTCTGTGACTTGAAAAAAATCAAATACACTGCAGTTATACTAGCCAGGGGCAAAGGAGGAGTGACCAGCTGGCATCCTCATTCTTTTCCTTCCAGGACTCTGATTTCTCTAGCAGAGTCTTTTTTTATCCTCTATGTAACATCCAAAATAGAGAGAAATCAAAAAGAACTAAAATAGCAACAGTACAAGAAAAAACACCATCAGGAGTTCCTGTTCACAAGGCTCTCCTGGCATTCATCTGGGGCTGTTGACATATTTAATAGTCATCCAGTCTCTGCCAGCTGGATGCCAGCTTCAAACTCGAATCCACAACTGTGATAACTTCTTGCTTCCTGTTACAATTCCTGCACTGTTATTTTTCCTGCAGTGTGAGTTAGCAGCCAGCTTATTCTGAGAAACAGCTTATCTGAAGGCATCCTGAAAAATAGACCTACATGGGTCATTCCCTCACCTGGGGAAGCAAGGATTTTGTTTTCATGTTATGTTAAGGAAGGTTTTTTCTGAGTGAATTGTAGCAAAGAAAGCCTATTGCTTTGCTGGCGAAGGAATATGGGTGTTACCATAATTTTAGTATAATTTTTGTAATGTTATGAATGTTTCTTCATTAAACTGAACAACCATTTTAATTATCTGTAGTCCACGGAGATACACGTCTTCCCAGTTCCCCCTCTCAAGATGGTGCAGAATTGCGCTCTGTTGGTGGATGCTGATGCTGGATTATACTAAGTGCTGTCCAAAGAAGTTTTCTCCCAAAAGACTGCAGTGTCTGAGGGCTCTGCAGAAACCAGAGTTTGTGGGAGAAGTGTTGTCCCCTTTGTCTTCTTTGGAGGATTTTGTTTTCCTTCCCTGGCATTACTCAGGAGCAGCATGGTGCTGGGCTTTCACAACTGGCAGTGCTCACATGGTGAGACCATCATACCTCCCACTTGCCACAGTCCTGACAGAAGCTTTGCAGCTCCTCCCTCCACCAGCAGGCCACCATCAAGCAGCAGATGCCACAGGGGTGGAGGCAGAACCCTGTCTGGCTGCAGGAACCCTGGTCCCAGGGCTCAGAGCCTGCTGGTGACCGCTCAGCTGCTGTGGAACAAGCTTGCTGAGAACCAGTAACATATGGCACTTCAAACTCTGTGGTTTGGAACCACCACCTTCACCTTGGAAGTGTTCAAGGCCAGGTTGGATGGCGCCTTGAGCAACCTGGTGTAGTGGGAGGTGTCCCTGCTCGTGGGGGTGGGGTTGGAAGCAGATGATCTTTAAGGTCTCTTCTGACCCCAAACCAGTGTGTGATTCTGTTTTCCAGCACACATGAAAGCTGTCACAAAACATAAAGTGTGGCTTTGGAGCCCACCAAAGGCCACTTCTAGTAGGTTTGGGGCAGGGGGGAATCCCTCACTGAGCGTGCAGACATCTGAGAGCCAGTAAGGGTCACCTATTGCAAACCAGAGGTGCTACAGACCTCACTCACTGCAGCCAAGTGGGTTTATCCTAATGACTCACAAGCTCCTAAGCACTGACTTCTACTGCAATTCTCTCCCTGCCATTCACTGATTAAACACTCTTTTAATGATAATAAACCACAAATTACTGACTCATCCTTTCTCTTACAGTTAAGGAAATGGTCAATTGGTCAATTATATTAAGCATCACAAAACTCAAAAAAATTGAGATTCCTGTTAAGGGAATCCACTGTTTTGCCCTTTATAAACCGAGAAACAACCTTCAGGTATCAGTTCCCAGCCAACACAACATTTGGCTGTGTTATAATTAGATATTGGTTTTGTTGCTGTTCAAGCTTGTAGTCACAGTGCTTTCCACTGCAAACACACTTCAGCTGTGGGACTTTGCCAATGATTCTGACCTTTTCTCATCAAAGAAATGGAAGTTATTTTTGACAGAGCTGGTGCCTCCAGATGTTTTTTTCCCCTTGATGCTGTCATGCACCCATGATAACTTTATTAAGCAGAGAGGGAAATAATAACAGTGACCTATTGTAACATATACTGGGAAGGATTTTTTTTTAAATGCAAATGGTACACAATAAAATCCGTTTTGACTCTGTATCACATTATATGACAAGAGAGTGAACAAACAGAGATAGCTACTGTTCTGAGCAAACAGACACAAAATAACACAGTTAATAAAATTTTTCCTTGACTTTGCCTCCCTCGCATTCACAGCCTTGGAGCCCTCCTGTATCTTTAGCTGCTGATACGTTGGCCGCTGTGCTCAGCGTGACAGTGAATTGCAGGTCCCTGTGCCGTGCCTGTCTCTCCAACCCTCACTGCCCTGGGAAGGTCCTGCCTAGCACTGGCTTCTGTCACATCCTTCACGCAGGAGCAGCACAGTGGGCCCTTAGGGCTGGTGGTCTCCCACATTTGCGGTGGTTCAGCACACATTTCAGGGCACCCTTGCATGGGCAGCAGCCGTGCTGGGGAAACATCCCTGCAGGCAGCAGGGGCTGCTGGCTGCCATGGTTCTCGGGTGCAAGGGCAGTACTGCTGCTGAGGGTGAGCACAGGGATCTTCTCCAAACAAGTGACTGCACCAAACAGAGACAGGAAAAGACATGAAGTGACCATAATGTTCAAATGGGAAAGAGGCGGTTGCTGCAGGCAGCAATGTCCCCACTATGCATGAATACCATGCACGGGCATTGTGAGTTTCTCTGAATAGAGCATCTAAAAATATCCTTTTAAAAAGAGAAATGGAAAACATTAGTTGGTGGCAAGGAAGAATCTGTAGGAAGACATCAAGTATGGCAAAAAACATGGAAGTAGGCAAAAAAGACAACTACTCAAAATAACAATAACCACCTCTAATAACCTAGCAGGAGCTGGTACTCAAGGGCTTGAAAGAGCTAAATATTGTTTTGTTTTCCAATGCAAATCATCCAGGCACATTACAAAACACTGAAAGCTTGCAACTGATGTTTAGCAAGCACTTTCATTGGCAGGTCTGGGGATGCATGTAGGGGAATCTCTGAGCAGCAGTCTCAGCACAGGTGCTCAGAGACTTGCCTTTTTTCAGCTATACCTCTTGGTTTTGTAAAAAGTGCCGCTCCTTGATGAGTACCTTCTTTCACCTCTTCCCTCAGACCACCACAGACACAAGGCTGTCTTGATGGCACCCCAAACCTCAGCTCCCTAAAAGCAGAGATGTGTTTTGCCCCCACCAATGCCTGACCCCACTTGGGCCAGGGGCTGGCTCCTGCCCGCAGCCAGCTGGGCACCAGCTGGGAGCAACGTCCGCACTGGGAACGGCTCCCGGCTGGCACCTCGCCGGCCTTGCTCCCGGGCAGCCGAGGGCAGAGCTCCGTTCCTCGGGTTGATTGCTGCACCGAAGGTCTGCAGGGCAAATTGCACCACACTACCTGGCACTCCACGGGAGGCATGGATGTGCAACCATGGGCCTGCAATTTACATTTAAAGAATTAATAAAAATTCCAGGCCACAGAGCTTCTGTGGAGTTTATAACCTTGACATTTTTTTATCACCCCCTGGCTTGTTTCTTTTCCCCTTTTTAACCAAACCAACCCATACAAATTAGTATTTGAAAGTATGCAATTAGCAAGCTGCTCCTGCAGCTATGCAGTTCTCCTGCCACCCAGTTTCCCAATGGGAGGAAATCAACAATAAAGAACAAAGAAAAGAATTTGCTGCCTCATATTAATGACTGCTGTTTGAGGACAGCATTTGTATTTTAAATGAATAGCTTGCTGAGGACAAAAAGGTCAGAACTGCATTTTATGGTAGCGATAGAATAGCAGGAGGACAGAAGAAAGGCGAAAGCTGCGAGCAGACAGGCGGAACAACACGCTCTGCTTGCTGGAGAGGCTGGGATCAGCGCCCGGCCACGCTGGGGCCACGCGTTCAGGAGTCAAAACACGGGCACGGTCCTGCAAGGTGGTGAGGACAGCAGCGGGAGAGGAGGACACACATCCCAGCCAGCTCAGTGAGGGTTGAGGCATACAGCATGGTTCAGGCATACAGGTCAGCCCAGTGATCCCCCGCAAAATCCTCCCCTTCTACAAAGCCATATGGGTCCATCTCCTTGCAAGCGGAATTTTTTCATGAACTCTGAGGCCCTGATTGTGCATTGTCCCTCAAGACACTGCCTATGGATACACAATAAGACTCTGACAACATCTAGCAAGAAAGCCTGTGCCTACGTGTTGAGTGCAGCTACCTGGGAATGTGCCCTTTGCTACCTTAACACCTTCAAATTGCCTGAAGTTAAATCTAAATTGAAAAACCCAAATGAAATCTGATGTTGATTCAAGTATACTGCAGAACTCCAGCCCTTATCCATAGGTATTGATCAGCACCTTCCTGAGAACAGAGCCTGCTGGCTCTTTGAGCCAGTATGGGACTATTTTAACTAATAATATGCAATCAGAATGAAATAGCCACACCACAACTGATGACAAACCTAGCCAGAAAGGAAACCCAAAGTCACCCAGGGAACCCTGAGATGGACACTCCACTGGGGTATTGCCTGAGCAGCCAGCTTATAGCCAACTTCTGTAAAGCTGTTGAGAGCAGGAAGAAGCTTCTCCAAGCACAAGGGCTTGTGCCACTAACCTTTCCCAGTGTAAAGCAGCCCACAGTCCCACTGGGCCACAGGGACTGACTGGATCCCTGCAGGCTGTTCCTGGGATGTATGGCTCCCTGCCAGACCCTTGGGTGAGAGGTGCCACGCTTGGCACCCACAGGACACCTGCCCTTCCTTTGCCCAGGAACATCCCTGACCTCCTGGGGAACCTCCTTGCTGCTTTGAACTGTGGCACTGTGACTGTGCAGCTCTAGCAAGGACCTAACAGCAAAATCGTATTGGTACACAGTCAGAGAGAGGGCAAAATCTGGTGCCTTGCCCCCACCATCCCTTACTATTTCCAGAGGTTTTATTCCTGGTGCTCTACAGTGCCTTCTCCTCCTCCTTCTTGGGGTCCTTCCTGTTGCTGCCATCACCTCCTGCTCATTGCACATCTCCTGGCTGCTCGACCAGGAGCCCACAGCGGCCATGGGAGTGTTTGCACCCATGTAGGGCCTTCCTCAAAGCAAAGATGAACCTCTTGCCTGAGCCTCACAGCAGCTCTGACTCCAGAGCAAGGCTTTTGAGGAAAACGTGGGGTATGTTAAAGCTGAGTGACTGCTGAGCTCTCTTATTGACTATAATAGGACAGTGAATAACTTTTCATTAGGTGCATGTTTCTGGCAGTGTAACAAGCCCTTACCTGCAATCGTGTGTGGAGCACAAATGGCCTGAAGGCAGCACACATGAAGGAAGAATTCCAGGCCCTTCAATAATGCATTAACATTTTTAGCATACATTCAAAATGTTTAGTGCAGTAGGAAAAACAAGTGTTCTGGTCTCTGGAGCCTTGGTAGTCCCTGAGAGACAAGAAGGAAGGCTCCAGCTTTCCAGCAGTGACTTCCCAGCATGCATCCTTCTTTGAAATATTCAAGCCAAGACAGAAATCAGAAAATGAGTTGGAAAGCAACGATGGCTGTGCAAAGAAATGCACTTTTTGAACCAGAGTAGTTAAGAATGTGTTCCTGGAAAGAGTGACTGTAAATCTGTGAGCCAGATAAAACTGATCCTCTGCCACCCTGACTCCCCTACCCATGATTCTCCTACAGCAGCTCAGAGATGCCCGAGAATCACTCTTGGCCTTTCTCCAGGCACTTCAGCTATGAAAAGAAACAACTAAAGAAGCATCTCTTTAAATAGGTGTTCCCATGGTGCAGGTTAGTCCTTGTGTTGAGTAGAGCTGGCAAATAACCCTGCTCCAGCAAAGAAGGGGTGGGAAAAGGTGTTATTTCAGGAATCAACACCCAGCAGGATTTACAGGCTGTTAATAGGGTATTTTTGTCTGTGATGGAGCTGGAGAGAAAGGGGTGCTGGTGCTGGACAGGATGCAGAAGCAGGAAAGGCTTTACTGATGTGTCCTCCCACAGTGGCACCCAAGGCACTGCCCAGAGTCCTGGCTCAAGAATCCATAGCGACAGTGGCCGAGCATGACTGCGGCACGCTGCTCTGGGCTTCTGCATGGCACCAAATGCACCTGCAAGAGCAGCTGGGAGGTTATCACAGCTTCATCAGCATTTGCTGAACGTCCCCAGGTGCTGGGAGGGGCCGGTGAGAGCTGGCCATGACCCTAGGGCAGGGTTTCCACAGCACTTCCAGCTGCTGGAGCGTCCCCAAGAATAGGTGGCACCCTGACACGCAGCACTCCTCCCCCAGCCCTGCCACAGGCTTCTAGAGGCAAAGCAGCTATTTTGGCCTTGATTTTTCAATTTTTCTTATCTTAAAAACCCACTTTGTTTCTGGCTTGCAGGTATCAATATGAGAAAGGTGCATGGATACAGGAAAACAAATTCAGGGATGCACCTTGCAGAGATGATTTATGTTTCTGCCTTTTTGCAGTGCTTGTACCAAGGTTTCACCAACCTACAGCCCAAAAGTCTGCCTGTAACACCCAGAAATATTCTGCATAAACTGCCGAAGTTCAGCAAAACAAATTTGCCTGGCACAAGCAAGACACTGGGAGCAGAAATTCTTGAAAAATGCTAATAATGTTTCAAACTATTTTTCCCTTAGCTGGGAAATCGTTCTGCTTGAAATAGAACAAGCAGGAAGATGACTGAGAACTTTTATAGCGGTCCCTGAGCCACAGAACATGAGCAAATTTTGTTCTGTTTGTGATGGCTTAGAAAACACTTTCAGCCCTCTCATGTAGGTGAGTTTTCCATTTAGTTGAAGAGAAAATAGCAATATTACTGGCCTCTGTTTGCACTGGCAGCCTCTGTACCTCCACAGAGATGGAGACAGAATTTGCATCCATTTTCCTTCACATTGCATTACTGTGAATGAAACACATTCGCAGTATGTAAATAGAGGACTTAGCCCAGCAGCCCTGCTTGCATGAATAAGTCTTTTAAGCTCCTCTGCCCTTTCTGCCCCATGGCTGCATAGATAAATAAAGAAAAGGCCTTATTGTATTTGTGGTGGCTAAAATTAAAGGTCTATGCTAAACAAAGTAAACTAAGCCTTCACACTTGTCCCCTATCACTTGCTTGCTGCTCCTTAAATCCCTTTCCTTAGGTTCTATTAACTTGGTGGAAGAACGCTGTTCTGGGAGAGTGTTAGAGCTGGAGATGCAGTTGTGTATTGACAATGGTGGGGTCCTTGCCAGATATGAAGCCTAAAGGCACACAACTCATGTGCTGCATCCCCCATGTTCATATAAATAGAGAGTGCTTTATCCACATTCTTTTTATAGTCACTGAAATGTTGTTAAAAGGGAGAGAGAATCCGTGACAAATTTTCAGGCTTGAAAGTCCATCTGGTTTGAACATGGTCAGTTGGGATATAATTGTCTGGGGGGTAATCTGGAAGAGGATGAACCAATCACCCCTTGTCAGTTATGTATCCATGCATTCATACAAGCACGCATCCATCCAGGTGACAGCTGACTTTTTTCTGGAAACAAAAAAAGAAAGGAGAGGGTGAGGAAACACTACTCCACCCCAACACTGCATCCCACATGCTGCAAAGCACAATTTTGCCCCTCACATGCGCCTCCATTGCCCTCAAGGTATCGTCCCAGTCTTGTCCACAGCAAACTGGACCACTTTATTGTGCACCCCCACTTTTCCCAGAACCCTCCCAGCTCCTGCAGCCACATCAGAACTTTCCTTCTCTCCAGATATCCCCAGTTCTCCTCCTCAGGTCCTGGCCATCACTCACCCTTCTCCTCCAAGCCTCTTTAGTTGGCCCGGCCTCTCTCCCAGTCCTGCTCCCCAGGTGTTTGGGGAACACGGCTGTTGTCCCCTCACTCCTTTGTTGTCCCCTAATGCTTCAGCCATGGCTGGTGGAGTCACCTGGCCCGTCCCTTGGTGGGCTCACAGATCCTGTGTGAGTGGGTGAAATCCCAGGGTATGGCACCACACATCTTCCAGGCAGCTCCACAAGACCATGGTCTCTCCTAAGTGGAGCTGAAGTTTCTAGGGGATGCAGAACTAGAGCTGGGATGCTGAAAGTCCCAAATTCCTAACATCCACGGACATCAGAGACCTTTTCTATCACTTGCCCTGACCTCCCCACCACAGCCTGGACTCGCTTGTGCTATGACAGTCCTCTCCTCAGGAAAGTGTGTTGCTTTCCTTTAAGGAGTGGGAGAAATTGCAGGATCTGTACCTCCAGCCCTGTGCCTTCAGTCACCTGTGAAATTTTTAGGAGTAAAAATAAGGGGCTGAAGGTCACAGCAAAAAAGGTGCTGGGAAGGGGTGGATATACATCTTCAGCATCCCTCAGAAAACCTGAGAAACATGCAGCTTCCCTGGGATGTTTCAAATGTTACTCTTCAAAGAGAGAAACCCAATGCCTAAAACAAGTTCTTGGTGTTTTCTGCAGAAGGTAGGTGCTGCCTCTGGGTAGCAATCAGCATCCTTCTCTCCATACTCCGGGTGCCTTCCAGCTTACTGCCTGCTCCCAGCAAATCCTCCCACGTGGCAAACCTTTGGTTTACTGCTCACACCTGGCTCATATCACACTCCTCCTCACAGAAATAGCCCTGTTGCCACAAGCTTTGCTGTGTCTTCAAGGTGCTCAGGTCCCCATCAGACCAGGGTGTGCAGCACAAAAGAAAATTCAGTCCATTTTTTGTCATTCCAGTAATTCCTCAGGGAAGGAGAGCCATCTCAGTGTGTGGGCAGCCAAAGAGCCAGCACTAGGACTGGCTGAAAGGACTTCATCCTTTCCACACTTGCTGTCCTTGCAGCAGAAATACTCCTGCTGTGCTAATGGGATTAAAAAGATGGGTACCCAGGCACTAAGAATTAAGAGAATTTGAGCTCAAAACATGGTTGAGTTTTCTTTTGAAATGGCCGTGCAAACTCACAAATGACTAGCATATAGGGATCAAAACTTCCACATTAGTAAACACAAAAATGGACTTGGCACCTTTTCTTAAACTAAAATGTTATGAATGTAGTGGAGTTTATTTGTAGGCCAAGGCATTATGGTAACAGAACATAAACTTTTAGGGCAGACAGTTATCTGGCATAATAATTCTGTCTTTACTCATTAACAAACATCAGTAAATGCGTGCTGTAGACACCAATATTGGGAAGTGTCGGGTACAGTGGCTTCTTTGTGAATGAATGGTCTTTCTCTGAGAACTAGACCGCCGGTAATTAATTATCTCAATGTCTTTGATCTATTTACTTTGCACATATTTCATCTGTTTTGGTTTGTTACTTGCATTTCAATGACCTCTCACATTATGGAGCAATTCCTTCTGTTGGGAAAATTGCCTTTCCCTTTCCCATGGGAGCACAGCAGTGGACTAACTGCTTCTCAGAGATGACAGGTCCATTTTTTACTTCTGTGAGCATGACTGCACTGATTTAAGGAATCTGCCCATATACAGCTGAGGAGTTCACTCCTATGAAGCCTATGATGTGCATTTATAGCAAACTGCAGACTCTTTTTGGACTGTGAAGTTATTTGCCTGTTCCCTCAGTTTTAAAGTTTAAATGTAGACAGAAATGGCAAAGGATCACTTCCATTAAAGATGTCTCCACTCATTAAAAGCAAGATCATCTCTATTTCTAACTACTACTTAAATACTTAATTGTATTTAACACAGTAATTACAGTGAGATGGAGTATGTATTGATTTACCTTAGATTTTCCCAGGGGCAGTTTTACTAGGTATTACATGTGAACTTGAATTTTAAAAAAGGGCTCCCTCTTTCTCTCTTTCTTTCTCTCTTTCTCTTTTTTCTTTTTGCCATGACAGATGAAAAACCCATGCCGACAGCACATCCGTGAAATCCGTGTGGGGTTTTTTTTCAGATTATTGGGATTGGAACATTTTGGGTAGTTTCCAAGTCCTTCCTCCCACAGCCTGTTATTTCTGAGTATCTGGTGTTTTAGCAATTTATGCCATGCATTATATGCTATAGTAAAAGCATACCTGAGAGGGACTTGCAAATATTTTATATACTTTTGGTTTCCACTCTTGAAACATTCCACTCATCTCAACATTGAAAAATGCACAGCAAACAACCTTTAACTGGAACTATTGAAATAAAATCACAGTTAATTTTGCATCCAAAAGCTATGGCTGAGTCCAGTTGTAGTTTGCTATAACCTTGCCCATTCTCATACAAACCAGTACTTCATTTCAGACAAAATTAGTTCTAGGTTGATGTATACTGGAGACATTGAGCTCAAGACAAGAAGCTGAGGTTATATTACCAGAAGACAAGTTATGTCACCTCATCACTGTAGGAGAGGGACAGCACGGCTCTGCCAAGGACACTGGAGTACAATTCACACCCTGTGTCTGGAGGCCAGGGATTCAGTCTCCCACCCCGGAGTGCTGCTGTGGTTTGAACGTAGCCTGCTTCTGTGCTCCAGCATCACACTGTCACCAGCCCTCTCTGCTGTTTGCCTCCCTTTGTGGTTCCTCCTGCAGGAAGGGCCAAGATTGACTGGGTTTGCCTTCCAGAGTGATGTTAGGGCATAAACAACATTTGCTCTCTTTTAGTTTTTTTCTTGACTGAACAGCTGCCCTTGAGCTGCACCATGAAGAAAATGAATTTGTCTGAGCTAATAAAGTGTAAAATGTATTGGACAAAGAGCACAGCAAAAGGATGTTTTAACAAAACATGTTTTGTGCTTGCTTTGAGCCACCATGATGCCCAGGCAGAGGAGGGAAGAAGAACTGGCATCCCACCAGCTCTCCGAGCTCTGGACCTGAAGTGCTTGCAGCCAGCTTTGGAGTTGTCCTATCTGCCACTGCCCCGCCAGTCCCTCAGCAGTACCTTGAGATGCAGAAGCCACTGCAGTTCTAATCCTCTTTTCCTCTACTTTTTGTGCCAGGGAGTGGCCAACAACAGCAACCAAGGGCTGGAATGCCCGTGCATTATATATCTGACATGGAAGAGCAGTGCTGGCAGCATTTTAAGGCACTCTGCAAGAGGCAGTCATTGAATGACGCTGTGGGAAGTATCCTGCATCCATTCATCAGTGGCTTGCACTTAGGGGACACAAGTGCCTTGCCCAGAACCACAGAAAGATAAGTTGGGGCTTAAAGAGGATGAGATTTTGTCTTCCAGACCCCAGCAATCAGATTGGCAGTAGGCAACCTTCCAAAGTCCTGTACCAAGCTGGCATTTTCAACATTAGAGGTTATGTGCACTAAGAGAAACTCAGCAGAAACTAGGAGGGTCATGGCTGCCAGTCTCCTTTTGGCAGGTCGTGAGCAAGACCTCAGAGCCCCTTACAAACACTTCTCTAAAGATGCCATAGTGCCCCATCCCTGTCTTGCAGTTACTCTGCTCTTTCACCATGAGCGTGTGCTGCCACGATTCACTCCCCACATTAGACCACATCATTTTTCCACTGAAAGGAAAATTCAAAACCTGCATTCCTAGTAGGAGAATACAGCTGTGCAAAGAGGAAATCTCATCCCTCTGCCTCCTGAGTTCAGGACTCAGACATTTTGTCTCTTCCAGGAGAACAAAAATTTGTGTTTATTGCAAATGCTTCCCTTTTACACTCATTTTCTGTCACCAGTTGCAAAAATCCCTTCTAAAGTTTAATATAAGACTTCAGCTTAAGACAAGTCATTAATTCCTATCAGTCTTCCTTTTTTCTTTAAGAAGAAAAACTCAGGGCCTTGCAAGATAACTTACTTATGTGGTTATCTCAGACTGCCCTCTTATGGCAAAATTTTAAACTGTAAGTTTTCTTAGGCTTTTCAAAGGTTTTGTAAGTTCAGTTACTGAAAAGTCTAGTCTTAAAAATTACTGAACAACGAGAGGGAAGAAGCCATGGTTGCCTGATTCATTTCTGTCCCATACAGGTCCTGTCACTGAGTCATCCTGCCAGTCCCAAGCACTGCCAATCCCCTGGTCAGCAGCTTGGCCAACACGTGGTACCCTTGTGTTTGCCCATCCTTCCCTTTCTCCTCTGGCAGCCCAGCTATGCCCAGCTGGCGCGTGTGTTCAGGGAGTTTTCTAACACACTTGTGCTTTACACACACATACACACTGCTCTTCACATACATTAGAGAAGGCCTGACTTCTTGGAAGCGTGTCTTTCCTGCAGGATGAAGGCTGTCAGTGGTCTCCAAATCCCTACAAACTGGAGGATTTTCTCAAACCCAGGGTCAGCTGTGACGAGGTTTTGCTGAAGCCATAGGTGAGCTCTGCCATGCTGCAGAAAGCTCAAAAACACCTGGACAGCAGAATTACTGGCCACCAAAGTGATCCTAAAGGCCACCTCAGCTGGCTGTGGACAAACGTGTGGATGTGGCAGAGCTCTGCATGGGTGGAAATGAGCAAGCAGGCAGGGTAATCTGGAGCCTCCACCCCAGCTCTTCAATGCTGCTCCAACCATTGGTTGGTCCTGGCTGCTCCTCCGCAGGAAACCCATCTTGCCTCACACACGGTGGCCTCTTCTGTGACTGAAGAAAGACACATGCAAAGGAGTTTCTCACCATTTTAGAGCTAGGGTGGGGAGGAATCGACCTAATCTGTGCATTCATGTAATCCATTCAATGTGCAAACACCTTAAAAAACCAGCAGTCGCTTACTTCAAACACGCAGCTTACACAAGTGGTAGAGAGAGGACTGGAGAGCGCTCTTTCACTGCCCCCTAAGCCCTCACGGTCCTCACTGCGGTCGCTGCCGGGACACCTGGAGCCTTGCCGTGTTGGCACTGACCACGTCCGGCTGTGACTCTCAACCAGCGCTCGCAGCCGGGCCGGGGCGGTGCAGCGTGCCCGGAGCTCTTCCACACCCACCCGCTAGAGGACAGCAGGAGGGTGTCCCACAGCCGGCTGCTGGTCACAGCCCGCGGGCACGGCGAATGCAGCCGCACCGAAGTTAGCAGAAAGTAGTCTGTACACAGGACAGCAAGGAACTGATAGCTCAGGTGACATTTTGGTAGCGAGGTCTGGCTCAGGAAGGAAACCAAAAAACGACTCTGCTTCAAAGTATTGTCAGCTTAAGCCACTACTGCTTTCTTCTGGGACAGTGCCCTGGATCTCCCGTAGCTGTGTGACAAGGAAAAACGCCAGGGATGTCATCTGCAGTGTACAGACCCTTGCCAACTGCTCAAATTCCCAGGCAGAGAAAGGAAACTATAGTGGCAGCACTGCTTGTTCTAACAGTGACCTGGAGAAAAACTGTATTTCATTTCCAGCCATGCAAAGCCAGCGATTATTTAATCCACAGATCTATCTACATTCTCCCTCCAGCACCAGTGTGTCTGAGGTACAGCCCTCCCCTGACTGCAACAACTTACAGGCTGGGAAAGAGACATACATCTCCTGCATGACCATACAGTCCTTTGGTAGAAGTTATTTCCTCTTACAGCTGAATTATAGATAGCGAGATAGGTGGAGTACGTGAACAGATACTTGACTCATCAACATTTTTTTCAGTCTCATTTGGCTCCCAGCTCTTAGTGTATGTTACCTTGCCTGAGTTATGAAGCCTCCATGTGACCTCTTTTATTTAGATATTCAGTCTGGAAAATCAATACCCTGTGTTTTGATTGCAAAACCAGGAGTCGCACCTGGTTTATGCATTACAGTCCTGCACAGACTGAGAAGGGAGCCCATTTATAAGCACAAAACAGCAACTTCAAAACTGTTCTATGGATTTGACATGAGAAACAGTTATATTGTATGAATGTCAGCAAAACACCTTCCCTCAAAATTAGAAGACTACAAACAAGAAAGCACTGAGTTTCCAGAAGACCAAAATTCACTGCATGAAACCAGTGAGGAAGCAAAATAAATAAAGGTCTGGTTCCTCTCTAATGAGCAGGTGCCCCTGCTGTGAAAACTCTTTTCTCCCAGGAGACACTTGCTTACCTGCTAATTCAGCTTGGGAAATGGGGCTGCACTCCCTGCAGTGACTTAGAATAAGCCAATTCTCTCCCTCAGCCATCTCCTTTCCTGTGTATTAAGTGGAGATGATCATCATTACTTTTACTGCCTTATCCATCTTGGATGATGGATTGCATGAGCCTGAGGACTTTTACAGGCTCTGTTCCACTTGTACAAGGAATGTAACATCTGAGGCTCTACCTTCCAGGCTGCCAGCTCAGTCCATGAAGCCCAGACTCCAGCCCCCCAAACAAGAGTAGGTTTGAACATGACGCATTAAAGGACAACTGCGTTGATGCCAAAGGACACTCTGCATAGTCCTGTGTGGTTCCTTTTCCAGCTGTTTACTCCAGAGCCACTGTGAGTGGAGATTGTTTTCTGGTTCCTTTCCTCAGGTAGCCTGATATCCATCAAACCCTCCTGTTTGCACACAGGACCCAAACACAGTTTTGCTCCAGTCCCTGAGCCAGGCACTCTTCCCAGACCATGACTGCCTCAGTGAACCTTTAAAAAAGCTCCCTACTGCCCTTGGGATCTTGCAGGCTGGGGCACAGATTCTGTGTTTTAGTTTCACCCAGCTGTTTTCCCCGACATGTGGTCACAGACAGGCAGCATGATAAATATCTTCCCTCACACTTGACAGAGCAGCTTGGAGCCTCTGACAGCCCTCTCTGGAGGGCATGCAGCATCCCACACCTCCTGCTTCTTCAGAGAGGGAGAGGAAGCTGTGCACAAGGTGTCCTAGGTAAAGAAAGATTTTAAAAGGGTCTTTAAATCATCAAAACTATTAAATACGTGACATGATTTCTTTGCCTACATAATTCCTCTATCTCCATTCTCTCCCAATAATAAAATGGGTATGGGGCAAGCAGGAAAACCTCATGCAAAATCCTTAAATTGAGGATTGTGCAATTGCAACTCGTAGAGAGGACAAGGAGCTGCCTTCTCTCCGAAATAAACCAATTATCTGGACCAGCTAGGTCCAACCTGTCATTGCCCAGTCTCACCAAGCAACGCTTCGGTTTATTCAGCTTTCTCACACATGCTGACATCCAAGACATCTGAATCATGAGAGATTGTGAGAGCACCAAATGAAAACACACCAGAAAGACAGCATCCTCGGAAAGAAGACATTAGGTTGAGGTCAGTGCCAAACCGAAAGAAGAGGAGGGAGAAAGTTTGGGGCAGTATTGCGCTCTCCAAGGCATGTGTTACACATTGCTAGTGTCCCTGGAGCTCTGGGCTTTGTGGGTTTCTGAACCCTAACCCTAGGCGTAACCCTAGGCAGAGTTCCCCATGAGGGGAGGGTGAAACCTCAGATTAAGCTTTCCCAGAGGAGCCTGCACAGATCTGGCCCTGGGGCTTATGTACCAGGGAGTAGCAGAGGTAGCTGTGGACCCTTAGAGGTTAGTGTATAACCAAATGAAAGCAAAGTCTGGATTTCATGAAAAATGTTGGTCAGTGTTCAACAAAACTACAAGTTAAAAATATCACAAGGGTTTTTTTAGTTTTAAAAATAGCCTGTTAACTGAGGACGTTGGTAAAAATGGGCAGTTTCTGCAGCCTCAGTGACTGCCTTGTCTTCCCTACAACAGTCTGGATGTCTTTGCAAATGCCCACAGACTCCTGCTCGTTTTACCTTTCATTTTAAATGACAATATGAAAGCTCTTCACTGTGGTTGACATCCTTCTGACCACCAACTACCTACAGTGGTCACCAGTGGAAAGCCCCAGTGCTCATCACCAGTGACCACACTATTTAAGGCCTGGACACTGCAATTTGCTGCACAGCAGCAGTCCAGCAAGTCCATGTGATGTCCCTCGTGTCAAGCCCAAGACACCACAACATCTATAATTGGAGCAGGACATGCCTGTGGCATTGTGGTGAGCATTATCAGCAACTTCCTTTCTGCTGCTACTTGCAAGAGGTTGCTGCTGATATACCCAAGGAATTATGAGCCTAGCTGAGTTGCAAGAGCAGTGTTATTTTCTCCATCTTTCTTCCTACTTCCCTGTCTGAACTGATGTTCATTTCCCTTGTTTCTGATTTGCCCTAAGTGCCTCAGTGGAGGGACCACCTTTTCATCCCGCTGTTGCAGCATCCATGACTGTGAGGCCCCAGTGCCTGCTGGGCACAGGAGCAAGATAACAGTTCTGTGTCTGTGATGAGCACTCTGCCTGTGAATCTGGAGGTCTTCATCCAATTAAAAAAAATGTTTGAAATAGGGTTCATGAAGTGTACAAGAGGACCTAGTTCAGTGCTGTATTCCCAGGTCAGTGTATGCTCCAAGGAGAGGCCTGCCAAAAAGATTAATTGTGGTGAAAAGCCTGGGAAGTTAGAAAGATGGCTTTGAAATCTGGTCAGTTTTAAAAACCAAAGTGGTTTCTAAAGTCATGCCTCCCAAATGCCCTTTGCAACCAGCAGTGATTTCACAATCTTGTCCTCCCATTTCATTGCGTTATTTTTTTACCTTTATTTCATAAAAGACTCACTTGTGTGGTGGGGCACAAAAAATCCCCAAACAGCCAGAGAAAGGCTACAGACAGTAAGTCCACAAGGTTGTTGAGGGTTTGAAGTAAACAAACAGGAAAGACATTTCCTTGAATTGCTTCAGGTTCTAGTACACTAAGGAGGTAGTTTTGCCCATATTAGGTGAATTTTTTTTCAGAACTGGGTTTTCTACTGTTGTTTCTCAAAGAGACAGCTTGAACTTCTCACTGCCCACAAAGAGCACAACTAAGTCTGCAGCGAGTCCTGGTTCCTGATTGTCTTGGCAGTAGAACCACAAAAATTACATCATCTCCTCCTCTACGTAAACTAGTGTCACATCTGTTTTGTAATTGCAGCTTTTTGCCGCAACAGCACTGGGTGACTGTGCAGTAAACTGTGCTAAATGTCAGCACTGGATAACTAGAAGCTGTCGTAATCCTAGGTTAGGCTCAAAAGTCAGTGCTTTCTTTTTACATTTTCCCCTGTAAGCAATAAACAGTGGAGGAAAGAGAAGCCTCCAAAAATTTTACAAAAAGTGAAACATAAATGTGAATTATTCTACTGTCATTATTAATAAAATAGCATCAGGCATGTATTTAAAAAAAAAGTTCTTACAGAAAGGAAGAAGTGTGCCTTCATGTACAGAACAGTGGGAGCAGGCATTACAGCCAGGGGCTACCTTAGGGGCTGAGGGAGCACCCCTGCTCCTGGATCTGGCCACCCTTCCCCCCTCTATTTCACAGCCAAGGCTTGGGTGAGCAAAGAGGCTGACTTCGGAGCTCCTTCCATGGGGAAGTCCAGCATCAGCCTTCCTGGCCACTCCCTGTCATCTGGGGAGGGAACTTCCACCCTCTGGAGAAAACATCATTAATTTTCCACCATGTTTCCAGATGTTTATTATTTTTCTTTCTTCTTTATGTAAGGGCTTTCTGAAAGACACCTCAAGTTTCGGCAAGGCAGCTGTCAGTCAAAAGAACTTACTGGTACTTAACCCCACACAGATGAGGCAGCCCAAGAAGCATGACAACTAAAACAATTAAATATCACACACTTCCTCTCCTATCCCCTGTGTCTATATTATCCATTTAAATGCAGTCTCTTCCCTGTAGGATCTTCCTCTTGCTATGCATTTGTACCATGCCTGAAGGAGCAGGATGCATCTTGTGGGAGACAAACATGTACATGTACGTGGGCATGCACTGATCTTCCACCCAGACCTGTGAATGTTTCCAAATACACAAATACCACGGGAAAATAAATATACAAAGCATAAACCATCCTTCAAGACCAGGTTTGTAGTTCTTGCAGATCCCCAAGCTCTCACTGGAGTCAAGGGAAATACTGTAAGCACAAAGAGTGCATGCTGCTTTCTTTGCTACGTGATGTGCTCATGTGAGGCAGCTGTTGGCTCTCCACCCCCAGTGTTTAGGCAGTAACAGAAGGGAAACAAAACAAAATGCGGTCTGAGGCCCTGGAAATGCACAAGTAGACAAAAAGAGCTGGGCCAGAAGAAACAATTTTTTCTTCTGTGTGCCTGTAATGTTTTATGGTCTTTGTTTCTCCCACAGAGGGGTTTCTAGGTAAGAGTTATCTCAGCCATGACATATTTTAATTACTTGATAGTCTAGTGACGTTTCTATACAAAACTGTTTAATTGTTGCAACTAGGAAGCTGAAACTTTCCAGGGCTTTCTTTTTTTCTTTTTTTCTTTTTTTCTTTTTTCTTTTTTCTTTTTTCTTTTTTGTTTTTCTTCTGTTTGTTTTTTGGTTTTTTCTTTTTTTCTTTTTTTTTCTTTTTCTTTTTTTTTCTTTTTCTTTTTTTTCCCCTTTCTTCTACTGCACTGCTTTTTCCTGCCCCAAAGCCCTCGTTTAAACCTGCATGAGGAGCAATGTCTGGCAGAGAATCGACTGATCACACCGCAAACATGTCACCACGTTTCCGCTGGTTTATTTGGGGAGACTGTAGCTGTGTCAATGGCAGATCTCTTGCTCACACATGGGCAGGGTTTTTGTCTGACCCTACTGTGAGAAGGGACCAGGGGAACCAGAGGGCCCTCATTTACACCCTAATCCACCCCGATGGCAATTCGTTATTTCCTGGCCTCTCCTTATCTCCGTCATCCTCTTCATATGCTTATCTCACCATCTCCGAATTGTGGATAAGTAACAGCAACCCTTTAAACTGCTGTTCTACAGGCAGGAAAATGACAACAAATTTTGGGTTTACAAGTAGTTATCAAAAAGCAACTGCTTTTACAGCAAAACTGCCCTTACTTTATGTGCCACTTTCACATTCTGGTTTTGTTTCCTCTCTGTAATTTAGTCAGCAGGGGAGAGACATATAAATTTCCTGTGCATGCTGCCAGCAGTTTTTGCCCTTGAAAGCTCAGATCAGCAGGTAGCAAGCTGGGGCTGCTCGGGATCCACACGAGAGCGGCAAAATCAGCGCCGGGATCTGTAGGAAGCAATGAAATCGTATTAACTTGGTAGAGGTGTGATTTAGGAAATCTCACGTTGTCACATACCTTCGAAGATAACAACCATAAGACCCACAATAAATAAACGTGATAACAGCAATAGTTAGTGTTATCTTTACATTTCAAGTTTAAAAAAAAAAAAAAAGAAAAGAAAGAAAGAAAAAAGCCCAAAACAATCTTTCATTGTTTCGCAGGACTGGTCTCTTGCAAGTTGAAATAAAGTACTGGAGCAATATACTGTTCTCTAGGGGTTAATGTTACATTAATCAGAACTGACAAGCATGAAAATCATTCTTTGTTGTCTTTAAATTGCTAATTTAAGATTGAAATCTAAAACGCTTGAGCACTGATCGTTAACACTGACGCTCAAACAAAACCCAAGTAAAATCTTCTCTCCTATGGGCACCTAAACAATTGTTTTACATTTGGTTGAGAAAACAAATGCAAAGTCTGTAACTAAATCCTAATGTATCGTTTAAGTGTTTCCATTCACAGGCTTTCTTTGGCTAAACTTCAACGAATTGTACTACAGTTTAATTGAAAAGCAGCATTTGCACAGGCATTTACATCTGAAGGCAGAAATAGTGGCATTGTACCATGTGGTGCAGTGGCAGCAAGAATTCTCTCAAATCCAGGTTTTTTGCAGGTGTTTTTTTCCAGTTGCAGAGGTACTGCAAAGAGCTGATTCTCAGTTGAGATACTGAGCAAAGTCTGAGATATTCAGCAACAAGAAGCTTATTGAATAAGCTCATTGAAGTTTAAAATATGTATTAAAGGGTCCCGTCGACCCCAGTACAATGGAGATGGACACCAGATAAAATCAAGGGGAATAACACACCATCAACTCCGCAGCTATAAAACTAACCAAAACAAAGTATGTAGCAGCAAAACAAATAGACAAGCATGTCCTTCATCTGTTTCTTTGATGGAATTACAGGCTGTGTTAGGGACCATATCAAGTCCAGTTTCTTTTGCCAGTTTGAATATTTGCAGGTTCAGATCTATTTGCAGACACAGCTCCCACTGAAGTCCTTGGACATACGCATTTGCCGCTGAAATAAGCTGAAGCTGAATCTCCAGCTTGGTTGAAGCAAACTCTCTGGCCTAAAACCATTTAAATCCAAACCCATCAACGCATCTGTTTTGACCTGTTCCGTTGTGATGAGGAGGGCGGAATAAAGACATCTGCGACACAGCCATTCTCTGGGTGACTGTACGGATACTCCAGTGGGAGGATGAGAGTAGGAGAAGGGCTGGGGAGAAAAGCAAGCTGTGCCCTCAGTCTCTCTGAGGAGCCAGTGAGCTACAGTAGCTGTGATAGCCCGCATCCAGAGTGAAGAATGTCACATTTATCACATCTGAGCACTTCGCCTTTCTTTGCAATTACAGTAAAGCAGGGCTGAGTTATGCAGACATACTTCCCACATCCATTGACCTCGATGGGAGATCCATAGCAAATCTTAGGGCAGAACCTGCTACACAAAAGACCTGTTAAAAACAGAAGCACTGTCATGCAGAACAAGCCCTTAGAGTAGAAGAAAAGGACTCAGCATTTGGCCAAGGAGTGGGGTCATGCACTGAGGGTGCTTTGTATTCTGGGAAGGATGTGGGAGGATGACTCTCCAGGCTCATGCGGAGCAAAGGCAGAGGAATACAGGATTTAGGGAAAGCGAAAATGCAAGAGATTCTGAGCACTCTCTCATCTGGCAGCCAAATCCAGAATATGAAGGTTTCTGCAGAGGAAAGCACTTATCTTTCCTTCTGGTTGATAGGAGTGTAACATTGTCCTTGAATTAGGAATTAATTGGAGCAACATTCCTTTGTTTGTTAAACCCCAGCACCACTAAGAAATCTCCTTCTGCTGTCTAGACTCAAAGTCAGCTCGAATCTAAGTATAACCAAATCAGATATCCATCATGTGGTATGCTCCTAGAGCAGGACCCAGTGGAGGAGGTGAAGAAAATATTGATGAAAGTGTTTTCACCAGGATATTTTGGATTCATAGTCATAAGGGATAGCTCCTGAGTCTGAAAATTAAGAATATTTTTGCCTGTACACTTGTTTTTAAAAGAAGCAGTGGGAAGATTTGATTTATATATTTTTGTTGCATTAAATTCTACCTCTTGACATTTCCAATGCATGTTTAGCTGTTTTCTATGAAAGACTGGCAGAAACAGGAGCTGTCTGATCAGCCCAAGGAGAACAAGCCAAATGGTTAATAATGAAAAGGAACCTTAGAGTCTCAGACCTTTCAATTAAAATCAACAGCACATGCCTAAACAATTGTTTGTTAAATTTTCACTTCTATTTCAAGCTATTTAAAAATGAGAAATAATAAGCAAAAAAACCTACCCTAAAATGTCATTAAGTATTTTCGAGCATTTAACATTGTCAATAGGCCTTCAAAGCCCTGGGTCTAAATACTTCTATACTGTTTAGCCATTTTACCCATGGAGATAGGTTTGACTGCATTTGTCTGGCAAAGCCAATGTGAAGAACTAAAGGGAAATCAAATGGGAGGAAGAAGGGTGGAATAAGCATGGCATTAACCTTGACAATTACAGTCTTCACTCAAATCAGTATTAAAGTTAGTATTTTCTGTTTTCTTTATTCTTATAAAGGAAACTAGGGAAAGTCTTGGAAAAAAATCTAGCGATCCCTAATGTCATACGTACACTTCACAAATTTTGTTTTGCTTTTAAATCTGCAGATCATTTGAAAACTCAGGAGTCATCACAAACTTTCACCCTATTTTTGAAAAACGCATATTTACAAAATACATCTTCTGTGTTTGGACCCAGTTGAAGTTTGATGAAATGAGTAGGGGTGGGATACAGTAGACCGGCAGACACCCAAACACAAGTATCCCTACACAGGCTGCAAGTGCAGGATTCAGTTGCCTAAGGATAGATAAGGCATCTGTCACCCCCGAGGCATCTGGGTTGAGGAGAGGTGCCCACACCCACAGGCAGCTCCAGGAAGATTTGGTTCTTCTCAGACCCCTCATGTCAGTCAGCCTCCAAGGATGCCTTTGGTGCCCAGAGATGTCTCTAGCGCCTATATTTAAGCAACTAAGCGTGTCTGAATTCCTGTCATAGGCAATGGAGATCCTAGGCTTTATTCAGTTGCCTACATGTCAGAATCTAAAGCAGTGTGAGAATCCCCAAGGTTCTGAGACACCCGCCCAGAGCCAGCAGATATGGCACAGATATGGGAACTGGTGCATTTCCAGAAGGATACTCGGAGACCAGGAAGGACATCCCACAGCCTCTCAACTGGCACTTGATGTTCGCAGAATTAAATGGGCTCTTGGCAAGTGGATTCAAAGGAGATTGAATTCTAGAGATTCACTGAACCAGCCATCAGCTCTCTGCTTAGAGTCAGCCTAAGGAGAGCTACAGTGCTCAGTTAAGCACCCAGTACCATTGGAGAGGTCACAGGTTAGCCCATCTTGTCTCCAGCTGCTGCTCCAGAAGGGCATTACAGTCCTGCAGGTTACATGCCAGGTTGGCCAACCCTGTTTGAATGTCTCACACCACCGAAGTACCTCAGGTATATCTTACACAAGTTCCTCCCTCACCCCCAGCTCTACTGGGAATTAAAACACTTAGTTCATAGGTAGACACCTACATGTACAAGTCTTCATCTTGAACTGAACTGCAACCCAAAAGCTTCAAAGGCGCTGGAGAAAATCCTGTTCTTTTCAGGGTTACACACAGAATTTCTCTCTGAGCCCTGAATCTCTTTACCGGTAAATTGAAGTATTTTGTTTGTGTCAATAAACATAGCAACACAACAAACTCTCACTGCAGATGTTGCATGAAGGTAAGCATGCAAATGTTCTCCAGAGAGGTAATACTGGTGCATATGTGTATTGAGCTTTTAGATACGCTTTCCAAGATTCACCTTCTTCTGCGCTGTTTTAAAATGCTCCCATTGTTTTGGAAAAAAAAGTTTTCTATTTATCACCTAGGGCTGAACTGGAAAGCATCAAGCTGCTCATACTAAAGTATGTAAATTTGTGTTTTATTGTCGCTCCCCTCATGTCATCTGTTTTCTGTGCCTCGGATGTGCAATTAACTCCATGTAGTCAGGCCCATCTGCCAACGTCTACACAGGACATGACTGTACTGCTGTAAAAGCAAAAGAACAAATTTCCTGATCACCAGTATTGCCTTGCACTTCAGGGAAGCCGTCTGGCTCTACAGGAGGAGAAATTTCATACAGGAGCAGCTTGAACTCAAGAGAGTTCCTGGTGCAAGCGCTACGGGTGCAGGCAGAGTGAAACCAGAGCAGTGACCTCACATCCTAGCAGTGTGGCTCCCAGGTTGACATCATACCCTGCAAGCACCAGGGACACACACGAGCACCACTCCGAACTGGGGAGCTGCAAACAAGTAAAAGTGTTCACATCAGCAAGAGCAAAAGATGACTCCATGTTTGTTTAAAGCTTGCTTCCATTTCTTTAGCTTACGTAAGACTTTTCTCTCTTTCCCTTTTCACCAGCTTTGAGCATTCAAACCACAAAACCAGACCCAAACCTAGTGGAGACAAAGACACCTGGTATCACATCAACTCTCCTTCCAGATAGACTCAGAAGGCTTGGTTAGCCTACCACTTTGTTGTCCTGGAGTACCAAAAACTATTACTATTTCATAATTATGTTTATATTTGACAGAAATTTGAAATTTCCTACTTTCACAAAAGTTAGATGCCTCACTTGGAATAATAGCATATGATGTTTCCTTCTGCCAAATGCACTAAATAAATTTTTTTTCAGTTGTATTAATGCAGTAGTTGTATATAATTCTGGCAACCATTTAAAAATACATTAAAACTATTTGCCATACTGGAACACCTTAACATTAAGTCAGAGGTGGTGTTTCAGTTAGAGGTGGTTTTTCCCCTCCAGAGAATGTTTTCACGCATAATAGGAGGTTACATTGCTTATAGGGATTTATTACATCTGCTTGCTTCTTGACAAAAAATTTTGTATCTGTCATCCATTTTCATAAATGCCCAATGAATTTTAAATTAAACTACATTTGGGAAATCAATTTCTGTCTGTCTCAATAAATCACAACATTCTAGCTGTAATGTCTGGATGGTGGAAAGGAGTTGGGTCTCATTATGAGTCCCCTAAGGCTCAGGAATTCTCTTATCAGCCTTGAATGTTTTTAAGGTGGATGTTATTTAGAAGAATAAATACATGACTCAGAGAAAGGTTAAAGGAAGGTGAAAAATTTTAAGCGGGCTGTCACTAAAGGCACACATGAAGCAGGGTGGATATGGTAAGAGCAGCACACAGCAATTCAGTGACTTACTTGTTATGCCGAAGCCAAATCCCAGCTCCAAATCAATACTTTGCAATGGGTTAGCCGATGTGGCAGGAACAGAGATTGAAGTCTGCCTTAACCCAATAAGGGTATGAAATGTGCTTAGTGAGTATCAGCTGAAATGTTGTCCATTAACACGGGGAAACCACACACAAACACAAAAATAAAAATAATACTAACTTTATTCTGTGTTAAATCAGATACTGCAGAGATAGCAGAGACATGGCAAATCTCTGTTATCACTCGAATAGGTTTTTGAAATATAGGTGCTATTTGATGAAAGAGAAAGGGGTACTAGAGAATTGATAGACTACCAAAATTTAAAATTGGCATAAATAAAAACGAATTTTTGAGGATCATAATCACTTTGGGAATAGCTAATTAAACCAACCATTTAGGATATAGAGGGAGCTGGTGACAAGGCCTCAGGCTGCAATGGCTTCGAGTAGGGTTAAGTATGTGCATGGCTGAGAGCCACCATTTCCCATTTGCATTGCTGACCTTAGCCTTCCTGTGAGCAGCCCAGGATCAAAGTCTCCTCTGGATGCTTAGGAAAAACAGGATTTGGGATTCTTTCTCAGTGCTGTGGATGGTAATAGCGTGAGTCTCACCCATACTTCAGTCACCCGGAAAACGTGGACAAGACCTGCAATGTGTGCGGAGGCATCAGGAGCTCGGACTGCCCCTCTAAAGGCTCCCAGGGCTGCAGAGCCCTGGTGAGAGCAGCCTGTAAAGGCAGCTGAAGAGGTCGCAGTAGGGATGGCGAGTCAGTCTGGTCTTGAGAGCAGATCCAGCTTCCACTTAACCAACGCACAGACACGCACACAGAACTGGATTGAGACCCCCAGTGTGAGAATAGTGTAATAGGATTCCAGTAAGAAAAAGCATGGAAGGGTTAGTTTGCCAACTATGAATCAAGAGGATTGCTACTGTTAAAGATGGAGATAGGAAATTGACAAAATAGTTATTTGAAAATTGTTAAAGCTGTCTTAAAACACGTAATAGGGATATGCAAATATGTGGAATCACTAAGCATGAACAATTTTCATAAATATTTTGATTAGGCAACAGTATTTCCCAGTTTAAAGTTAGAAGTTTGAAACACATTTGAAGCCTAATGACTTTACCTGTATACATTTTTAATGACCTTCTGAAAGCACCATGATAAAGTGACCCTGCAGACAAATGGAATTCTGCCTCTTGGCCACATCCTGCTAACACCATCTCAGCAGTCTCATTAGAAACAGAAAGAATGGGAATGCACTACTGGAGCAGAACTGAGGCAACTAGGGCCTATAGATTTCAACTTTTAAACTGAAACACATTTTCTATGATGATACAACTAGAAACACAGAAACAGACGTGCATGATTTTGATGCTGGCATGAAAACATCCTAATGCATAACAGATCCAAAACAAGAGGGGGGATCTGAAATGCTCACACTCTGCATCAAACCACTACTTGTTTATGATGACTAAGCAGCAACGCGCACATCACAACCACGTTCTACGATGGCCAGCAGCACCTCACACTGACTTTCTGAGCAGGTTCACATAAACCACAAGCCAACCTGCTCCAGTATGGATGCAAAAAGTGATGCTGCCCAGTCAGGAGGGGGTTTTCACAAGATTCTTCTTGTCCCAAACACAGCCTGCCATACACAGGGCAGAGCAGAAGCCATGCACAAGTGTAAATTAATTCAGCGCTGGCAGGACTCGAAAGCAGCTAAAAACAGCTAGCTGCACTTCAGAAACTTTAGTTCTAAAAGTATCAGTGTAAAGATGCATTAAATTTACAAAACAGGACATCTGCAGGATGTGAGTTTACAACTCTTTTGCCTATTTAAGTTTCTGTAATGAAACCTGAGACTGAAAAAGTACTCAATAGATGGGTAACAGGGACCTGATAAGAGATTGGGGTTTTTTATCACGTGAGCTGCCTTGCAGAAGTTCCACAAACAACATGCCCAGAGATATGATATGAAGGAGTTTCATGGGCTGACATCCCCGGTACGGTGTGTGACTGTCACATCCAGGCAGCGCCCAGGCCAGAGATGGCTCCTGGAGGCACCGGCGAGCCGGGGGAGCCACCGGGCGAAGCCTGGGTCGCGGGGCAGTGCTCAGCTCACGCAGCCCACAAAGCTCCCGCTGTGCTCGGACAAGGACGACGCCACCGATAACAAATCACGGGTGAAAATGTAGGAAGGAAATCTGGACACCCACTCCCGGGGGGCCCAAGACCCCGCTTCTTCCCGGCTGGGTACAGACCCATCCCAGGGCAAGCAGGTGCCCCGCGGGCACGGGCCGGGGTAGTGGCAGCTCCTCAGCGCCTCGGGAACCGGCTCCCGACGCCCGCCCGCCCGCCAGGCTTCTCGCGTCCGGCCCCGCGGGACCGGCCCGCTCGGCCCGGCGGGAGGGGGAGGCCGGGGGAGGTGGGAGGAGACGTGGGAAGGACTTCGGTTGCCACTACAAATCTGGTGACAGACCCGGCGCCGGCACACGGCGATGGGCAGGTGGGTGCGGGGCGGCAGCATGGCCCGGGGCGGCCGCGGGGG
>VXBT01006262.1:238716-341051 GCA_013400235.1 Oriolus oriolus | reverse complement strand
GAAAGATAACAGGAGACCAGGAACCAGCATTTATGCTTGTCACAGACCAGACTGGTCTTTGTGAGCCCTGATATTTTTTCCTTGACTGACAAAATACCATGGAGAAATGCTAACCAACAGCAGGCTGCTGAGATTTACAAAATTCACAGTTAAATGGGAAACAAAGTTACAGATCAAACCTGTTGCTAAATTAAAGAATAATTGAGTGTTTGGAGGAATTGAATGGAGAAAAAAAGTATGGAGAAGTGCTAGGAGAACCTCAAGATAGGCAGTAAGGAATTTTTAGAGAGTTGCAGGAAAGGTCAAGTAGCTGTAACCCGACTTGGAATAACTAGTACAGAACTGTAGGAAATGCAGTACCTTGTGGAGAGCAAAGTGATGAAAACCTGTGCTTTTGAGAATGGACTGGTCTGGACAAAATTATGTGGAAAAAATATGGTATTGGCAGAGATTCAGAGATTCATGCTAATCTCTTTCAAATAGGTCTATGATGTGAAAATCCTTGTGAATCTAACAGCTTCAAGTATTGAAAATGTAGATTATTAAGTGCTAAAATAATAATCAGAGTTGTTATGCAAAAATATGCATTGGAACTAAAATGCATAGGATGGTTATATTTTGGGAGAGTGGTTCTTTTACTGACATAAGAGGTTGATGTAGTGTTTTTATACCGAACTATCAGCTCAAATTCAGAAGACATGGTGCATACCACCAGCCTATTCAGACTAAATTTTGATAGAAAGGTTTAGGAGCTTGTTTGGTTCATTTTTTACTTAGAGATTAATGTTTATTGCCTTCTTTCAACGAACATTGTAGCATAGGAGGGAATGTTTTAATTTGATAAATTTTAATTTTTGCCGGGTTTTTTTTCTGCTGGAAACTGAAGCAAAGCAGGTGGCATTGTTCCCTGGAGATCTAAGAGAACCAGAAACTGAAGCGAAGGATGAATTAGATTTGTTAGAATAAATTTTGGGGAATATAGTTCAGAAGGAAATTATTCTTGTTTTGTTGTCTTCAGTCTAAAAGTTACAATAGTTCATATATTGCACAAAGGGAGTGTATCTCTCAAATGCAATCACTTAAAAAAATATATTTATTTTATTTTATGACAGCCAGAGTGTGGTGCTGGCCTTCAGAAAGCAAGCTGGGCATCTAGAAACAGGTGCCCTTGTAATTTGAATGACAATGTTGCCACTACTCAAGAAAAGCAAGAGATGTTTACAGCCATTTCAGGGAGTGCATCTTGTAGAAAAGCATGGCCCTGATACCATATCTCTTTTTGCTGGGTAACCTTTCAGGCAGCAGGAGAGTCACAAAACAGAACAGAATACACTGTGACCTTGTCCACTGAGGTTCTTGAACTAGTTTTATATCATTTGCCTGCATTGCAATGACTCTTCTGATATTACACTTAAATACCCTGAAGATCAGTCAGTCTTCACACCCAAGAAAATACTGATGGGGCCTGCATCATGTTTATCAAAATGTTTTTGTTCCATTTGGTCTCGAATTTCTTACTACAAAGAAAGAAAAATGATGAGGAAATGGTCATTAGTCCAAGTTTCATTTGTTTCTTTTGTTTGTTTGATTTAAGTTCTTACCATTTCCATGTCAAAATACTGCATTTATATATTAGTGTCATTAAATTGTTTGTTTTTCTTTGTGTGTAGCATATATTCTCATGCTGACTTCCCATAATGTTAACCACTAAAATAACAATGCAATTATGACTTAGTGCTGACTCTTCAAAAACGTTTCAGTACTCCCAATTCCATCCCAAGCTGCCACTGGTTTTCTGAATATACTTGGTCAAACAACTTCATTGCTTTGCATGTGATTTTCCTCTTGCAAAATGCAGGTAATGATGTCTGCCTCTTCTGCTGATGCTATATTGGAGCACGATAATGTACATACATACTTTAAAAATAACAAAGGCTTGGCATTCTCACAGCTGAAACATTCAAAGTGAAAGTAGAATTTAAAGTGTAAAAATCAGTGCAGAAATATGGCTGGCAACTTATTTAAATATACTTACCAAAAATATAACACGCAAAACTGCTGTCTGGGTTTTATTATCTGAGATTTTTACCTGGGACCCTGGAGATGTGCTGCAGGAATTCCCACTTCTGAGAAGAATTTTGTTCTAGATATGATCCCAATGTCTTTGTCTTGATATGTGTGATTCTATAGAGACACAAATGCATATAGAGCTATCAAAATTTATAAAAGTAACTGTCAGGAGCAGGGGGTGTCAGTCACATCAACACACTGTTTTGTTTTGGTTTTATAATCCTTTAGACAATCCTTGTTTATTTGTCCAGTCCTGTGCATTTTTAGGGCTCATATACCACTTCTCACTGTAGCAGAACTGTGGTATCCCAGCACTGACACTTCCCATTAATTTTAATGGAGCAGCTGTATTAGCATTTTTAAAACTTTTTCCACTTCTGTGGGAACCTATCTTAACCTTCTTTTCATTTTCATTTATTTACTCCAGATGAAGAGGTTTCTTGTTTATTAAACCTTCCTACAGTTTTCTCTAAGTCAAGACTTCTTCATTTCATTTTTTTCTATTTTCTGGGCTCCTGTTGGGTTGGTGTAAAATCAAATAAATGGTGCATTTTCAGAAGTAAGTCCAAGATATTTAATTTGACATTGTATTTCACCTAGATTCCACCTCTCTTCCCATATTATGTCATTGTTTCGAGAAGGGGATTTTAAGAGTGTCTTGAGCTTTCTAGTGCACCAATTGTTCTTTTGGATGATGCAGCACAACTCTGCAAGGTGTGAAACTGCCATTTAAACAGCCATCAGCTACGTGTGTACCCATGGGCACCAAAGAGCTTTATGAAAACTCTGGTTGTTGCATGCCAGGTAACATATCCAGGCAGAAAACAACATGAAAAGATTGCTTAAATGATCAAAACAGAAAAGATGAATAATGACACAACGCCGAGAATTTCTGATTATTGAACCAGTAACAAAGCACACTTCTCAGTTCTCCTCAAACAGACCCTGTCAGGAAAACAAAGTGAGTCAAAACCAAGCAGCACAGAAAGGTCTTCTTGCTCCCAGTTTTGATCCTTTGCCTGCTACTTTGAAGAGTGAGTTGCATAATAGCTTGAATGAACTGTTAGCATTTTAATTATTTAAAAGGTCATCAGTGCGTGGGAGAGCTATGCTAAAAGCTAGAAAAGGTTTTTCAAAGCAAACAGAAAAGGCAGGAACAAACCACAGGCAAACCTGTAAAGGACAGCTGAAGTGGAGGAGCAAAACTTATGGAAAAGTCTGCAAGAAACCACCGCCCTTGACTCCTTCACTTGCCTGTGGCACTGAAGAACTACTTTGCATCTAACCATGTTTCCTGTCCCAGCATTCATATTTCCTTCTTTAGTAGAATATAACTTGTTTAAATTTTATCTATCCATCTGGCCATTGATTTAATATCCAGTTACCTTTGCTAATTTTAGAAGCCGTATGGTAAAGTCTTTTTTCTGAAGAGGAAGGATGACCTATAATTTTGACTTGTGTCAGAGCATGTGCCAGTTTTAATTAGAAAGCAGAAGTTAGTTCAGAAACCAAAGTGTTCTACACTTACAGGAAATGTAAAATAAATTTTTAAAAAAGTGACTAAATGGGTTGTAGCTACTACTGGCAGAAGAATGTTCAATTGCTGTAGAACTGAATTTCCATATTGCCATAAAGTAGATGGCAATTCTCCTCTTAATTAGGCTGTCTGCAAGAATAAGATCAAGTTTTTTGATAAAAGTAGTTCAGCTTGATACCCTGAAATACCTCAAAACCGTAGAGACAGAAGTTTACATAGTGCTCAAAAGGACTTGCTAAAGACAGTGCAACAAAGAAGTACTACAAAGTCAAAGTATCAAATAGAAGTGTGTTATTACAAACACAGTCACATAACAATGGCAGTTGAATATGCATGTGTGACATTCCAGTATTTTCCTTTCTTAGCAATCCCTGCAAACTAAGTTTGAAACATTATTTGGTTTCCCCTTAAGAATCAAACACCATTTTACTGAAAGAGAGGCACAAAACTTATCTATGTTTTCCTAAAGCTTTGATGTGTTTCAGGTAGTTCCAATAGAAAGATTTAAGGAGTCAGCTCAGGCTAAACTCATTCCTAGAGCTCCTCCACAGGCATGGATGTTCGGCTTCATTGCTTCAGGTCTGGCCCATCTAACTCTCACAGATACTATTTTCTTCCTGAACTTGTTCCTGAAAAAGGCAATGGCTGGTGGAGAAATATTTCCCATAAGAATTAATATAATTGAGGAGGGGATGCACAGAAGGTGCAGATTATTTAAGAGAAGGATGAGGAGGATGGGGAAAGCAGAGCAGGGCCATCAGCTGGATTTTGAGCAACAGGGTTTTTTGAGCCGATCACAGAGCTGAAATATCTCAGACGGTTTACCTGTAAGACAGAGCACACTGTGTGAATCTTTCAGAATAAGCATTTTGGGGTCTCTAAGTGCATTATGGCATTTCCATAGCTGCCATCATCTTCTTCAGATGAACCATGAGCAATTAAGGGTGAAGGACAGAAAAACAGGGAAATGATGATGACAACAAACTCTAAAACAACAGTGAGAGATGCCATTGATATTTGGGTGCTGCTGCAGTGCAATTGCTTGTCTGTGCTCCTGTCCCCAAATGTAAGACCATCTAAAGCTCTATTTTGCTCTTGTATTTGCATTGCAGAAAAATAACAATATCTGTCTGGGAAAGAAAATCAGTCCTTCATCCTTTCAATTCAGAGACCTAAACACAATTAACTTTCATGGTCTTCCCATTTTGGAGAACTACCTGGGTCCTCCCTTTGCAGACAGGGGAGTCAGTGGAGGGCCTTTGCAATGGGCGTGGATACACAGATCCCACCAAATCTTTTAGGGAGTGACTTGACTTCTCCAGCTGTTAGGTGCAGGAGAGTATCTCATGTGGAGGTTTCCTGTGAGGTAACCGCAGTAGTTTCATGAGAATTTTTGGGCATGGGTTTGAAGAACAGGTTGGCGTGAGTGCTGCAGAGAAACAAAGTGCTATGTGGGAAGTGGAGAGTCAGGAGAGGCTGCAAATGTTACCAGAATGGAAGCATGATGGGTGAGGCATGGGAATTTGGTGGAGAGTTTAGAGAGACGTAAAGGAAAATACAATCTTTTTGTTATATGCACCTGGGTTAATACTATGGTGAGCATCCACATCTAACACTCAAAAAAGGTGTCCTGCCTTTTAATTAAAAAATGGCACACAAGGTCAGAGAGGTGTTGCTCTTTGCTTCTCACTGTTTCTCACTGAATGACCTATTGGAAGGTACAAGAAGAGTACAGAGATATTAATCTCCTTACAACCCATGTATGTCTTAATGCTTCTATCATAGACTATTGTGCCTAGAGTCTTATGAATTTCTTTTTCAAGGTCAAGCTGCCTTTCTTACAATGAAATTTAAAAATAGTTATGAACTACTTACATTTCCTCTCAGCTAAGCAATCTTGAACGGCTCAGTGGGGTCAGTGGGGTCATATTTTCCAGGTTCTAAGAAGATGCTTGATGTGCAAAGAATTTCTGCTGCTAAAGATGAAAACCTTGCCCCTACATCTTGCAGATTGCAGAGCAGGTGTTTTATTCAGTTCATCCCATATGCCCCAGCCTCCCAGCAGCGCATGAGAGGGGAGTGCAACACAGGTCCCTCCCAGCTCCTATGTTCTTCCTCAGGGAAATCAGGACAAGGAAAACAATGCACACCTGAGATTCTTCCTGGCACAGGGACAGCATGTGGCCAGCAGATATCACACATCTCATGGGACAGACATAACAGGGACTGAATGAACTCTGCACTGCAGTTGTGCCCCTTTGACTTTGCAAGATTTCAGACTTCTGCTGATGCAGCTTTGCTATTTAAAGATGAATATGCTCCTAGTGTCTGCCTGCCTTGCCTTCCTTCCAGCTCAATTCCCTGTCAGACTCTTGTTGCAGGAACTTGATTTTGCTCAGCTGAAGCAGCTGTTCCAACAGTTAAATCAGAAATCTGCTCTTGTAATGTGTGATCATTGCCCTGTGCCTGCACAGAGGTGTGCATACACACCCCTGGAAGCCTGCTCTGTCACGCACACAGCTCCTCCGTCTCCTTACACTTCAGCCTCAACTTGCGTAGAGACTCGGACAAATCTCCTGTATCTGACAGCCTCCAGAATGAGACAGCACACAGGATGTATGGCAGAAATATGCAGTGGCATAAGAAGACTTGCCCATTTGCAAAGTGTCAGAGCAGAATGATACCTGGATGGGCCATCTGACCCCTGCTGCCCCTGCATGGTTTTATAATAAATGTTTGTGCCTTAAAAATATTGTCTCCACTAGCTTTTTCTTCAGACTTGAAAAGGAACAGGAGCATTTGGGTTGCTCCTGATTGTCTCCACAATCCAAAACTGAATTTTCACAGGAAAAGCGATCCAGTCTGGAAAAAGGTATTTGTTTCTTGAATTTTCTGTCAACACTTGAATTCCTGCTGCAGTATATACGACCAGCATTTTGCATAAGGTGAGAGGTTAACAGCTGTCTAGAGGAGTTCAGCAATGGAATATGTTGTGCCAAGGGGGGTGCTGAGAGGTGGAATGGCATTGAATAATTACATATATGTTGTACTTTTACAAAAAGCAATAAGAAGTAGGCATGCTCACCAAGGACCATGCCTTGAGGACCTTCTGTGTAATGGAGATAATTAGGAAAAACTGTGAAGCAAGAAAATTAATGACTGATCAATTAACCTCCCCACTGTTATCAAAATGAATTACTTAAACCAGAGTATAAGTGCAGCAGCTGCAGGTAACAACTATTTCATATTCAGCTTGCCAAAGGTGTGGGAGGGCTGGGGGGGTCAGAGGCACCTCTGGAGCTCTGAGCACCTTGAAGGCCAGGAGCAGTGGGATGTGTGGAGGTGGCAGAGCTGATGGCAGCCAGCAGCTCAGGACATGGTGCTCACTGCTGGGTCACCTGGCTTATAAAACTACCATTTTCTGCCTCTGAACTGATTTCCCTTATTCACTTCAGGAGAAACATGGTCTCAAAGACCTATTTTGGTTTCTAAGTCCCCTCGAGAGGTAAAATTAGAGACCCCTGGTTTTTTTATTTCTGTTTCTAAGCAACGCTTTTGTCTGCAAATCATCTCAGTACTTCACAGGCTGTGAAGGTCTGAGAGCTAAAAAATATTTATAGCCCCATTATACACAAACTAAAAAATCACAGAGGTTTCTTTAAGCATCACACAGATTATTTAGGGGAGAAATCCAAATTTCAGGATTGCAACACAGCTGCCCTAGCACAGAGCATTTTATTTTCTGTAAGAGTTGTATCTGGCTGCATTTTAACAATCCACATTTTGATGCAATAAGAGCTAAAGTAATGAGTATAAAATGGAGATGCTGTAAGTTTTGGGAAGATTTCTGGTCATTTGGACAGCAGGGCTCTGCTCCCTGATTAGCCATGTACTGGCTTTGAACAGGACCAGGAGAAAATTGGGATTTCCATGGCATTTTTCTGGCTGTTAATGCTTTGAGTCCTGTTGATGAAATGTTATAAAGGAATGATGAACTTGTTCAAAACTAGTCCTAGTTTTTAGTGGTTTTAGTAGCACAACATATTTAGGAAGGCAAATTTTTACATTGGACTTAGAAACTTTTGATGTACGAGGTTTAGGGCTCTGGAGAGAAGAAATTAGGACCTCAAGTATGTTGGCAACTGAGGGCCAAAACCACCATCTCTAGCTTCATGCTGTCCTAGGGGTTAGCTCTTTGCTTGTCCTGGCACAAGGCTGCTTGTAAATTTGTTAACAAAATATGGTACAGTGACGCCTATAATTCTGTTTTGGGCTATTTTTCACCTTTGCCCTTACTCACAATAATTTTCTTTGACTAACAGAGCAGATGATGACTCATAGAGTACAAATGAATAATACACGGTGCTGTCAGCCTTTTGGTATGTTTGCCAGAGTAGAAAGTCAACTTTTCTTTACCTTCAGCAAGCAGAGGAGCCTAAAAAGCTGCAAAAAATACACAAGCACACACATACAGCCAGCTCCCATCTCCAGGGTAAGAGAGAAAGAAATACACAGAAGTTTGCTGCTTTCCTGCAATAACCATAATTGAATCTTTCTTGTTTTTCAGCTTCTCCAGGAGGATTTTCTCTCTCTTCATATTCACAGGACTCCAGGGTGCTCTCACATATATCTTGTGAATGATTCAGGGGAGAAAGAGAGATTAAATTCAGACATGGTAAACTAACCTTCTGGTGATACCTACCAAATGTGGTAGTGACTCTGTTTAGCTGACACCTCCTGCACAGGGTGAAGGGGTGAGGAAGTACTCTTCCTCTACAGAGACTGTCACCAGTCACAATAGGAGCCAAAGTGCTCTTTCATATTTGGAATTTCGTGTAATAATCAAGATTTTATGAAACCTCTTTAGTTTAACCCTCCCAGCTGTAATTCAAACTTTCACATTCACTTAGCCACACAAACTTTTAACTATAGTCAAAATTGTACCATTTCCACCAAGCGCTTTTATTTTGCCAGAATTCCAGGGATAGAAATGTGCCATCAGAGTTTTCACAGCCAATCCTATTCCCAGAGGTGTTTCTGCTCTTTCAAAGGCAATGTGACAGGAGTCCTGGAAGCTATTGCTCAGGATGGAACCATTGATAAATATGGTAATTTGTGTGGAAGAGGTGATCTGAGGATACTGTAAGCCTGAAAATGCAAACCACTCCAGCCTTTGTAGTACTACAGTCAGAGCACAGAACCAAATTAAGAGGGTACACTCCACCATTTATAAATACAGTATTGTTAATGGGTTGATGCTGCTGATTTTTCTGCCTGTTAGCATTGCTAACATGGCCAGTCTGCAGCAATCTGTAACAACAGAGAATTCTTGGCCTCTCTTCAGTTCATAAACCTTTTGTTATATGCCACTTGTCACTAGAGGTCAATTAATTTAGTCTGCTGTTAGTAATGTGTGATTTGTTTTTCCTCCTGTTTCACTGGTAGCTGGAGTGCCTAGTACAGACAGGTTGCTTTCGGCTCTCTTCTGTGACTTAACAGCTGCTCATTTTAGAAGGGAGTAGGGATATGTTAAGCTAACCATGGTGCCAGCTTTTAGAGAGCTGTAGATTGGCTCAATTTTTTTTTTCAAGACAACATCCATTACGAGCCACTCTTAAAAGAAATCTATAAGCATGAAAATTTTCTGCAATACTCTTTAGCCTGTAGTCAGAAGAAGCTTACACTTCCACAGTCCTAATTTAATTTTGCCCTAACATGCTTATCCTTGTCTGGCTTTCTCAATAAATTCCTAGCTGCTTTAAGCATGTAAATTTTTCTTCAGTGATGGACACAGGTTAGCCAGGCCAATGAAAATATTTCTAAAAAGAGTATAGAACAGCATTGTTATTGAGATGGATATCTATTATTGGTGAAATTCAGGAATTCTGCCTGAATTTTCACTCAGATTCTTTCATTGCAAGCACTTAACTCTGAACTTACTACCTTCAGGCACATAGAAGGTCCTCCTGGAATCTGGCTCGTTTGAGACCCGTGTTTCCTATTCAAGCTCGAAGCAGATAATTGAATTCAGTTATGCTGCTTTTTCATTTCCCCTTTATCTGAAAACTCTGAATCGATTTATATTTCCTTATTTCTCTCTATCCCACCCATAGCTCCCTCCTTTGGCTTTCTGTATAATTGATAGTCTTTCTGTTGACCTCAGATATGTGCCTCTTTTTGTTGTTGTGTAATTTAGGCTTCGAGAAAGATCTGAGTCTCCTGTCATCTAGTTGCCTCACATCAGATGAACTATTATGCTGAAAGCCACTTGAAGTAGTGTTATTTGACTTTAAGTTCAGAATGCAGAGGAGCCTAAACTGTGTTACATCTGCACACACACTCCACACACACACACACGCACAGCCCATCTCCTGAGTAAGAGAAAAAGGGGTGTAGAGCAGATTAACTCTCGGTGTTTCATACATTGTTACCTAAGAAAACAAACGTTTGAGTCTATTGAAAGGATTTATAATGAGGATTCCAAAGTAAAATACTTTCACAAAACATCAGATTTGATGAAAAGTGAGAAAGTCTCTGTATATATGTATGTCTTCAACTGCCTGATGATATGTGTAATAGATAAAGTTTATAATCCAAGGTCTCTGCTCTGGTCAACTAATGGGTGAATTATGTTCAGGGAATGAGGCAGGAACACCTACTGAAAACAGCTCTTTCCTGTAAGATGCCTGCTGACATATGGCAGAAAGAAGGTGGCCTCCCTTGAGGGAGGATGGGACTGCAGCAACACAGTTGTGTAGTTTTCAGTGCTCCCTGGGAGAGCTTTAGTCTACCAGGAGCTCTGAAGTCAAACTTCCAAAAACTCTCTGAAATTCAGAGCCCAAATTCTCTGTGCATTCAGTAGAGAGAGGTGGTGGTTGACAGACAGCTCCAAAGACAGATGTCTGCATGTTTGAATAATTCTCAGTATGTGTTTCTCACTTCCTGGGTGCACAAATTTAGCCTCTAAGGCTATTCCTGGGCCCAGCTAAAAACTTCTGAGAGTTGTTGTCTGAATGCGTAATGTGCTAAGGAAAGCTGAATCCTGTGGATAACCAGACTTACACATTTTAAATGTAACTTGAAATCAGCAGAGACAATTCCACATCAGAACAATTCCACACCCACCACCTCACCTCTCCCAGGGGCTATAGAGATTAAAGCATTGCTACTTGCATGTGACAGAAGCGAGGTCCACAGAAAAGCCTGTGCTGAAATACCCACATCTCTAATCAGAAGAACTGAAGAGCATGCAGTACATGAGTCACAGGACCACACACTGCACAATAAAAAAAAAAGGAATATTGTTTATTTGCTATGAGAGAGGCCCTGGGGCAGGAGTGTGCAGCAGAACCGGTGTTCGTGAGACGAGTGAGCCACAGGCAGGAGGCATTCTGGTGGGCATGTAATCCCGTAAGAAGGGATGCAGAACAGAAGGAGACTCTTCTAGAAGTGGCAAATGCCTTTGCCCAGAATCCATTTGCTTTGAAGGTGAGGATGGCAGCATTCACCGAACATTATGCTCTGGCTGGGTTCACAACTAGATGGATGAAAAAAAGGTTAGATGATGGGTCACATGAGGCAGGCTCCAACAAATTCACCCTGCCGGTATACCTGTAACTACCTACTAGAGCAGGGATCTATCTTGGGGACCATCCTGTTACCTTTATTGATGTTTTAGATTAGATGATTGTATGTACTCTTATCGTGTTTGCAGGTCACAGAAGATTGAAAAGGACTGCTTGATACTCTTGAGGGCAGAGCTGTCATCCACAGGGACCTAAATAAACCGACAGGACTCTTACGAAACCCAGCAAGGGCAAATGCACAGCTCTACACCTGCGAAGAGAAAAACCTGTGAAAAAACATAGCCTGGGGACTGACTGCCTGGGGAGCATCTCTGCAGGAAAGGACCCGAGGATCTTGGGGAACAGGCTGAGGATGAGCCAGCAGTGTGCACTGCCTGCAAAGAAGGGCCCCCCACCCTGGCACCTACGGGGAGGTTGCAAAAGGCAATGGGGATAATGGAATCAGGAAAGGCTGAGACTGGATTTAAGGAAACCCTTTTTTTAAAAAGAGGCAGTGGACCAGGTTGCCCAGAGAGGCTGTGAGCAGCCACATCTTGTGTTCTGATCCTTCTTTCCGCTGGATGGGAGACTTTGTGAGGCCCCTTCCGTCAACTTATGACATAAGGAATGCTAGAGTCTGAAGTAGCATTGAATAGCATATAGATAGGTATATGAGTAAATAAATAAAAATTCACTGAATAATGAGGCTAAATCCAAATACTGCATAGCCTCTAACTCACTGAGCACTATTGATGCTCTGCTCTGGGGAAGACCTGGGTCCAGTGCAAAGATACTGCATGCAGATATCTAATTACTGGGTAATAATGATTACCAAAAGAACAAAATGTTTGTTTCACAAGCAGTGTGAATTCCATTATTTCCTGACTTTGAGAAGCTTGACTTTTCAGCCTTAATGTCCTTTTAACACAGTTTTCATGTAATACTCTCTAAAAAACAGAAGAGGTTTTACACTGAAAATGTGTTTAGATGTTTGCTTTATCGTTGTGCAAGAGGTTCCTCTCCTTGACAGATTGTCGTATCGATATGGCTTGCTTTCTTTGCACTTAATCATGCATGAAGCATAAACAGGGTGAAGGGTGTTTCATTTCAAAGTCTATGAATGGTAATCTTGCTGGCTGCTGTGCTGGCCAAGTGCATTAGCATGTTATGCAGTCTGTTGGTTCAAGCGGCAAGCTTGTAAGTCCCTGGAGATAAATGCCCATATTTTTTTTCCTCATGTTGGTCTCTGCCAACTGGACCTGTGTCAGACTTTTTTTGGACAGATCAACCGATCAATGCTTCTGTATTCTTACTTACATCAATCATCTTTTCTATTATGAGCCATGTCCCAAAATCCCTGTCTACACAAAACTCTCATTGACATCATCAGGAGCCCTCGGGACAGGAGGGTTTGATAAAGCAGTAGCTGTTAAAAACAGGGAACATTTCAATAAAACATAAAATACAGCTCTATATTTAAACAGAAGGTCTCCTGGTACACTAGTAAGGGATTTACCTGGCCCATATCTCTTCTGTACTTGTGCCGAGTCTGCTGCTGGTAGCCTCTGCTCACCTTGGCCCAGTGCACGCGTGGAGCTGGTGTGACCCATTGCTCTGGCTGAGGAGGCAGATGCACAGCACAGTTGTCAATGCTACATTTCATCCAGCTATTTCTTTGTACAGTAAATCAGGATTACTTGTGTGTGTGTGTGTTATGTGTGGGTGCATCTAGGTATGCACGCATATGTGTGCTACTTGTTTTCTAGTGTGCAATATGCTCCCATCCTGCAAGACAGGTACACATCTGCTAAGCTGAAAGTACTGTTTCTTTACTGCTTCTTCATCTGCTAACACAGAGCAACAGCAATGACATGAGCAAGGTTTGCTGAGATGATTACTATAAATTATCCTCCTCTTATGTGGCAGAGTGTCTTACTTACCAAAAATTATGTACACTGGAAGGTATTATTTGTATCATATCCATTCATCTCTCCTCTTATTTCATCATACCAGAAAGATTCACCTATCACAATAAAATATTTTTGTTTTTTAAAAGTAGATTTTTAATAATGAAAGCATTAGATTTTTGTCACATTCTGCTGCCACTGGTTTTGAACAGAAATTTTGTCAGGGAATTAACCTGTACTTGGGGCACATAAAGCAGCAGAATGTTTCTCATGAGATTGGTATCAGATGTCACAGAATCATTGTCACTAAAATTGCTGATACTCTGTTCAAAACGGCACCTAAAAATAATGTAAAGAAATCTTTCTCTATTTGCTTGCCTGTTTTCAATTGCTAAGATTTTCAAAATCGTTGTATCACAACAATTGCAGCAGGTCCTTCTTACTCCGTACCTGCCTTCTGACAAGGCCAGAAGAAGGAAGAAAGTTGGAACTTAAAAACCCAGCTGCGTTTTTCTAATCTAATTGCTGGTGACAGAAAGTTTCCCCCATCAGTAGAGAAGCATGATGCAGTAGTTGTTCAGCAACATTAATAGCCATCCCCACTCACTTTACATTTTAAAATATGACATGTACTTTTGACAGCTGAGACCAGTGGCTGAGGAGGTGTGAGTGTTGCAGTGATATGACCATGCACTTACTGGTTTAAGACATATGCATGAATAGGAACAGCCATCTTAACTGCTGGGAAGAAGTGAACCAGCCATTTCCAGCCCCTAAAAATATGATTCTCTCTAGCTTGAACAGAAGGACTGCATTTGGGAGCTGGAGAATTTAAAAGCCATATAATTTAAGGATCAAGAAAAGAACAGGAATTAAAAATCCAGTATGACAGGTGACATATGGACACTTTAGTAGTCATAGTTAGAACACAGGAATTAAATTATGATTTAGTAATGCTGTTTTTGAGACATATGCAATTTAGTATAAAAATATTGTAGCTGAATACCAAATTATATTTCTGGAATTAAACACTTTCCTGACTTCTTCTGAACACAAGACACATTATTTATCAGGTTTTCTCAGAAGTATAGACATTTAACTGCTCATCCCTATTGAATAGCATGTTTCATTTAGTACTTAAAGAGCCTACGTGCATGCAAAATTGATAACTACAACTGGGTTCACAAGCTGCTCAGAATGCAAAGATGCCCATTTTTCATGTTCAAATGCCAAGTGGAACCCAAAAAGATGCATTTTATGTATGACAGGTGCACACAGTCAGATTTTACAGATGCGCCTAAGATCTCATGCTTTCAATAATTTGGCATCTCTTCTGCAGTAGATACAAAACAGATCAAAGGATCAAAGATATCAAATGTTACAGGGCACTGAAATACCATCATGTAGTTTCCAGTGCTGTAAATACTCTCTTGAGGTCCATGAATATCCTGTAAAAGAAGTAGTTTGCCTCAATACGAGTTCAGTTGACACAGCCACTTTACTTAAAAGGTAAGACTTAAATACAATGCTATTTCATCTGATAATCCTTTTAATGATTTTTAAAACTCCTTGGATGGCTGGGTATTCTACAGAGCTGTAATATACATAATACAATCTTCTGTAATGAGCGAGAAAGTACATTTTTCAGTATTAGACCTAAAAGCGCCTTCCGAGCTTCAGTGAAGGATTATTCATTCTATTGCTAGTTTTCTAGATGTTTGTTGGAGCACCATTGGAGATACAGGTGAAAGGGATAAAGGAAAAACACCTATGACTACAGGTGGTCTTTTTGGGTTTTTTTTGGCAGTAGGAAAGCTCAGGCAAACCCCAGGTTGTGCAGTACCCTCAGCACCACCCTGGAGTCCCTTAAGGTAGGACAGGTTGCAGCAGGATCCCACCTCATTAGATAGTTCCCTCCTGCCAAGTTCAGGCACTCCAAACTTTAATATTTCATGGAGAAATAAGATCATTTCTGAGCTGAGCAGATGGGTGAAAGAGCCCGTGAATAATGTTTCATTGGTTAATTTTGCTTCATAAAGCTTCACATTTCCTCAGTTTAAAAAAAGTCCAGATGTGAGTGAAAGCAAGGCAGACCCACCTTGACACAAAACATCTCTGGGTTCTCTTCCTACCTTGAGCGGCAAGGGTAGGGCCTGAATTGGAAAGCCAAGTCTAAACAAAGGAGTAGAAAGTCACATATTTTAACTGAATTGTGTGCCAGATGTTTTATTCCTTGGAGCTATTGCTTCATGTTCTCTGTGCATTCAGGTGAGTGGCAGTGTTACAGTGCATTAGTCACATTTTCTAGCTCTCCTTTGTTCTCTTTTCAAACACAAACGCGGATTGTTGGGTCAATCTAGATTGCTCCAGAGCCTTAGTGTGGATGTTACGTTCTGCATACTTCATCTGGCACTTCTCATACACACTGCCCAAGAATAAATGAGTCTTAAATGTGGCACTGTTTCTTTACTCCAGTGCTAACGGAAAGAGAAACTATTTTTTCTGACTGACAGAATAAAGGTCAGAAGCTGTGTGAAAATGTGGCAGACCCTAAATGTGGGACTCAGATAAATCTGTGGCAGAAGTACTAAATTCACTCTGTTCACATCTATTTTACAGCATGGGTTGAACTTGCAGATTGCAGTTCCCTCATTACTTCAGGACTTTTTCTAAAAGGTCTTTTAAAAACAGAGTGAAAAAGCTGGGGAGTTTATTGGAGAGTTTGCTGTGCAAAACCTTCTGTTGTATGAGAGGTCAAGCCAAATGAATGCAAAGGTTCTTTTTGGCTCCAAAATCAATAACTCTTTGGAATTACTGCAAAGGCTTGGTGTACTACTGCCAACCCTTCAAAAGAAAAAAATCTATTTTCTGTGCCCTTATACTCACCCTGTCCACTTTGAAATTATTCTGCTCATTGACAGAATTAATACAAGTGCAGTTTCCAATTTAATTGATGCAGCATTTTTTCAGTGGAGAAAATACAATTCTTTGTAGTAACTGATTTGTTACAAGTATGTAAAGGGTAATTATGCAGCCTGCTGTTCACTATATTAGACAATCCATTTAAGCTCCTGCTCTACAGATGTTTAAGTCTATACAGATGCCTGGCAGCAGGCTGAGGGCATATTTACTGCCTCTCTGCAGTGAGCAGGGACTAAAGTCACTAAATCTGCAGAATGTGGTAACAGATCATACTGATTTTCTAACAGCCATCCAGCATTACAGAGATACTTTATCATGGAGCTGTACACAAGTTACTTAGTCCTGCCTGTGAAGGCATTAATTAAGTGAGGAAAAGCAGCCTACAGATGCAACCGGTCTTGCTTTCAGATGCAAACTGTGTGCCTGCAGCTTTTTGTGCGTGTCTCAGCTTTACAGTCCCCTGCAGTTCCAGCTTGGAAGCTGGTCTTTTTGTTCAGCAAGTGTCAACAGTTTGAAGGGCAGCTTTGGAAAGGAAGACAACCAATGTAAAATAAAATTCCTATTTTTGAAAGTTAAGGTTTGCCTGTGTTGAAAGCAAGGCTATGTACAATGAACTGTGAAAACATGGCAAGAAATGACAATGTCTCAGCCAATAATATCCACAGGAAATAAAACCCTGCAGAAATCCCCGCTTGCTGTCAAAAACAGTCTAAACATTATACACATGGCTTGTACAGCTAAGAACCTGGAACCAGAGTATGCTGAAGTGCTAAACTGGCTTTTGACAGCACTAGCATCTTGCAGGACAGAGGATGATTTTTTCATTTCACTGCATTCTCTTAGTTCCATTCGGTGACAATTTAATTCAAACCTGAGAAACCAGCTGGGAGTTGAAAAAGCAGAGAGGCTGATATTCCTCTCAGACCTTTTAAAATATATGGGAGGGTAGGAGGAGGAGATCTACCACCACTTCTGAAAGCTTAGTGAGAGCGTGACCAGAAAGAACCACTGCTGTTCAATTCACTGGTAGATATTGTTCCCCTTCTTTAAAAAAGTCAACTGTTTTTAATGTAAGGCTCTTTTCTACCATTTAAAAAATGTTCTCAGCAGATTTTAGGTAGTATTTTCTTTCTTTATGTGAATGCTAAGTGTCCAATTGCTATCCATATGCAGCTTGGTCTAAATCATAGGTAAGAAAGGATCTAGCACCTGGTAACTAAGCAGTGAGGTGTGGGCATATACGATAGAAATAATGGAGACAGAATATAAGAATAAACACTATTTATTGTTCCATTGTTTAAGTCAGGAATGTTCAACTCATGATCTGCTGGTTTTGTGCAGCCTGCCAGGACAGCTCCGCTGGCTCACAGCCCATTCCTCTTTGCCCTGTATTCTACTGATTTCTCAGGAGCAACCTGGAAGGAAATGAAACACTCTGCCAGCAGCAACCTTGCCGAGCACCTTGCTTTTCTAGGGATGCTGCCACCAGTTGAGTGCACAGAATAGGGACTGAAGGAACTCCCAGAGATTCTCTACTGCCCATGCATCACAAGTGTGGTCACACAGTAATTGTCCAGTCTTCCTCTGACACTAGAAGAAGGTCTGAGGCCTGGTCTATATAACTTGTTTTAAAAAATGTGAGTAGGTTACAATGTATGGTAGCTAAAAGAATCAATTTTTTTTTTTTTTGCAAAAATGGTTTATGAAAAACAAGGTAAAAATCAGTTATTTAAACTGTAGATTTCAGCTTGCTGATTTAAAATAATGATATTTAAATCTTTCTGCTTTAACCAATGCACTAGCAACTATGTCAGTCATCAGAAATTATCTGAATCTTCATGTTTAGGTCAGCAAACTAGCCCATTCTCAAGTAGAAAACAAATTAATTTGAGATTGCTGATTTCTTCCAGAGAAGTGTGTGTGTGTGTACGTGTGAAGAGGTTCCTTAGGAGGTCATGTTACTTTTAGCACTTTTGAATGAAAATTCTTGCAGAAGTTCCAGCCATGAAGGGAAATGAGACAGGTTGATTAAAAGGAATCAAGAAAAGAAAAAAAGAATATTGCTTTTTTAGAAGTGCAAATTGCAAGCCAGGCCATAGTGAAAATCTCCTTGTCTGGCCTGTTGATTTCATAACCTTCAGCTATCAAACCTCTTAGAGGAAAACTGGCAGATTACTAGAGCTCTGCAAATACTTTGGATTTTAATTCATTTCAACATGTCTCTTCTCCCTATTAAAAACATTTTCTATATTTCAAGAACCTAGCAATGTGATGACTGTATTGACAGCACATCTTATTTAAAAGACATACAATGTTTCTGTGGGAAAAGACAATCTTCTGTATAAGGCTAACAAAAAAAATTGCAAAACCTTTCTTTCTGGGGAAGAAACTTTAAAAAATAAGACATGGATATGTAAGAACAAAAATACTGTATGAATTGAATATATTTTCTCACTATGATGCATAAAAGCTTCTGTTTCTATATATGAAGGAGGCCACATTTTTAGCTTAGGTAAGGTTATAAATTAGATAGGCTGTCTTGAGAATCATAGATTTATATCCTCACATTTCCTAAGGCATACAAAAATAGGCTTTCATCCTGAGGGAAGTGGAAGCCTCTCTGTCAGTTTGGTAGAAGAAACAGCCAGTCGCTGGTGAGGTGGAACACTAATCTGCAATTGCAGAAATATTTCTGCTCCCTAGTATTAAGCCAATGCCAAGTGAGGGTAATTTCCAGAAAAATAATATTAAGCATTCACTGAATGTTGATGAGTTGGGGCTGGCTTTTACTAAATTGTTGATTGTCTTCAGCAAACTGTATAGATTTTCATCACACTGTGGAGAAGGTTGTTTAGTTGTCTGTTGGCCCATTAAAATCTTCATATTATATACAAGACAGAAAACTCACACTAACTTTAATTTCTGGAAGTTCAAGAGTTTCTTTTCCTCTTTCAAAAGAGGTGAAAATGCTTTCTTACATTCCTCACATCTTGTGAGAGGATTAGAAAGAGAGATTTCAGACCACTGGCTTCCTAGAATTTTTAAGCTTGCAGTACTCATTTCCTTGATCCAGACTTTCCATGCTGGAGACAGACAGCACAATCAGTCCTCTTTTGATTAGGAAATTTAGCTTGTCCTGGCACTGTCTGGAGCCATGTGTCTTCTAGTCCTTTCATGCCCACCCATATCTCATCTCCATTGTCTTCCATTTTGCTGAAATATGGCTAAAACGAAAACTTTTTACCCCAGAGTACTCTTCCTGTGTCAGAAATTTCTTTTGAGGTTGTGCTGGGCACGTACTAAATTTCACAACCTAACATTTGGAATGGGCTCTGAACCACAGAGAGGAAGACAGGAACACTGGCAGCTACAGCAGTGCATGCTCCAGGCCGGCAGGAAATGTGCTGAGCTCTCCTGCAACTGTTGGATGGCTCCTGCTATTGTAACCTTACAGGTGAACCACCAAAAGTTTGTATATCCTGCCTTACTAATTGCATTGCTCCATTTTTTCTTTCCAAAATATTTGGCAAGTTTCGCTGGCACAGCTGAGTTTTATGTTCCAGTGAACAGAGGCGTTGGTCGCCCCGCTCTCCCTTGAAAAGAGATACAGTTTTCCTTGGTGAGGCAGGTCTAAGAAGGTTGCAAAGACACAAATAACAGTCAAGAAGTGATAAAGACACGATTAGACATTTCAGCTTAGGGTATAGGAAGATGTGACTCTCAGAAGTGATATGACAGAAACGGTGCTGCTGTGAACAAATCCACAAGCATAAGACATATGAGAAAAAGACTTAAGATCATGGATAATGTCAACACATAGGCAGAGAAAAAGTAAAAGGAACTTATATAATATTTTGTATATATTTAGGCATAGACTTTCCGTTTATGATTTCAGATGGATGTGAATGTTGATAGTTCCTGACTCATGCTTTTGCTCTGCCATTTTTTGCGGTTGTTTCTGTTGATCATCAGTCACTAATATTACAAGAATTATACCATTTAGGTCCCATCACTCTGACCTTATATTATCTTTGTCATCCAGCACCAGGACTGCCCATGGATACTCAGTCCATCCGTGTAGCAGATGGAGTTAAAACAGGAGAAAAACTCTCATATGCCTTGTGTGGGCATGGTGTGTCTTCTCCCAGTATTTGCGGGGGAAGGAAGAGAGGGAGGATATGGGAGAGCACCATCATCAATCTCATCATCCATCTGTGTTTGCCGGGGTTTTTTTATTTGGGGATGAAGATTATGGTGGCTATAAAACTTCACCCAGAGCTAAAAGGCAGAGCACTTATGGAAGGCTGGAAGCTGCTCATGGAACTGTGCACCACACATACAAATAGTTGTGCAAAATTGAATTCTCTTTCCAGCTGCATCTGCTTTTTGTGGCAAGAATATGCAGCTTTAATAGATGACTATGCTATGATCTTGTTAGAAAAAGGGGCATTTTGTAAGCAGGATGTGTCGTAAACAGTCATTACTTCCAGTGCTCACTAAAATATACCAATATTGACAAGGATGTGAACAACTTCAAAAATTAGAGTTAGGTGATGACGATCTTAGAAGGCAATAACTAACAGCTCTTCCAAAAGCTATATGATGGAATAATTCTCTCAAATGTGTTACTCAGTCATCTGGACATGCTGTTAAGAATAAAATACAGCACAATTACTGATCTTTAGCCCTCAAATCAAGATCATTCCCTTTACGATTTTCCCCCAGCTATATAGCAATGTAATTATTTTGCTTATATTAACATTTCTTGCTGAATATTGTATTCTCACACTGCAACTATTTAAAGTCAAATGCTGAGATTTCATCTTCTCTTTAAAATAATTCAGGAGGTAAAAAAATTACTTTTAAATGTTTGTAAGTTTGTTTGTTTTCCTTTGCTGCTGAAGCATAAACAAAAATTTTTTTTTATCAAAAAACATGGACTGAAAGTTGAATGTAGCTGGGAGAAAATGATACTTCAAATAAAAGAGGAAATGTCATTCTGAATTCAGCACACTGTTGAAAACGCTAAGTAAGGAAAACACATTTCCTGAATTTTCTTCAGCATGTTATGTCTTTCATTCAGAAACATTGCTTCTTTCTAAAAATGTGAAGGAAAAAATTATCAGTGAGGAAGACAACACCCTAAGAAGAAGGGGAAAATTTTCACAAATAGTTCTGCAGGTTTTTGTGATCAGTTTTCACATTTCCAGAATATTTGCAGATGGGAGCCTGCAATGAATTATCCCCGGATACTTAATTTCCTGTAGGTTTTTTTATTTTGTGAACAAGGAACCATTCCTATTTATCATGAAAGTCTTTTTGAATGAATTATGTTGAGATTCAAGGGATGGTATGTACCTCACTGCAAAGGGGACCTCCAGTATCCTGTAGCAGCTCTTTGTCCTCTACAATTAAGAGTTTATGAAAATGGATTTGACACTATGATCTGTGCTGAAGCTGCATCCACGCTGGTATATTAAATACAACAAGGACATAAATACAAGCCCTGGCCCATGATGCCCTTGATTTGTCTGTGTGTTCCTTATGCATATTTTTGACCAGTGATAACCAGCACTTTCCTAGTCAATGCCATTCTAGGGTGAGAGAATAGCATAGGCCAAGGACCATTCTCTTGGATGTCAGTGAGATCCAAGCAGTGGGCTGGAAAAGAATTTAACTACTGAGTGATACTGCCTGCAAGGCTAGGGAACAGGTCCCAGACCATGTCCTTTACTAGCACTCCCTACTAACTCACCACGACTTGGTGTCTAACCACATACTAACCAGGTTGTGCTGGGGTCCTTCTGTCACAAAAAGGTGTGGGAGCCAACAGGTTTTGAAGAACATTTTTAAACTCACATCGCTGACAAGTTGTACCTTGACATGGCTTGGCCAGCTGAGGTGCCCAAGGCTAAAGGATAACAAGTACCAAGGTTTGACAATACAACGACTTGTAAAATATAATTGCTGTTTTGGGATGTAGCTGATGAGTCACTGATACTTATTAAAGGAAATTACATTTTTTTCCAAATTCTTTCACTTGATTTTCCCCACTTGTTCTAACATGCAGTCTGGATCAGAAAGCAATCGGTGCTCAGGGTTGATAACACGAAAGGGAGACAGTATGAAACTTACTCCAAGGCATCATTGCTACTCGGGTCTCTATTTCAGGCCTCTGTGTACCCTCCCATTCAAGACTTTTTGGTCAGTATTTCTAAACTCTAATACAGCTGTGTTACTCTCCCTATTTTAAATGCTCTCCTTTCAGTGTGCCTACTATATGAGATGGCCCAAATCAGCTGCTACCAGAGCATCCCTGTCCTAGAGTGATGGTTCTCTCTTTCCCCATGGGAAACCCTGCAGTGTTTTAAACAACACAACCCAAGTGTGCGACTGACAGGAACCCAGCTTCCTCTGAAGAACCCCGCTAGAGGAGCTGAGGAGAAGGAGCCCACCAGCCCCTTCCTCAGCACAGCGTGGGACAGCACTGCCGGGTAGGGATAAATCTTCTGTCAGCCACCCATTCTCCCCTTCTCGATGCTGCTACGGCGGCTTCGTGCCAAACGCCCGCGCGTTGAAAAACATTTGTTTTGCGCCATAAAACCCAGTGGCTAACAGCTGCACATGTTGTCTCCAGTGTCATAAACCTGTCATCGGCCTGGTATTGTTTACATATGGCTACAAGGCCCTCGTAACTGAGCGTCCCTGCGCGGTGCAGCGACAGCCAATGCTTTCCTGACAGCTGTGTCAACTGGAAGCAGCACAGCCAGCTTATTTGCTTCAGCAGAAGCCTCAGTGGCCCCCACCCTAAAGACACAAATCAGATTCTTTCATTTTTTTAATGAGCTCAATGTTAATAATAGATCAACTGCAGTGCAGATGCTGGAGTGGAAATAGCTCGCATTTCACTAACAAGGCACATAATTCTCCCAGAAATAATGGATTTCAACTGAAATAGTTGCAGCCAGCCAGGCAGCACTTATAATGCATGACCAAGTGTCCAAAATGAAATCAAAATCTGGGAAACATGCAAAGGTGCTAATTTTCTACATCAGTGGGATTTATCAAGTTCCTACTGATTAATATGAAAAGTTGTTTTGCTGTTCAACTGATAGGGCTTTGTTCTACTTGCACAGACTTGAAAGACATTGATTTAGATATTACAGGAACTTCTAGATTGGCAGAATGATTTAAAGCAGTAAATCAATTCTCTCTGCATTATAAATGGCAGGTATTAAATAGGGGACTTTTTTTTATCTCCGTCTTAGTGACAAGGTTCCTATATATTGAGAGAACAGTTACAATATTTTTCTTTATATACACATACCAAGGTTTTTTTTGAAAGATCTGAGTTTAATTCACTGTTTTTTTCACCATCTTTCATTATTTAAAAAGTATTTGTTAAACTTCCCTGTTCAAAAGGGGTCATTTACCCAGGATTCTTTACATAGCATGATTTGAAGTTGCTTGGCAAGAGTGAAAGATAAAAGAGAAATACATAAATCAGCATTTGCTTTAGAGCATATGTCTTGCCAGAGAACTCTGTACCCAGATCATTAAAACTGCAGTTAACTTGCTTACGTTCACAATGGGTGTTATTCCATAGTTATTCCTCAGTTGTAAAAGCTGTTCCTTAGTTGTAAAGTGCAGGAATACATTCTTAAACTCAGCTGGTGTAAATTAATCTAAATCTAGATTAAATAAAGGGTCTCCAATTCTTTCACGATGGAGTGGATGGAGCCCTGTCACATAGCAGAACAGTATCAGATTGGGAATAATTATTCTCACAAGTTTCTGGACTGAAGTAATTGCTCTTTACTTTCCAAAGGATTTTATTTTGCACAGATTCAGGATCATGTAGGCATGCTGAAAACCTCTAATGAAATGCTGAAGCACTCTCAAGTTACTGTCAACAAGAACTGGTCCCAGCAACCAGCAGAAGCAGAACAGTACTGTGGATGCTCACCTGGGCTTTGAACTGGCTTTATTCTACTAATGCTTTGCTGACATGATTATTTTGGGTTGGTTTCTGGAACAGATCTGGCCAGCAGGCACAGGTTCACTGCAGTGCATAATTTGGATACTCCCTGAGCAATGCGAATTCTCCCTGAGGTCTGTGAAGAGGTAAGGCTGATCCTGCAGTGTCCTAAGCAAAGGAAATGCAACCTATTCCACACTTTCAAAGTTTGCATCACCTTACGGCATTGGTCTCTTATATTTCAGTTCCCTGAGCACTACTAATCTTACCTTTAAGACACAGTTATTACTGGTGGGATATTTAACCATGACCATAAACAACCATGCTTTTCTGATCTCTGCCGATTTGGGCTGTGGAAGCCATGAATTTTCAAAGCCCTTAGACTCTCATCAGAAAAATGCAGAGTGAAATGCTGTAACCTTTCTAGAGAACTTCACTGTTAGAAATGACTGGGACTGTGGTCTGCACCCGGAGTCCCTACGTGACATTTCCCTTTTTAGGAAGGGTGAGCTCTTGCCCTACTCTATGAACACATCGTGGAGGAAGTGAAACACCTGCTGAGCCACCTCGGTGCTCAAATGGACACTCTTCTAGTGAACATCCACACACGGCTGCTGGGGTTTGCTCTCCAGGTGGCCAGGGCTTGTGGTCCCTCCTGACAGTTCACTCCTCGTATCTAACACCACTTTTGGCCCTGCTATGATTAGCAGTCCCTGGGTCGATGGGTGGTCACCCAGCTCCTAACTACTCATTAGTCTTCATTCTACCCAAAGGGCATTGATCCTAGTTTATCTAAAATATTTTCTTTAAAAGTTTTGTCTTTGATTGAAAGCACCAGCCTGAACTAGCTCTAAATCTAATGTATTATAGATTATGCTAAATTAGATAGAATTTGAAAAATTACCTCTAAATGTCTCATAGTTATTTATCATCATCCAGGGTCTGTCAGCCCTCACAGGATGATCAAAGAACATTTTTTGCCTTGGTGGTGTTTTGCTACACACTGCTAAAGGTTATGACATTCTCATTCAATACTTCTTACTTCCTTAATATTAATGACTGAAATGGGCAGCAAAAATGTAACACTTCTAGAATAGACTAATTTCAACCCCCTATTTTTATTCATTGGTTTTATTATCAACATCACACATTATCTGTTATGGTCTGGCATTTTAAAAGGGAGGATGACTTTATGCAGTAAGGGCAATAACTAATAAAATAGTAAAGTAGCATTATGTTCCAGCAGATAAATATGTATTAAAGTTTCCTAGAGCTAGACTTCCTGACCAGCCAATGAAAAGGGAATTAATCTAATTTATTGTTATATCTTTTTTATCTAGGAATGTGTACATTAGTCTTTATGTGATTAATATACATTAGTGGTAGAGCACCCTTTTCATGCCCTTAGTAATTAGCTGTTGCTTGATGTGAGGCCATAACACTGTCTACTTAAAAGCAATTATAATCTATCATGTATTGGCCTGTTCAGACTTTTAAGTTTGGGGCTCTTTCTCAAGAAGGCTTCAGATTTTTTTATTTGCTCATACCACAGCTGTTCCACAAGGGAAGCCTAAAACTTGTCATGAACACCTTCAGTTGAAAGCTGCAGTAACAACAGCAGTAGCTGAGAAAAAGGTTTCAGTTTGATTGAAGTTTTGAGTACCCTCTAAATAACACCAATATTTCTTCTCTGGAAAGAACATACAGGTTTCAATATTTTTCACCTGTTTCAGACGTTAAGTTTAGCAAGTAGAGAACTGGGTTTTAGGATGCCTTCTAAACTTGATTTTTTTATTATTCCTCTTTTTCTCTATTTCGCCTCTCCTCCATTTTTTTCTTCAGAATGTGAGGTTGTTCTCCAACACATGCTACATTGCACGTTTAGAAGTTAGCTGCATGTAATCCCAAACTCACAAAACATGAACTGGTGTTCCAAATTTTGAAATGTTATTAAAATTATTAAGATTTAGATAAGAAGAAATGGGTCAGTTTTTTCAAATATTATTACATACTTTTTCCAGGCATCTGTGTTTGAAGCATAAGTATACACTAAACTAATTACATGAATTGCCTTAATCAAGTTCAGTCTTCATGGACCTTGCAAAGGGAAGTTGACCAAAGGAAAAGGAAAGATACAATTGAAGATGTCCTAATAGGGGTGTGAATAAACAGATAAAGCCAGAGTAGCAGAGGCTGACTTCTGAACAGTAGATATTTTTATTTTTGTTTTTGACTAGATGCAACCTCGTGTGTGACATCTGCATCTTCTATGGCCTCTGTTCTTGTTTGATCCTTAGGTATAAATTGCACAGTTGATTTTGTTTAACTGGCTGAAGGATCTGGTTTCATGGACACCACTGAACTGGAATCTCCAGTTCCAAGGGAATGCAGCTGGGCCATACAAAAGTGCTATGTCCATACTGGTTACTTTAATAACAGAATATTTCCCCAAACCAATGGTGTTAGAGATGACCAAAAAAATTAGGGAGAGTCAAATCCATGACAGGTACAATCTAGTGGATCATGTCAATATGAGGATTTCTTGCTGGCTGAAATATGCCACTAATATTAGTTTAATTGACTGAATAATTTATGGGGACAGGGCTGGCATTTAGGAAAATCAAGGGATTTATGCACATGATACCTCTATTAGCCCTCGTGGCAGCACACATATGCTAAAATCATGGCACAGTAGTGTAAGTATCGAAATGGCTCTCCATCTTGAAAAGTTTTGTTGCAGGAACTGCGTATTGCCTATACCAATAGATGTGTGAAATTGTGTTATGCTTGGCTGTGGTGGCAAGCTGTGTGTTGTTTTTCTTGGCATGCTGAAAATCTGCCCTCTGGAATGTCACTTCTTGCCTGCACACCATTCTCTGCTAAGCTCTTGTGGCTCCCCTGGCGACCTGCTGGTTTGAAACACAGCAGGGGAAACATGGAGAAAGCACAGAAGATTTGGGTAAAATAAAATTCAAACCTTAAGACACTGAAATCACACAACCCGTTGCAAGAGTCCAGCGTTGCCTGGTATCTGAAACATGCACTCATGGAGCTGGGTATCTCACAAAGCTGAGAGCTGAAAATTCACAGATGCCCTAGTATAAAACAAAATTCTGGCTTTGAGAGGAAGGGAACATTTACTTTCCCTTAAAACTCTATATAAATGCAGGTTTCATGGGAATGTTTACAATAAACTTCAAGTTTCTCACTCAGCTGGTCTTTCAGTTCACCATATACAAATACCCATATGAAAAGCTCTTTAAAATCAAAATGGAAAAGAATCTGCTTAACTTATTACGTTGTCACAAGCACAAATAAACTGACAATGAATGTATTCAGACTGGAAATGGGAAGGTTTGTAAAGAGCAGAGCACTGAAATTCAGACAGCCATCAGGAGGGGCAGATCAAAAACTTGAACAAGTTTCATGACGAGTCTCATCAGAAGTATTTAAGGCAAATACTGTCCTTGTTAACAAGGACATCCTTAAAATTTTCAAACTACATTTTTTGTATGTACTTTCACCTTCTAGTTCTGGAGCAGAGACTAGATTAATTTCTGCAGCTTGGTGGGCTCCCTCATTTAATACTGACCGGAGGCATAGATAAAAAGTTAAGAATCCGTATTTTCAGAAGATTAGGTAAGAAGTGTGGTAGCTGAAAAGAACATGTTATAGTCCTTTCCTCTTCATGTAAGGCTAAGCAACACTGCTTGTGATCATTTATTTAGGTTGTGTCATTATGAGATCCAAGCTAAATGCAGAATTTTGACAAAGCTGAGCAGCTCATATGCTCCCCAGGATTCTGGTCTTTCTAATCTTACTGTTACCATCTGGGCACTATGAATAAACAATTGCACAAGCTAAGTCAGGTGGCTCTTATGCCACTTCTAGCCACTAAACACCTCTGAAGTGTAACATAGTGAAGTACACAATTCCTTTTTCATTCAGTTTGAATGCATGGGCCATACTCTGAATTCTTATAACAGCAAAATCCTCTTTCAAGTTGTTCAGTTGTCCAGCAATTTACATTGTCAGCAGTTTTCTTGGATTTCAAGTCATCCTTTCCTCAGGCCTTGGATTGAATGAGAGCTTGTCTGAGAAAAAATCTGAATATGGTCTTTGTTGATTAAGTGAGAGGTCAGTATGGCTGTGAGTCATGAAGTGACCAGTTCTCACCAGACTGGCTTCTTTAAAACTTACACAACTGTTGCCTCATCACATGTTTATATATGTATGTGTATATAGATATACATATATATAAGCACTTGTCACACTCTTGCTCTACAGCGAGGAGGAGATAAAAAGCAAAACTTTGTGATGTTTAGAACACTGCTGGTTTTCATATCAGGATCTTCCTGGGCCCTAAAAAAAACTTTTGTGGAACTAGTTCTTCTCCCCCTTGAAAACAGCACCTTATAGCCTGGTAAAGTTCAATTTAGTTGATGGCATAGAAAATTTACTCAAGACTACAACTTGATATAATTCCTGTGAGTAACTTACAGTGAAGATATTGCACAAGGTTTGTGTGTACTGTAAAATAAAAATGTTTCCAATGTATCGTTAATTCAGTGCATTATAACCATAAAAGGTATTGAGTAGGAGTAATATTTGGCCTATGATTTTCAACCTTTCCTTTTTTTTTGCTGCTGCTGCAATAATGCTTCAACAAAACTATTTTTTCCTCCCTCATGTTGCATACTTCCTGTGCACTGATTCTTCTGCTAATGAAAAGGGGGAAAGTTATGATGCTGAAAGCAAAACATTCACCTTCTGGTCTTTCATACTGAAAAGGCTGTATGATTTAGTTGCTGTCTTCATTAATGTCTCTGAAAAAGGATTCAAAATGTTCAAGTTTCCAGCAAAGGGCAAAAGAAGAACTATTCATAAATCAGTAAAGGCTTGAGGACCTTTAAATTATTTATTTTTAATTATTATAGTTAATAATAATTTAATGTGTCCTAGAATAAGTGAATTGATTATTATTGATTTTTGTGATGACTTAAGAACAGGGAACTCTCACCCTGGCTTAATAAATTGACTGATAAACTGACTACATTGTTAAACATTAGCCTGGAAGTAAAAGATAACAAAGCACATGCTTTGTACTCTGATCAAGCAAGTTGTCAGTCAAAGCTGCAGAAATATAGCTAAGGAGTTTAAGAACAGAAGGAGCATAAGTTCAAGGCCCAGGAGGGGAAACAGAAGACCAGACAATATGCCAATTAATGGAATTAAACCAAAAAGATTTAAAAGAGGTTTCCCTCCGGAGACAGCATGAAAGAAAAGACAACAGTTGATTCAATAAGGACAAAAGCACAAATGAGCCAACTATGAAAAGGATCAGAATATTTACAGATGATGGTGTCTGAAGAATTAAGGAACACTAGCTTGCAATTACTGTGAATTTATTACGCCCCAGTAGCATGTTCTAATTTGGTCTCGTCTAGCCTCTGAACAAATATGCTCATCCTTAAATTCCAGAGCAAAAGAAATAATCCCTTTCTAGTTGCATTCAGACTATGAAACCGATTAAGATCAGCAAATATTCAAATACTATAACAAACAAAGGAAATTTCACTGAAGTTTCCTGTCCATCATCTGTATCAGCATATGCAGGCTTCACAGCAGTTTAAGGTTTATTTTAGCAAGGCTGTGTTCATGAGGTCCAACAGAAATACAGGTCTTCATGCTCACCTTCCCACACAATGCAAGGTAGAGAAGGATAAGATGAAGAGAAGGGCACAGAAAGTTCCCTTTCACATGCAGGGTTCTGGCAGGGGTGTGTGTGCATGCAGACAAGAGCTCTTCCTTGTGCTGGGTTTATGGCAGATGAAACCAGGTTCTCTCCCAGGAAGGAGGTCTCACCACCCAACAAGAGATGCCTTTCAGAGCAGGTTCACAAACTCTTCAAGGAGCATCCCTGGCTTTCATACATGTCTGAGGCTCACAAATCATATTTTTCCCTACATGTTTTGAAGATATTTCAAACTAGAAAACAGAAGATAGTAAGTGGGAGAATGTTTTAGTGTCTCTGTGATTGAGATTCAAAGGGTTTCAAATCATCAGCTTTACAGAACTGTATGTTCGGAAATCTTCATGAGCCAGCATCCATCCTGAGGTGAAAACTGATGCTGAAGTATTCTGAATATCCCACAAATACAAGGACCCAGAGAACAGCCACATCCCTCAATGAACCACAGAGGTCTGAGCTGAAAAGGAGACGGCCCTCAGTGTCCCCTCCAAGGAAACAGGACCATTCTGTCAGTGAGCCTTGCTCCCCTCTTCCTCCTTTTGAAGCCAGAAAATTTAATCCTTTTTTGCATCTGGCTTCCCACCCTATCCCATGTCAGTCTGGTTCAAATCAAATCATAATGGTCAATTGCTCACCAGCACACTGCTAATTGCTCATCTGTTTGTCCTTGCCACTGCTGCTCACCTCACATAGGAGGCAAAGCGTTAGAGATCTGGACTGCCACCTCCAGTGGAGCCTCAGCATCCTATTTTGGAAGTCAGGACTGGGGAGTTCTGTAGGACAGAGGGGGCTTTCGCTTCCTGCTGCCTCACCTCAACCACCCACAAGGACCAGGGGACCAGCATCAGGGGGTTCTCAGGCCTGAATTTTCTGTGTTTAGTTTTCTGTGTTTAGTGAGCTTCTGTCATCATTCTGTTTCCAGGTTTGCAATACAGAGATTCCCCCTTTTCTTGCTGGAATGCAACTTGTTTTGTATCCAACATTTGAAGAAAAGGTAGTAGTAAAAAGTAAGCTTCCTGAGGTAATTATGCTCGTCCAGAGTTAGCAAATCCAAATATGCTGGCATAGCAAATCCAGAAAAGTTTGTAAATGTGAGGAAATGAAAGTAAAATGCTGTTGGGGTCAATTTGCTACCATGACATTTCCAGGACCAGGGGAGAATTTCTACAGCAGTAATTAAGCTGTGCCTATCAGTACAGGGACAAGCAAAGAGATCACACCTCAGTCTTAGGAAAATCTACACTGTCACAGGCAGGTACCCTGACCTCACACTATGTATTTCTCTGTTTTAACAACTAAACTTCCACCAAAAAAAGAATTGCAAAGACACTGCTCTGTTTTCTGAACTAATAATTTGGCAAATTAATTCCAATAAATCAAATTCCTATTGAGTCACATGCAGAGTTGTGTGGTTGTATGGTAGAAGAGGGGAACAGGAAATATTGGCTCTCATGAAGCTAAAAAGAGGGAACTGATATTTTTTAATTTGTTTAAACAGAAATTGCTCCCTAGATGGAGCACTGCATGCTGTGTTTTCCCTGGAGCAAATGTTTATGGCTGAGTTATAAAATAGAAGTTGTGGCATCTCATAGTGCTGCACATGCACACACAGACACACATACACAAGTCAATTCCTGTCCAATTGCTTTACATCAGGTTAAATCTCTGCTGTCTCAGCAGTTAATGGGTGCCTTGGGAAGCATCAGGTTTGAAAAGGTCCTTCATCTAACACTTGTCTATCTTTTGTCAGCTTGTTACGATGATGTGTGGTATGCTTTTTTGTGCCTTCTGTGGCACCCATAAGTACTTCAGGTAACGGCACAGGGAACAAAAACTAGAGTAGTCATGTCCAGAGGAGATATTTTGATGGCAGCTCTAAAAGCAGAGATGGTGCTTTGTTTTATCAGAAGATTCAAATAAATGCTGCATCTTATCTTAACTGTGTGTCTTTACAGGCAATGCTAACAACTCATTAATCACCAGTGCCATTGTGAACAAACATGAACAACATAAGGACCATCAAGAATTCACCTGATTTATTTTTTCATCTTTCATCAGCTATGGAGAAAGTGAAGATTTAATGCTTTTGTGCTTTTTCAATTTTTTTCCAAATGTATACTGTATAGCAAATGATCATTACATGGAAAAGTGCTAGCTTGTGGTTCTGCAGATCTCAAATGTTGCAGAAGAATGGTTCATTAGTTGTCTTGGTCAGTGTTGCAAAACTAATTTTCTTTTTATGTCGAGGGAAGTGCTCACTGCTTTGACATAGCATAAGCTGTTTTGCCTTCACTGTATAATAATGAGTTTAGCCACTAAGGTATAACCGTAATAAGCAAAACAAGCAGAATAATAATTCAGAGTTTGCACAGACTGTGGTCTCCACACAGATTTTGAACTGCCTCTGGGGCTGTTATGTATATAAAAATCTATATTGTAAAGGTATATAATGTGGAGATCAAATCTTGCTTTAAAATGGTCTCCTGAAATCGATGAAGTTCAGGCTATGCTAAGGGCTGCCCCCTTCCAAAAGTCTGTTTCCATCCTGCCCAGAATCACACATGACATCTGTATGACACAAAATGAGTGAGAGCCTTGCAACAGGGAAAGGTTCCTCAAAGACTTTTGAGGTTGTGATGCAGGCTGGATTTTAAGTGTCTCTGTCTGACAGATCCATTGCCACTGAGGACTCTGGAGGCCAACCAAAACTCCCAAGTTAGAGCACTAAAAGGTATTTATTTCCCTATACCTTTCTCTCAGGCTCGTGCATACACATTCTGTTTTTAAGAACAATCAGCAAGACATGCACGTGTCTTTGGGAGCTGGGATCACATTGTCCTTCCAAAACATCTTGTCTCTTCCTGGGAAGCCTTTTCTCTCTTTTTCCCCTTTCCTTTTAACATAATAATAACATTAGTTACTATTGATAGGAAGGGTAACGCAAGCAGCACCAGACAAGACAACCTGTGAAAATCCCTGGTGAAAATGCATGTGGTCAGAGAGAGATGAGAAACCATGGAAGTACACATCCTTCATTCCATATTCATTAGACCAATGTCTAGGACATCAGTTTCACTCCACAACAATTTTGAAAATGTGATTTTTTTTTTCTGAAAGCAAGAAATTTCAAAATACTTTACAAAGAAAAGGATCTTTTTTGAAGTTTATGAGTAATGTGAGATTTAAAATAAAAATTTCTCCCATCTACTTCTTAGGGGGCACTCATGAAACCGCCCACCTCCTTGAACAGGCTAAGTAGTTGTGGATGCCCTGTCCCTGGAAGTGTTCAAAGACAGGCTGGATGAGGCTTTGGGCAACTTGGTGTAGTGGAGGTTGTCCCTGTCCGTGGCAGGGGGTTGGAACTAGATGATTTTTAGGGTTCCTTCCAACTAAAAACATTTTATGATTCTATATTTCCTCACTGCTACTTCATAGAACTCTCTTCAGCTCAGGTAGCTGTGCTCTTCCTGCTGCTCACCAAAGGCAGTGATCAGTGCTCTCCAAAAAGCAGTGGCTGCAGCCAGACAAACCTAGCAAATGGGTTCTAGCACAAGTGGTGCCCAGGAAAACATGTCTTCTGGCAGCATTTCTCCTCAACAGCAGCAAGAAACCTGAAGCAGGCCAGAAATTCTTTTCCCCACTCTCAGCAGACATCAGTCGAATGACTTACTTTTCTTGCTGAGGTCACAAAGGGATGGTCTTTTCATACTAGACTATTGTTTTTGGTTGTTCTACGTCACTGAATAGAGCGACTTCCCTAACTGAAGGTTCAAGCCTTCAGCTCAGTATCTGTTAACAAACCTGATTCTCAATTACTTTCTGATTTATGTTAGAATACGTTTTGATTTGTGTTAGAATAAGCCACAATTAAGGCTGAAACCCTCAGTGTGGTAAAAAGCAAACCAAGTCCAATATATGAAACATTCCACAAGCATTGTCCCAACAGCAAATTAGTTCTGGTTCATAAAGGGCTCTCTGGAATAGCAGCTGAATTACAAATCTTTGTCAGTAGGACAGTGATCAGCACCTGCTCGTAGGCATAGCAGTTGCCAGTGGAGACTTTCTGTTCTACAAATAATAATGCATACTCATAAATGCACGTTCTCCTCTCTGTTGTCAAAGGGAGTGAGAAATAGCAAAGCAGTGAATTTTCATCGGTCACTTTCGTTTTGATGTCTGTTGCCAAATGCCTGCCAATCAGTTCTGGGGCAAGGGCAAGAAAGGAAAACCATCCGACAGATGGGGGAGCAGCTGGGGGAGAGTGGAAGAGGAGCCACCCACCCCATCAAACTACAGGCAGTAGCCACAGCCACAGCAGGATTACTGCTTTCTGGAGTCAGGGTGTTTTGTTGTTCTTTTTAGGTTACGTCTGTTTTTTTAACAGATATGGGCCCCATCACCTCCACCACAGCATCATCCACATTTTTTCAAGCTGGGTTTCCCAGGATGTCCTTCAGTGCATGATAACTGAAGTCATTGTTTTCACATTTCATTACAGGTAAGCAGAAAAAAAGAGGGTTTTATTTGAGTCAGGACTTTGAGAAAGATCTCTTCTTTGCCCTCCTTCCCATGAACTCACTTATCTAACCATAATAAAACTGTCTCCCCTCTGTAAGATCTACCCTCTCAAAAACCATTCTCTAATTAACAATTTCTCAGAGTTAAAGTGGACGCTGACACTGAGGGATAGCTGAGAAACCAAAACACAAAAGAGTGAACAAATTTAACTCATTAAGCCCTTAAAAATCTATCCATCAAGTTTGTTTTTGTGTGAAAACAGTCCAGGAAAAGACTGTAGCTTCCTTCCCTGCTTTCTTCCAAGAAACTGTTCAGGAAGCTTGTTTATGCCTTGCAATCAAAAGTAGCAGTCTCACCCCCTAGACTAATTATTCTTTGAATAGTTGAGCTTGTCATGTAATGCAGTATTCTAGTGTAAATAGCATTTCTTGTGATTTTTTTCCTATTCACTTTCAAGGTGTATTTCTGTGTAACAGCTTTAAAGTGTTTTCTCAGCACTTGTGGTTAATAGAATTTTTTCACAGCAATCTGTAAAAATCAAATCAAACATAGAAGAGAGTGTCAACACAGCAATGTTTTATAAACGTACATGTATACGCAGCAAGGTTTGGGGAGGGAATTACTTTGTGGGTGGTTGGGGATGTGGAGTGAGAATTGTCCATCTGCATTTCCAGTGTCTCTTCAGCTCTAGCATATTTTGTAGACAGACTTATAACCACAGAACACATTCCAGAAGGAACCTCCAAAGCTCTTTATCTCCAGCTCTTCATTTCAAAGACTAAACTACTGCAGAGAGATATTCATCTGTCCTGCTCTTCAGATACTCGTAGAGATTCTTCAACCAACAATCTATTTCAATCTCTATATTCTTTTAGACCTTTACTTCCCTAGTTAAAATTTATTTCCTAATGTCTAAACTAAATCTCTTCAATTGAATGACTGCAATTAAATTGCTGCAAATTAAACTTATTACATCTTATCCAACCTGTAGTGGACTCAGAGGACAGTTACCACATCCTTCTTTTTCTCTTCTGGAGATAAACCAAATCCAAATCTTTTACAAATACATCATGCTTCTTAGTCTTCTGTTCTCTCATCAAGCATCTTTACTACCTTTGATAATTGTGGTATTCAGATTGGATATAGTGTTCTAGTCGATGCCTCAACAGAAAAAACCTGCTATAATTTGTTTAGAAGAAATCACATCTCAAATCTTAACCATTCTCATCTAATGGGATTTATTTTCATCATTAATAGAGAGCTGGTGAAACATTGCAAAACCACTTGAAACCCTGAGGAAACCAAATATTCTGAGCAAGTTTAATATCATATCTTCCATGTGAAGTAGTCATAATACATTAAAAACAATCAGGATCAGATACACCACTGTATTTTTATTATTAACACATAGTGGTTGAGAAAGAGAATTTCACTACATTTTCTCTAAGAGCTGCTTTAAATTGCTTATCAAGAGAACACAGAATCACAAAATAAATTAAGTTGGAAAAGACCTCTGAGATCCTCAAGTTCAACCTGACAATTTCGGTCTGTCAGGCATCTCATATGTGTGAATTCAGTTCTAAGTAAAGAAGAGATCCCAAGTTACTTCACTCCCTGTCCTGTACTTTAAGTCAGTATATACATATTTGCAAGTTTCTATCTTTGGATTGTATCTGGCTATATGTCAATGCTACTCCAGAAATAGGTGATTTGAGGAGTTCTTGAGCGGTTGTGCATAAAACCAAACATTTCTTGAAGTTAGGCCAATTCTGAAAGTAATATTTGTAGAAAAAAATCGCCCAAAACTAAAACATAGAAGTAAATTGCAGCAAAGGCAAAATGTCATATTTTCATGGCTTTGTAATAAAAGACTTCAATATTTTATTTTCGAAACAGCTCTTCTGTTACAGAATAATGTTAAAACAATATGAATTATTTCGCATGCAAAAATAAAATTCTGTAACATCTCTTTAATGGTGAACTGTCATTATTTTTCTTGAATGCAGCTACAAAGTAAGGCTTATTTCAGAGATCCTTAATGGCATGAGAAAGTCCTCCCCACAACTCTACTGAACATTTATGGAAAGAATGCAGCTCAAATCAGCCTACCTTCACAATGAAATTTCTAGCAAGTAATGCAGTGTAGTATTTTTATGTGTATCAGCTGCTGCATCCTTATAAAGGTGATGCATGTATATAGTGATGGCAGTAGTAAATACAAATTTCTGGTATGTGTCCATTACTTCTGTTCATCTCGTATAAAATCAGAATTACTAGAGAGCTGGCTTATGGTTTGAAGCATCTGTATCTTGCAAGGACCATTTTAGAGCACCAATTGCAGAAGCACAGACAGAAATAAGTCATTAGGCCAAAGCCGACAGTCAGAACTGTCTTAATCTGATAGTCAAAGACACCAAAGCAAATACCTTCTTGAACTACACTGTTCACTGCTCCAGTTTGCAATCTGTCATTTCAGCTTATATTTAAGCCTATCTACTTAACTGTTTGCTTTGGCTAAGATGTAGTTGAGGGAGCAACTGAGAGGTTGGCGGAAGTTCTGTTCTTCCAGACTCTGCCCTCTGGTGGTATCCTTCATCAGAAAGGTGACACAGGCAACCAGGGAGGTACACAGTGCTGCAAAATTGTCAAGGGTTATCTGTCAGAGCCCACTAGAAACATGCTTTAATACCTCACCAAGCAACATTTAAAATTACCACTGAGCATGAATTTCTATAACATCTTTCCCTCTGTAGACTTCTGTTGTTTCTTACTTTTGCTTGTCATAAAAAGAGCTCAAGAAAAACCCAAGCTTTCATACAGTATTTATACTTTTTCTGCCCTCACCCCAAGGCTGGAACATAAGATGAAAGACCAACAGCAAAAAACAACTGTTCTTGAATGTCTGAAGATCCAAGTTGATCACACAGCTTTCAACATGTTTTCTTTTCCAGACTGGTTCATCTCTGTCCCTTTATAGCAAAAAAAAACCCTAGCCCAAAAAAGTGTGTGCGTGCACATTCATAAGTAATTTTATAAAATTTTACATAATTGCAATGTTAATGTTTCCTGAAAATCAGCTGCCTGAAATGGCCATCTTCTTTTCCCCTCTCTGTTTTTCCATTCCAATTGTTAAATGTTTTTTGAAATAACAATAACTTGATTTTCTGTATTATTGCTGCTCCATTAATACTGATGTTGATGCCATTCAACATTTATCACCTTCTTATCACATTTCTCATTTAATATTTCACATCATAAGACTTCATACAAAGGCACAAAGACAAACAACTATTGTTAATTTAGTGCTCTCCTGAGTGAGCTTTATGATGGCATTTTTGAATGACCTTTTCTCTTAAACAAAAGTCATTGTAGGATGCATCTTATTTATTACAGCCATAAATTCAGATATCAAAAATATTAATTTTTTTTTGCAGAAATATTGACATAATTACAAATAAATATATTTGGAAATGAAAAAAAAAAACCTCTTGGCTTTTTTTGTAACAAAGTATTATACTGGAATAGACAGTCTTAGAGTACACATTGCTACCTGGTTGGAGCTGTAGCTCCAGGCTGGGAATGAATACCTTGGGGGTCTCAAGGTTCTGTGCTGGAGCCTCTCCTGATCAATATCTTTATCAGTGACCTGGAGGAGGAGATCAAGTGCAGCTCAGCAAGTTTGCAGATGACACCAAACTAGGGGGGTGCAGTCAAAGGGCAGAGCTGCCTGTCAGAGGGACCTAGGCAGGCTGGAGGAATGGATCTCATGTAATTCAACAAGGGCAAATGCAAGGTCCTGCACCTTGGACAGACTAATCCCTTGCAGCAGCAGGAACTTGGGTACAACCAGCTGGGAAGCGGGTCTGATGGACAAGGTCTGGGGGTGTTGGCAGATACCAAACAGGGCTAAACAGGAGGTTTAAGGTAGGACAGGTTTAAGGTACTAACACAATTTGCCCTTGGTGATGTGGATTTGATGTGCTGTGAGAGAAAAAAAGACCAGCCCAAGAGAGTTAATGTAGAGTTGTCAGACTAACAGCTGAAACTGTCACTTTCAAACATGACTCATGGCCCAACATTTTTAATTCCAAGACGATTAGGAGATAAAGCTGACTCATCCATCAAAAGGCTGGCTTTTCAGGAGGAGCTATGTGTTATCTTGACACGAATTTGAGAGTGCATTTTCAAATTCAATGTATTTACAAATAACATGGAAAATACAGTGAGCAGTGAAGTATAAAATTTGCTGATTCTAAGAGGTTGATCACTGTAATAGGGAGACAAGGTTTTGGGGGGAGTGTCCACATTAGCATTTTAGGTTTTATTGGGAATGTGCTTTCGAAGCAAATGTTATGATTCCCAGTGACTGCACTTTATTTCCCATTGTCAAAAAGTCTTAGAGTGCACAATCTACATTTCAGTCTGGGGGGAACTAAGATGGATGATATGCTCTGAATACAAAATACTTTTTAATCCATGAGCTCAGGCTAGTCCCAAGTAACCTCCCCCAGCAACACATAAAATGTATATAGTGTGAATATTGTATTCCAGGCATCAACTGGTTCTCTCTAAAATTTGGTCACTTTAAAGTCTGTTTTTACTGAGCTGTACCACTCGCTGATGTACAAGACAACAAAATGGAGCTGAAATTCAGTTTATATAACCATATAGGAGTGCACTGGGAGAAGAGGGAGACACTCTAGTAGTATGTGTAAAGCAAGATTTTGGGAACAGGTTAGATCCGCGAAAAAAACAGCTAAATGGTCCTTGTACCTAAAAATGGGTAATCAAAGGCAAAGAATGGCTGAGTAGCCTAGGAAAGCAGATAAAAGAAACCCACAACATCCTGAAACAGATGGTGTTGACTCTTCACTGACTTTTCCAGTGTTCTTGTACTGCCAGCCAACAAATGACACTTGTCCGAGTCAGGTTTGACGCAAAAGTGGTTCTTTACCCGCCCGCAGTGCACTGGTGGGTGTCATGCGGGTACAAATTATTTTTTCTTCTCTTAGTAGCTGCTTGTGCTCATTGCTAGGACCAGACTGGTTCAGCCCACAAGCTGAAACAGACAAGGTGAGAAAGAAAAGTGAATCCAGAGGGAAGCGTGGACCTCAGAAAGTTGTACGTTAACAATCTCTTGCAAAATCTTTTGTTCCACAGTCGAAACCTCTTCCTGTCCTCTTAGAAAGGTCAATAACAAAGTAAAACTGCAAAAAAGAACTTCAACGACATATTCCGTATATGTCATCTTGAACATCCCATGTGTTATTTAATGCTTTTGTAACTGTGTATTCTTGGTTGATTGCTTTGAGTCAGAAAAGGAACAGCTAAATTTAAGCCAGTGAACCTTCTAGAGCAATGTTTTCCAACCTGTATTCTAAGTCCAGGAAAGCTTTCTGTTAGTAGAGGCTTAAATCACTTTACAGGAATGTCCTCACCTTCCCTGGAATGCTTTTAGGGTAGCTTACTTTGAGAATTACTCTCTCCAAGGTTGAAATGGAGATCTGTTTCTTTTCATTTGGGGTCCTTGAGTGCAACTGTTGAGTAATAATCTGCTTCAAGAATAGCTGTCAGTCCATTAGATTGAACCAGGAACTGGGGATGATCAGAAAACAGGAGAAATTTGTGTAACTTAAAGAGAGACAGAATAATGTTTAAAGACACTTGCCCCTGAGCAAAGTAGAGTCCCTTCCTGAGCACTGTTCCAGATAGGCTGGAGGGATTTGACTGGGAGCTGGGGTGTCAGACAAGCAAGATAAAGACAAAAGAATTAGTATAATTGGAAGATGCCTTTTGCAGCAAGCCAAGAATTGAGCTCTTTAGTCGCCATTCAGTTTGTGCTGGCTGAGAGCACCCGTTCTCTGCTTGTTTCTGTACTGTATTGTTCTTTCTACTCCTTTCTGTAATTTTGAATATATGCTTCCTGGCCTTGGAATTAACATACCATTTGAGGCATGACAGCTCTTAATAGAGGAGCACCTCGAACTGCTGCTGTAGCATACATAATTCTCTTGCTTCAAGCCACTCTGACGGGAGGCAATCAAACTTAACTGATACCCCAGGGAGGAATTTGGCCCATTTAGTCTAGCAAGACCTTATGGTCCATCAGACACAGCCTTATAAACCCAAGAGATAAAAATCCACCTATATTTTGGCTTCCCTTTTTAAGTCTCACAATACAGGTAGCTGTCATTTTCCATCTGCCTGTTCAGATGATTTATACTGCTTGGATTGATGACTTAGGCAGTGTTGCTTTTGTGTGAGGATTTGACCTGAAATGCTTATTGTCTACTCACTGTTTTAAGAACTTCAGTGCCATAGATTAAGTACTTGCAAGGGAGCACGGAGAGCCTGGCATTTAGCTTCCCCTTAGCCGAGTGCTACGACTTGTGTTGCATTTTCACAGCAGCTTGAAGAGCCTTGATGCCTATGACATGGCCGCTGTCAGAGGGATTCAAAAGGCTCATGAGTGGAGAAGGTGGGACCTTCTGAACCAGAGCCATGGCAGAGGGAACTTGTGCAGTGACCACAAGAGTATGGACAACGTGACAGATGTGATGCTAGACTGACAAGTTTATAACTGGAAACAGATGCTTATATCTATCTGTTGAAATGGAAGACAAAATAGTCTGAGACTGTTCTCAGTCCTTATCAGGTTCTAAGCAATATTTTTAAAAACCCACTACTGCCTTTTTTCTGAAATGATTATGATTTCTTTGCTCATATTTTGGGATACAGACATAATTCTTATTAATATTTTTCACAAATGTTTGTGGCATAGCAAATCTGGAAAAAATTGGTCATGTTATAAAATGAAGGACTGTTTGCAGATATCAAAATGCAGATTTAGAAGCCCAAGTGTAAGGAGTACTTGCATGGAGATGTGTGGTGGTCAGAGAAGTACTGAGATGGCAACTGCTTTATATTGACTTATTTCAACAGCAAGTGACTATCCAACCACCACTGCAGAGAATTCTCTGAAGGTTTTTTGTTCAGTCCTGCAATGATAAATTTCAGTGATATCTTGCACTTGTGTGAAAGCTAAAGGCTGAACTATGTGAAGGTAATTTGGAACAGGAGGTGACCTGGGGTCTGACTGATGGTCTCCTTTCCTCCTCACATCTGCTTTGTAAATCCTAATGGTCAATAAATCAGCTAACTGCTAGATATTACTTGAAATTATACCTTGTCCCCACACTAAGGACATTGGAGTCACCTGCTTTCTCATTGCTCAGAGAAATCTGCAGAGAAATAGGTACAAAACTGAAGTTTCAAGGGGGGCTGAGCTCACTATCATGGCAGAGCAAGCTCCCGTGGCTCCTGTGAGATGGGTCAGCCAGAACCAGGGACTGCCCACAGGGCATCTGGGGATCCCTCCAAGCTGCCTTGCACAGGCTGACAGCTGGAACCAGTCCCTGGGATGCTCTCAGGGCCTTCATAATAGCAGTGTTCTTATAACAGTATAGTGTGTTTGGGGAGTTATTTTGTTCCTAATGACCCAAACTTGGATATTGCAGTAGCACAAAGGGATCAGCCACACAAAAACTCTCCCTGTGCAGTGGTGCATAAAAAGACAAAGACTGTCTGAGCTAATGGCCTAACAATAAAGCTCACATTGCCCAGTTTTCTGCTGGAATCTGGTGCATAAGAAAAACATCTTACTACGCAAAAACAGTCTTTTTGTTAAGGTCAGTAATGACTCCTAACTGGTATCCGCTATGCAGTTTTACAAATTTATGGCAAGAATGTGTGGTTCCATTATGAGAAATGAATATTGATGTCTGTAGTATATAGAGACAAATTGAGCTCTAATGATTTCCTAATAAAGTAATTTGTTCATAGATCACAAGGGGATACGAGCAAGAAATTTTTAATGGTAAGGCCAAAGTAATTATTTTTCAGCATCTAATTACACCTATACAACTGATCTGGGCTACATTTGCTGAACTAAATGATGATATAGAATGTCCCACTGAGGTTCACATTCATCATTAAAAGCCAGTTCCTGGCCTTTGACAAGAGGGCAGAGCAGCTCCTGAGAGGTAATTTAATATAATTAGGAGGATATTATGTTTACTATCTGCACACTGTGCTTGCTTTAGATGAGACCCGACAACTGGAGAAGTAGAAGGACATTTTTTCCAAAATTAGCCTTGTCATCTCAGATCAAACTTTGTAGTTTTTTTTCTTTTCCCATCTCTAAATTGTACCTAATGAGAAGGAAGGAGCTTGTCACAGGAGTCACAATAACAGTACATGCTTGATGGTGCTGGGGATACAGAGAGACTTGTGCAGGGTTTGTAGAGACACGCAGGGAAGGGCCAGCCCTACTTTGCTGGATGCTGTATGCAGGATATTGTTGTATGTAAAATAGTGCATTGGTATTTTTAGTGCAGACTGCATGTTTCACTGGAAACTCAGAGTTTAAAATTTTGTGCTGTGTTTTCAGTTTACAGCATATTGACCAAAACACTTTTTTTTCCTGTAAGTTTGTTTATACAAACAAATCCAAACTGTGTTTCGTGTTATCAACAGCTTTTTAAGACTTTCTGTTGACTGTTGTCAGCATGCTCCCAGTGAGCTCTTTAGGGGATTTTTTTGCCCTGAAGGAGTTCCTACACCTTCCAAAGAGATGGGGAAGTTGTGTATACGAAAGAGTAAGTGCAGTTTGAGCAATACTGAGTTTATCCACTTTTTGCTCTCTGTAACACGAGGCTGACAAATTCACACTCTTCTTTTCAGCAATGCCTTGAGGGTTAGGGCAGTGAAGAAGCCAGCAGATCTGAAGCAGAGTGGGACAGAACAGAACTTTGGACTGGAAATTTTCAAGGCAATATGAATGTCAGAAGAAAGAAAATTCAGGATATTTTAATGGCATATAGCGAAGAGGCTTTCAGTAAAAATTCGTGTAGATTCTCACAACATCTTGAACACAGGAAAGTTTCTGAAAGCCAAGGAATCAAGGCTTCCACAGGACAAGTAAGAATACTAAGAGATAAAAAAACATGAGATTTCATAGAAATTTATTTAAATGGAAGGACTTCTTATTTCAGCAAACCATTCACTTGTTGTATTTCTTCCCTCCACTTTTTAGGGAAATATTTCCCACACGGCTCCCTGATCCTTTTCTCTAAGCCAACCTCCTCTGCACAGGAAACAGAACTGGACTCCTGCCATGAAAGGGAGTACTCAGGCTGGTACTTTAGGGATGACGTCCTGGTAGAGAAGGACTTCAAATTTTCCCTCCACTGCCTCTCTTCTTCTGCTGAGCCCCATTGCACTTGCTGGCTAGGAGAAGAAAGGGTTGTTTTTCTTTCAACCACATCCTTCAGTAAGCAGATAGTCCAGCTTGTTTTGGCACCTGTGATTTTTTCCTTCCACAGACTTCGCTGGCAGTTGATCCCCATCACGCTTGGATGCAGGCACAGAGCAAATCTTCCTCCCAGCACAAAGCAAATCTTCCTCCCTGCACAGTGCTCCCTCCCAGTGCCTCACACCCATCTCTGTGTCTTCTCTTCTCACACCCACCAGTTCATCTTTTCATTCCATGTGGCACAATATATTCCCAGCTATCTCCCCAGATAGCTCCTGTGATGCTGTTTCTGCATGATGAAATTCAGCTCCAGCTTCAAGTCAGCCTCGTGTTCCGCAGTTATCTCTGTGAAGATTGTCTAAAAAGGTGTGTTCAGCACCCATTAGAAATTTAATTTGTAATTTACCTAGGTTTTTAAACCACTTCTTGCTGTTACTCAGTTCAGCATAATAACTATGCTCTATCTACAGCAAAGGACAACATGAGCTAGATATTAAAAGGAAAGGTTTTTTTTACTCTCTGTATAGCTGGTGCTGCAGTGCTGTGTAAGGCAATGTCACTCTGTGACACATTTTATCCCTGTAATGCTATTAAGAACAGTATCAAAACACCTTATTTGCTTTGCCAGTAGCAGTCACATAAATTAAAGATGCCCAGAAGCAGCTTACATTATTTCTAGCAGCTTTGAAAAATGATCTAATTTTGATTGCAAGTAGTGTAACAATCTCCTCTGTGATATAACTCTTTATTTGATTTTTCTTTCCGTCATTCTCCAGCCTCAAATTTTACCAACTATGAAAACGAACAACTAGTTTCTATTACCACCCAGATTCTCTCCAGAAAGTCAGAGCATGGAAAACTAATAGAAGTTCTGCTTCATTTTCCTGTATTTTCGATGAAATTCTGGATCTGTAAATTTAAATGGGATTATGGAATTAACTTCCCTTAATGTTAATCTCTCTCCATCCAGGGGAATCTTTTTTCTGCTTTCAATGACAAAAATCCCACTTCTTGTTTGAAAACTGTTACTAGATATACTAGGCCTGCAATGAGTTTGCTATGAGTTTTTAAGCAAGGTGACCACCTTAGCAAGTGAGCTAAATGAAAGAATTCTTTTTTCCCTCATGTTACACATGTTACACATCATGGTCAGGACTTCTTTTTAACTATTTTTCCATAAGTAGCAGGAAGAAACTTGCCTGTGTCTCCAAATCCTCTGGTTTACCAGGTGTAAATCTATGACATCTCACTGATATAAAATTTGTATAAATATCTGAGGCAGCTGTAAATTAAAATAAACAAACAAAGAATCTACAAAGAGTAATATATTTCAGTCTTCATTGAAATGTTGTGTCAGAGCCTGGAATATATATTTCTTTTTGGGAAGATCTGCATGATTTAGTGGTACATCTGTTATCAGATGTCTTAAAATTCTGATTTATTTGCTACATAAATTAAGAATTTCCTATTTTAACTTTGAAAATGCTTTCACATCCTATTTTTTATCTCAGTACACCATAAACTCCCAATGCAAACGTCGTTCAGTCTTTCATCCAGGACACATCTAAGCAATTGCTCCTGCCTTGCCCTGCTCTCAGAATGGATGGTATTCGGGATGGCTCTTTTCCTTCATCAGATGGATTTAGTACTAGACTGGAAGATTACTGTTCTATGTGACGGCAACTTCCAAAGCATCAAAATTAGTCTTTATTTCATGCCAGTCATTAGAACTGGGTAGCCTGTGCTGTGGGTAACATAAATACAAGGCTGCCATCAAAACACAAGCCTGTAGCCAGTCAATTAGTTCAACAGACAAAAGCTCTGGGCCAAATCTCCTCTTACTCCCCATCTTTCCCCTCATTCTTTCCCTCATTTCACAGGGGCAGTGCTGGGCCAGTGGCCACTGCTTTCTCACCACAGCTGCAGACTGGCAGGGCTGACACTCATCATGTGCAAAAATCCGCTGCTCTCTTTCTCTAGAGCCCTTTTCCCTGGCACTGGCATACCTCTGGAGCAAGCATACACTGGAGGCTCCCAGATGTATCTTCAAAGTACACAAACCAAAAGGCTCAGGCACAGTACTCAGAGAACAAACAATGTAAATCGATGTGCCATGATTTATAGCAGCTAGGGAATTTGGCTCAAGAAGGCAAGTAGCCTGATGGCATCGTAGAGGTGAAAATGCAGACAGTGAAGCCCACCATGTTTATTATGTACAATCCTGGGATGCAAGCACTGCTCTCCTCAGAGCGTAGCGTCCTGCTCAGGCAGGTGCAAGTGCTGTTTGGAATTCATCAGTATCTGAGTGCTTCCAGCACCCTGCTATGGTGCTGTAAATCAAAGGGATGCACACTAATGTAGAAGAACATTGCGTGTGTCAATTCATTAGTCAATGGAGTGGGAAAGATTGGCATATCAGTCATGAAGATATATGAAGTCTGCCTCTTAATGATGTTAGCTCGTAGGCAGTTTGTGATGGAACCTTTGTGGCCTGATGACTGTGTTTAATATGTGCAATCCATACCCCAATAAATCTGTGGCTGGCAAGAGAGCACAGACACTTTGTTCGGTTTATGGAACAAAACACACCAAGTATTGTGGGCAGCATTAACATTTAACAGTGTTAAGCCATAATACAGAGAAGCTCATTATTGGATCCAAATTAAAAAATAATAATTACATAATGAAAGCAGTTGGTGTGGGCTGCAATACTTCTCAGGGCAGGATAGAGACCCATCAGATCCAGTTGCTGTTGCAGTCACGTCGCTGTCCGTAGGAACTGGATGCTCTGCGGAGTGTGTGCAGCATTAATCAGTCTAGAATTTGTCACTGCTCAAGGTGCAGCAGCTCCAAGTGCAGGCAGGAACTGACTTGCATCAAAAATGTCATACTGACACATTGCTGAACAGAAGAACGAACCAACAAGCAAACAGAGAAGAAAGTACTACATAATACAGATTTAAAAAGCAGCTCCTTCTTGAAATCTATACTAGTAAAACAATCCTCATCAAAAGGAAAAGATCTCACAGCAAATCTACTCGTTTATAAATAATTACTCTTCAAACTTTAAGAGACCCAGAGCCTCAACTGAAGTGAATGGCCTCTTCCAAAGTAAATTAAGCAGCATAAATGTATACCAACCAAAGACCTGGCCCTACTTAGCGCTCCAGTTTCTTTCTGCTATGGTTTGCAATAGTAACAATATGTAAAGTTGTCATCTACCTCTGCTTTGTTCTGCCCCCACGTGAAAAATGGGGAGTTTCTTTCAGTTGTTAGAAGGCATTAGTTGTCAGGCACGGCTCTCTGATAAAGCAGCAGGAGCAGGTAGCAGCAGTGCTCTCACCCACGCAAGCTCCCTCCAGTGACTGGAGAGCAAAAGTAATTGTGCCACAGATAGGACAGGAGTAGCATGTATAGGGGTAAGACTGGATGCAGGGATGAATTACAAGTGTTATTTTAATCATTGTGTCATAAACAGTGAACCTTGGTTATGCTTTGCAAATAAACAGCAGCGAGGTAACCAGAATAGCTGTACCTCAGAATGAATGGGTTTACTGAGATCAATAGATGAGACCATGCATTTTAGAGAAGAGGTTGTAAATTGCTTGAAGTCCTGGCATTAAGTTCATTTTTAGAAATAAGTTTCACATCCTTATAGATGTGAGCTTTTTTTTTTTTTTTTTAAATAGAGCTTTAAGTAATCAGGTCGACAGAAAGACTAATTCAGTGCACTACCAAGCACTGGCTTAATACTGCCCTAACACACACCTTGATTCTGAAAGATTTTTCTGATTGAACTGCAGAAAATGTTGAAATATTTCTGTGAATATGAGGTAAGCCATCGCTGAACTTTGTAGCATATGAAAACTCCAGATAAAGGTATGGGGACTTAGCTGACAGCACTGAAACAAGCTTATCAGCTTCTTCTTAGCAGTGGTTTTAAATACTGCCATTTGAGTGTCAGGGAACATAGAGCTTTATTTTAAAATCTGGATAAGAAATTCTGCAGGCAAACATGCTTACAGAAGAGGGCTTTTTAAACTTTTCATGTGTCCTGCATGACTTTCAAATATTGTATTTTTTCATATGCATGTTTGTATATCTATGACAAAGAAAAATGAAAGCCAAAACTTCTAAAATGTTTAAAAGTATGTATGAAAATATAAATCCCATCTGGAAAAAAGTACCTGGTATTTATCAATATTTTTGCCTGCAAGTTGCTAGTTTTTAATGCTTATCATACATTTCCTGTTCTAAACTGCAGGACAGATAATGTACATCCAGCATTTGGCACATTTCACCTTACAGGTATCTACCTTTATTCAGGAGACATTATTCCTTTAAACCACACATGGATCAGTGTGAGGAATTCAATTTACAGCTAATTTTGTGTCTGCTGTACATCGAAGCAATCTTGTTGATCATCCAATCAGAGGGAAGTGCTGTCAGAAAAAAGGGTGGCCATGACTGATTTTGTGTGTGTCCTACAGGGCAAGATGGTTAGAAGACAACTGACCACTAGCTGGAGGACTTAATTCAGCCAACATTAACTTGGAGTTGAAGAGGTAGGTTTTCACCCTGGCAAAAGACTGAGGTATATCACTCTCTTAGCCACTATTTTGTGAAGAGAGAGGAAGCTTAAACAAAATAAATCCTTTCTCTTTCTCTGCAACAGAGAACACATTTGGTTTCTGTGAAGAAACAAAGACACTTGCTTAAATACATTTATAATTTTCTTGATCTTTATGTTACTACTATTGTTTGAAGCAGAAAAAAAGTTTTAGATACTTCTCTGCAAAATCCATGCTATTTTTCACCATAAATACGCAGCCATTTTGAGTCAAAGTGAAAGATGATCTAGCCCAGCATCCTGCTTTGACAGATGACAACATTGGATATCGAGGAAAAAGTTTGACCATACAGGGACACTTATTATGTCAATATCCAATGGGCTACAACTCAGTGACTTCTCCTATTGTCCTCTGTTTGTTTTCAACATGTGTTGGAAGAGCTGTTTTTTCTCTTTGTCTGACTGTTCTTTAGGTTTTGGAGGGAATTTATCTATTGATAGGCATGGCAGTTCTGTGTTCAGCATCCAGACCACACCACGGCAGGAAGTTCATTTTGTTTCTTCTGAACCTGATGTGGGGTTGTTTCATTTGATGCCTCTGTTATGCTTGCACACTCACCCCTTTCTGGGCATCCTAAAGAGACATATTTTTGGAAGGGATGGTGAACGAACTCACAAAAATCACAAAAAAAAAAAAAAAATTCAGAAGGTTTGAGTACTGAATCAAGGGGTCTCATAGCGTAGGGTACTTCCACAAAGTAGGGTTTGAGGTTGAAGACCAAGCAGCCTGTAAAGAAATAAGGAGAGTCAAAACATGATTTCAAAGTCTGCACCAAACATTCAAGTGTAAAGAATGCTGGAGAGGGAGGAGTTTGACAAATGGTGACAGCACTTTGGAAGACATCCAAAGGAAATGCAAGTACAGGATTAATATATACTTATACAAGACATATTCCCAGGTCAGGTTTTGGGCAAAATTCTTTTTGCTGCAAGTGCACAGCTAGTGATCAGAAAGTTAATGCAGCAAAGCACCTCTTATTAGCTTTGGCTCTCTTATTCTAACTGGCTGTCATTCAGAGAATAGGAAGCTCAACACTGCGTGGAGAATTGTCCTCTCCACCTGTCAGTGATTAATTTCACACATTCAGCCATCAGGGACTCTGTAGGAGATTCTGGTTATATTTCTTTCTTGTCTCAAAGCAGAATTTACTGTCTGTACTTTGTATTCAGTTCTAAATGAATTTTCATAGTTTGGGGGGGAAAAAATCTTATAATTTTCTGATTGCCTTGGAATGAAAAATATTTGCATTTGCTACATTTGAACCAAACAATTTATGGACTTAATTTTTCAAACATATTATTAATCACATTAACACAAATAATTTTTAAATATGGTAAGGAGTTGGTCTTTTTCCCTAAATGAAAAATAATGAACAGATTTCTCTTATTTTATTATTTTGAGTGGTCAAGCAAACCCACGCCTAAGGCTGAAATTGATTATGTTCCTCTTTCTGCTTACAGTACAAGACGCCCAGAACACTTCCTCTAACAAATCTCAGATAGGTGAGGCACTGAGGGGAAAAGCTGCTGACCTTGATGCAACTCCTAACATCAGGAAACCCCAGTTCTGAGAAACTATAAGGCCTCCAAACCACTTTGTGTTGCAGGCAAGCAAATCTTTCAGCTACTCCAGCCCCTCCAAAGTTGCTGTGGTTGAGCAGAAGCTTTATCTTGTTTTCTGAGAGATTGTGGCTCTGACAAGATTTGTAAAAGATTAAGTTAATGGTGAATAATAGAAAGGGGTAATATGGCAAAATTGGCTGAGATCCAGATGAAGAGGACTGTTATTGGTGAGAAAGCAGCAGAAGGGGCAAGGCAGGGCATAACTCATGCTAACTGAGAGCTTGAGCAGGAGGAGAGGAGAATAGGAATTTGAACGGGGAAATTTGTGACAAAACTGGCATCTAAACAGTGTTTGTGGCAGAAAAAATGGGGGTGATAAGGTATGAATGACCTGGTATATTGGAAGAGTGGTGAGGATTTGTATGAATGAGGTGGGGTGTGAGGGTGGAGGACAGAGGCTGGAGGTGGGTGTGTGTCTTGGTTTTGGCAAAGGACAAGGTTAATTTTTCACAGTAGCTGTGAGAGGGGAGCAGCCTGAAGCTGTGTGGGCACAGCCAAGACACTGTGCTATCCAGTACCATCCTGGGTCATGGCTGGAGGTGCAGGGAAAAGGGATTCTGTCTCACTTCCTAGAAGGTGTGTTGGGGGGGAGAACATTCCTTTTCCAGGGGAGCAAGCAGTGAATGGTGTGGTGGGTAATGCTGGTCCCAGCCAGAGGGTCTGTCCATTGTTGTTTTTCATTGTCCTGGGCTTGGAGAAAAACTGTGGATGCAGATAGGCTGTCTATTATCTTGATCATTGTCATGGTCAGTGAGCAGTTTTTGCCTATAAATCACTCTCTCTTTGTACACTTTTGTTATTAATATTGTTGCTGTTACCATTTGTTTTCTTATCTCATTGCTGTTTCCAGTAAATTGGTCTTACCACAACTCAGGATCTCTGCCTTTTGTCTCTCTCACTGGAGGGGGTGGGGAAAGGGGAGTGGTTCACGGATTTCATTGTAGTGGCAGCTCTAAAATTAGGTAATACCATTCCTAATCCATGACAGTGTGAAAAGGAGAAAAAGTCTGTCTTTGAAGGAACAGAAGCAAGGAAACATGAGCTAACAGGAACGTGTCATTGAAGATGTGGGAACTCAGTTAAACTGATCAGGAGGGGGACAATGCTCAAAGCTTTGGCACCATAAAAGCCAGAGGTCATAAACGTTTAAGGATCAGTGCCCAAAGAAGAAGCTCAAGACAATACCTGCCACAGACTTTGCTCTAGAGATCAGGGTAATTAATATCTTAAACAACTATTTACAATGTGTGGAAACAGCAGTGTTTCATCATGAAGGACTTCCATCTGAGTGTCTTGTATTGCTGCCAGTAATAAAATGTCCTTGGAATTTTTAAATGTTAGAGATGACAAAATCTTAAACCAAAAGGTGCTGTGTCCAGCTCGGGGGACGTCCATATTAAGTTTCATCTTGAAACATAAACAGGAATAGATTCTTGGACCAAGTTCAATGTTAACTTCAGAATAAAGTGATCTGTAACTTGTTAACATCTGTTATGGACAAAGAAAAAAAAGCTCATGCTGGTAATAAACAAAAGCTTTAAAAAAAAAAGATGAAAGTTAAATCAAAACTCACAAAATATTCAGAAAAAATACCCATGATTATTAACTGAGAACATTTGAGTTCATTCTACAACTTATAGAAAACACACGGACCTGTAAACATTGAAGTCAAGTATGCTGTTTAGAGGGAAGACAAGAAAATAAAACAATACAACACTGTTAATTCTCTATTTATGTAGAATTATGGACATGTCAGAAAAGGGGTATTATGGAAAACTGGTCAAGTAACATGGCAAAATTGTGGCACTGGAACAAGGAAGAAATTCTTGTATGTAATTCTTCATAATGTTTGTGACAATGGCATTATCTCTTTACTAGAAGAATTTGGTAAAATTTGAACAGTGTGAAAAATATTAAAAATAATTACATTTTTTCCTCATTTGGGAAAATATTCTGATGAAATGCCCACGCAAGAAACTTGATTTGATGCATGAGACTGGCAAATAAATAATTGTCTGGCTGGACAGCAGTTTTGATTAGCTGATGGTTCGTCAGTGGGACCTCCACTAGTTCCAGTAGTCACTTCCATTGATCACAGAGTTTGGAATTCTGTATGAAAAAGGAAAAAAAAGCATGTACAGGTCAAAGGAGAGCCTAGATTTGTGGCAACACATTAACCAATGCTTTCAAAACTATTCAGGTGAAAAGGAAATTAAGTCAAGGGCTTTTTAGATTTCTGCAGTCCAAGGGAAAAATTATGTGGAAAGTTATCAAAAACCCCATTCTGAAACATATGTTTGCTTCTGTCCACAGGAACAGGGCTCTTGGAATGTTTATCTTTGTAACTGTGGAAGGTCTGGGGATCCTGGTACTTAAACTGCAGCAAAAAATATGTGAATAGAGTGAATGGGGGAAATTTTGTTATTTGACACAGCACAACCCATGGTAGAAAATTGTATTTGTGTCCAATCAGTTGTGCTTTCCACTATTAAAGAACAGGAGAAGGTTCTGAGGGCTATTAAAGCCCTGGAAAACATGACAGTTTAGGGTTCTCAGCTGATTTATTCTAAGGAAGGACCAATGCAGGAAGTGTCCCACTTGAAGGACAGAAGGCTCTTTGCTCTACAGTAAAAAGAAAAACAAGGTCAAATGGATGAAAGCTGGAAGTAAAACCCTCTCCAAGTTGCAGTGAACCAATTTACCAGTGTTTGTTTGTGGATTCTGTATCAATAGAAAGAATAAAAAACTAAACTTAGAGCTTTCTCTAAAGGATCTGCTCTGAAATAGAAGCGTATTTCTTGTTTCTTTGATGTAACAGAGGTCACTTTAGGTACTTATGCTGGTACTTATTCTTGCAATTGGTGAAAGCAATTTCTTAGAAATGTGGGTGCTGTGACAGAAGAAGCAGAAGAGGAAGGCATGACCCCTCCTTTTCAGGAAATGAATTTTACTTAGCCAAATGGGTTGGTAGGAAGAATGGAAAAGAGTGGGTTTTGCAGCCTAAGGAAGAAGAAACATGATTTGAAGAAGGCAGACAAGGGTAGGAGGTAAGCACAGAGACAAATAACACAAAATTTTGGGGTTCACAAGTGTGAAGTGTTTAAATGAATACAGAAATGAAAATCCTGATAAATCCAGTGCTGGTTACTGAACCCTAAAAATCAAGTAGTAGATGTGACATTCTGACAGCTCTGGACAGGATACCAAGCAGCGGGCCGTGGGCTGAAAGCTAAGGGAAAGGTTGGACAGTTTCCATGCTGGAAGGCCAGGGTAGTATTTAAATGGATGTGAGTGGAGCTGACTGACTGCCTGGCAGTAACAGAAGGAGACACTGTCCTGTGAGCTCGAGCAGAGCCAGAAGAGCTGAACGCTTGTGTGGAGCACTGGGAACAAGTCTAGAGCAGGGAGGCCCCAGAGAAGAGGAATTTTGGACACAATGTTACTGTCTCTGCACCAGAGTGGAGGTTCTAAGATGCCGGAGATGAAGGCAAGAAGAAAGATGGATTTACAGCTTGAAAACGTTGTTACTTTTAGACGAAGTGATGCGAAACCTTGTCTGAGGCTGAGTGGAAACTGCTAGATCACACAGAGAAGTCAAGAACAAGTGAAAGTGAGGAAGTATGACAAAGAGCAGGGAATCTCAGCTCTCTGAGGGAACAAGGGTTGTGTATGGATTTCTCCTAGGTGGAAATTAATGATGATGTTGGGTTAGAGTTTGAAACTATTACAACAAGTGACTAAGAAACAACCAAGCTAAGAGTTTGAGAGAAATTTGTGTCTCAGGCAGGCAAGCTGCTAGCACATTTTACAAATGACATCTGCTCTGAGCAGGAATGTTCCAGGGAGGGTTACATTTCAGCTCAATCAATTTTTTTATACGTAATTTATTTCTGTAAAGGGGACACACTGATCTGATTTAATTAGGCTAATTAGAGGTCTGTGTCAGATACAGGAGTGAAGTATATGGAGGTGGGTAGAAGGCGTAGGAGTGGAAAGATAGGGGGAAAAGTCCTTGTAGGGAGAATTAGTTTTCACTCAGAAGAAAGTGACAAGAATCCAGGCAGTTTAAAATCTGGAAATCTGGATGCTACAGAAATCTTGCATGACTGAGTGCTAAAGTGCTCAGTATTGAAGCCTGAGGTAGACTGAACAATGTAAAAGTAATGTTTTTCGCTGAGCTGCAATAACTGCAGGTGTACATGGGAAAGAATGGATTTTCAGACAGGTGAATTTAAATAACGGAAGTGTAAGAACGAAGACCGAGAGACTGAAAGCCATATGGTGATGTTAAAGCAGAAATTACTGGTTTATCTGTCAAGTCTAAAGGATCAGACCAGTGCTCAGAACAAGAAGACTGATGGAAGGAGAGCTGGCAGGAAGGCAGCAAAGGGTTTCTTATTCTCAGTGGCCTCATGCAGGAACGCTGTCCTTCGTTTCAGAAGGAGCAGGAGACAGTGGAACAAGCTGAGTGTCTCAAGTACATGACAGAAGTGATTTAAGTCAAGTTTCTACCACGACTGAAAATAACAATTGAACTAAATCCAAGATACTGACCTCTGCAAAGGTATTTACTGCATCCTGATGAAGACTGATAATGTAGCCATAAATATAGCAAGTAGCTGGAAATTCACAGTTGTGAAATACCAAGAGCCCTTGAGGCTTTTCTTCCCTTCACAGTGGGTAATGTATTTCAGTGAAATGTGAGAACAAAAAGATGATATCCCAGAAAGATTTATCTTCTTGCTCTGCATTGCATATTGAGCCTGGATTCACTTCAGCCAACATTTTTGTGATCTAGTGTTGCTTTACCAAGGAGCTTCAAATAGAAAAGAGCTGTACCAAGGAGACTCAAATAGAAAATTATGCAATCAATATATCTGACTTAAAAAAGCAATAAAATAGTTAACTTGCTTGTAACAAATGTTAATTTGTGGCTGTCCTGGAGCATGAGGGGACAGAAAAATCTTTATCATTTGCATTACATAATTTCCAGACTAAAGCAGTAGAGGCTGATAGCCAGCATGAACACTCTACTGTTGTGAGAAAGCAACATTTTGTCACATTTAATAAATAGGGAAGCTCAGTTACCACAAAGTCCTGAGAGGCACTGCAAATGGAAGGGGGGTTTGAAGGACAAGAAATTTCATGTGAGGAAAATACTGTTTGCACTGCAGATATGGAAGCTGGGATACAGGATAACTGGGGAGAAGTGCCAGACCTTTCCTTTTGTTTCTCTGAAGAAAAAATATTTGAAGAAATGTGCCCCAGATTGTATTGCACCACAATGTCTTTTTCACTTGCTTCTCAAGAGCATTTAAACACTTTGACTTTCCTTGACAAAACAGTCATCTGAAACAGATTCTTAGCCTTACAAAAAAAAAAAAATTAAATCTTAGCAAAAGTATATTTGAATTATATTCTTGCGCTGAAAGGTGTTAATGGCCATAGTCAAGTGGGACTTTGATCTGCAGATTATCAACAGATTTGAAGCAGATGGATGTGTTAATCACACAGGCTGGTGAACCTCACAGATGGGTCTGCTAATAACCCAGGCTGCAAGGGAGGATGAAAAAAGTTTTTCAGTTTGATAACTGAAAATAAAAGGCTGTGTCTAATAGTTTACGTAGCTAAATCATCTAAGCTGTTTATAAATGCCAAGGATACAAGGCTCACTGTGCAGAAGGTGATGGGAAGGACAAAAGAAGCTGCAACATATTCCAGAGAACCAGCACAGCCCTAAGGCGTGGAAGGAAACAGGCACTGCAGGAGTGGGGGCACACGGGGCCTGGAGGGTAGGAGCACAACGGGGAGGACAAGGTGGCACCCACCTTTTGCATCTCCATCAGAGCTGCAGCGCTCTGCAGATGGTGCTGAGTGATTGATTGTCACAAACACACTACGGATCGCTCTCTGAATTTCTCGGAGCATTCTGAATTGCTGGTATGGCTACCGAATACAGAGCTGGAGCTCTCCGGTGCCAACACAGAAAGTATTTATTCCCCTGGTAGGCATGTAGATTAGTTACTTTGTGAATAACACATTTGGGGTAGGCTTCTCTCCTGAAGAAATAGATGAAAAACAATTGATTAATGAAATTTATTAAAAGAGTAACATTGTCCTCGGTCCACAGAGAGACAGAGATAAAATGATGGCTTTGTTCAAATTAATTGTAGAATTCCTAGTGATTTCAGTGTCATCAAGATTTCATGGATAATGTTGAAATGCGTCAAACAAAAGAATGGTTAGTTGTTTTTCATAATCTGTCATGTTAAGTTTCTGAGTAAGTAGATAAAGTTTACATGCAAAATTAACTGTGAAATATGCACCACTAGTCAATCAGCACTTCAGTTGAGATTTAAAAGTTGAAATATTTGGGAAAAAAATAATTATGTGTTTACTGGAGTTAATGCAAGTACAATGCTAATAGTTTTTTTATGATTTTGATACTAGTGAAACTGACCATTTGAAAGTTGTTGAGACAAATTTAGGGCAATGTGGAGAGATGGATTAGGAAGGATACTCACGCTACTTTGAAACTTCTTCACCATTAGGGTTTTAATGAAAATTTTCTTGTGTAAGACAAAAGGACATCAGCATTCCTGTGTGTGGCACAGTGCCATGAGGACCAGATACGGTCTTCAAGTGGTTTTCTGAAGTATGTGCACATGAACATTATCATCCTTGGAAGCTGAATTAGATTTTCAAATGTATGACTTTTTATCTGTATCAGCATTTGACAGTCGGAAAAAGTCATTAGTGAGGATCTCCACACTAGGAAGGAGGGAAAAAAATTGGAAAAATTTTGAATATTAGTGTATTCCCTTTGAACAGAAAGAGAGGTTAGTTCTGGAAAAAATCCAAAGCTTAGTTTGCTTTCTAAATGCAACACATTTAAATAAAAATTTATTGACTTTGTAAAAAAAAAATTTTATACTAATCCACTATATAAATCTGTAATGTATTTTAAGTATGCATTTTTACTTGGTTGATTTCCATGTAAATCATGATTTTTATATGGAGTCTTTATTCACAACGAAAGGATAAAGGAAGAGTGAACAATTCAGAAATAAAGGTTTATTACAGATTTCATTCTTCATTGACTTTATCTTGAACAGCATCATTTGTTTTCTACTCATTTTCATTTCATGCCTAGCCAGAATAAGACAGCTTGGGCTCTGCCTTTATGCTTTTACTGCAACACAGAGAGACCTCCACATGAGTAGCAAGTGTTTAGATTGGTGCCAGAGGTGGTGGGTCTTTAAAGCACAGTATGAACCCAATTCCTTACTCAGCATTTGAAGTGTGGGAAAGGAAGTGGAGATGAAGGAAACAGAGTGCTTGGGTCTACTTTCATTTTTGGAAGGGAACAATTCCTGAGTTTGTAATGGTTGCAATTCAGTTCCATGTGGCTGATTCTTAATGAGACTCTATATTTGCTCCTTTAGATAAGGGAATGGATGTAATATAAAATTATTTCTTCCCTGCCCTGCATCAAGATGCCCCAAATTATCCTGAATGATCAGGACAACCCCACTGATTGACTTGTGTCAGAATGGAGAGAAGCTTCCAGGCTTCCTTTCTGGGTAGATGTAACTCGCGGAGATGGACACAGGATGTGTCTTGAATCAAAGCTGGGTGTGATCAGCTCTGTATAGACACAAAGAGCATCTTAGTTCTACCCTTAGCATTTACAATTGCTTTTCAGACTTTCTGAGGTGATTAAACAAGATCATTCTTAGCACAGTGTATGATACCTAACTCACAGTTGGTCAGATGCCTGAGCTCTGATGTTTCCATACCCATTTTTGTGCTTCGAAAAACTGGGGACAACTCCCCACCTCTCTGGTCACCACCAAAAAAAAAAAAGGAAAAAAAGGAAAAACAAACCCACAAACAAACAAAAAACAGGCAGGGAAAGTCTTCTGCCAGTTCTTAGATAGACTCTCATACACGCCAGACCACTTTCATCTCTCCTTGACTTTTGGACCGAGGGACAGCTGCTGTCCTGCCTGTTGCCAGCCTGCACTTCACTCTGCATCTGGCAGTAGGTCCTGAGAAGAGAATGCCTCCATTCTTTCCAAAGGCTATCATATCAGCTGAAAGGTACCTTCTAGTTTGCCACTGGGCAAAGTTTTTGTTTACTTTGCCCGTGCCAGGGTTCCAGGCTGCTGTTACCAGTCATGGACTTGCTGGAGAGAGGAGAAGCCTGCACAGAATTTGAACTTGCATCATGACACAGGAGTGTGTTGCATAAGCCTTATTACAAAGAACTTGTTAAAATGTGCCCAAAGGATAGAAAAATAACCAAGATGATTTATTCAGATCTTATTTCATGATCAAGGTAATTTCTTTTAAAAAAACCTCTGGCAATATTTGAATTTGATTACACTGGAGCTAAAATGCTACTCTTGTTTATGGCTGTTCCCAAGAAATCTGCTTTTTCACTATGCACAGCATGGATAAACAGGTATGACTTAATTGCTGTGCTGGACAGCCATTCTCCTTCAGAGAATGGACAGGACTCGGTGGATTAGTTTTTCCCTTAGTGGTAGGATAACTGGGTAATTAATTCTTTTTTCTCTGGGCAACTTGTACTTTTTTCCTGTAGTTACATGTTTGTCTGAGACCAGTGAGAATATACAAATGCAGCAAAACCTGTCTTTGTGAAAACACTTGTACTTGCTGCTTCCCAAACAAACACGTAGTTTGGGCAGTGAAGGCATTGAAAACACCCCTAGACCTGACCTGAGGAGGATTTTTGGGGTCTCTGCCAGTGAGGTGCAGGCACTGAAAAAGTTTCTTCATTTGGGTGAGGGGCTGAGCAAGCACTGCGCAGGCAATTCCAGCAAACTGTGTTAAGAGTATGCCAGTGACATCTAGTGTTTAATATAAAACTCCTATGAAACCTGGTGGGCTTGCTTTGTAAAACCCTTTGCTGCAGCTGGAGCAGTGGGTGCCTGATACAAGGGACTAGGCAGCAAGGCCACAGCACCCTTGGCAGGGGACAAGGAGACCTGGGCTGTCGTCCTGCAGCCAGGTGATCTCACAGCAAGCAGTGTGTTTGAGAGTTAATCACCCTCAACAGCAAATGAGTAATGTTGCAAGGGTGCTCACAGGGTGATGGAAACAGCGTAGTCTGCCCTTTGCATCCTCCACATTTTTCTGTGTAACATACACCTTCTTATGTAATAAAATGGCAGAATATTCTGACTTGGTACTGTTTTATAAATGTTGGAATGAAGTCTGGCCACTGATAAGCTGTCTGTGTGCATACACATACAAAAATTGCAGTGGGTGCAGTATGGGAGGTAGTATACTCTAGTTTAATTTTAACAAGAAAAGACAGTGCCTCAGAACTCAGAGCAGGATTGCAATTAATTCTGAAAAAAAAATTCCGGCCCAGCAGGGAGTTCAAAATTGGTGACACACCACCCAGATTCAAGGCAAAAGAGAAGACTATTCCAAGGACAATTGATATCACATAGCAACAACAGATATAAGTTGATGAATTCAATGTTTCTGCAATTAATACTGACAGTCAAGCAGCTCTTGCAGCTTTTTTTAAACGTTTGCTTTGTTAAAATTCCTGGTTCTAAAAATAAGGATAAAATGGACTGTGAGATCATAAACTGTATAAAAATAGATGTATGCTTAATGTTGTGAAACACAGTTAAAGAAGTTAGCATATGAACGACTAATCATCATTGCAAGTATCTCAAGACATCATTAATGCAAAAATACTATAATGTTGCTAGTAGAAATAGAATATCAGCTTGAACTATATACAGATTTATGACATTTTTATCCCTTTTGATATTTACTGAATCATAGAATAGTTTGTGTTGAAAGGGACCTTTAAAGGTCATCTAGTCCAGCATCCCCCACAAGGAGCAGGGACATCTTCTATCTCAATAAGCCCTAATAAAAAGACTATCCCCATCTTTCTTATATGCTCCCTTTAAATATTTAAAGGCCACAATAACATCTCCCTGCAGCTTTCTCTCCTCCAGACTTAACAACCTCAGCCTTTCCTCACAGGAGAGGTGGTCCATCCCTCTGGTCATCCTTGTGACCCTCTTCTGGATCTGCTCCAGGATCCACATCTTTCTTGTACTATGGACCCTGAACTGAACAAGCTCTCCAGGTGGGGTCTCACCAGAGCAGAGCAGAGCAGCGCAGAGCAGAGGGGCAGAATCACATCCCTCAATTTGCTGGCCACGCTGCTTTAGATGCAGCCCAGAACATGGTTGGCTTTCTCGACTGAAAGCACATATTACTGGCTCATATCCGAAAAATTAGTTACTGTAAAAATAAAGAAATGGACAAGCTCACAGGCTGATACTCTATGAAGAATCCAGACCAAAGTTTAAGATTGCTTTGGCTCCTGCAGACTTGCACACATCCATACATGATTAGATTACTTCAAGGCTTCAAAGATGCAAAGTATATCTGAATCAGAGGCAAGCTGTAGGTCTGGTGTCTTACATTAGATGAAGCTAATATGTTTAGTGCTTTGAAAGCCATACAAAGTCACTAGAGACTTCTTGAATTACCTTTTGAAATAAATTCAGCATCTGTGTTGTTTGATAAAAAAAGTGGCACAGATGTCTGAAGCTTCTGAAGGCAGGGAGCATCAGTGGAGGTCATTTGGAGAAGACTGTGGGACACAACAGGAAAGGACGAAAGTGATCCTAAGAATTATGCTGGGATCAGAGGAGAACTTTGTTTCAGGGGCATAATTTTCACTGTTCTGTTCCTGAAGTGAATTAATGCTGCTGTATAAGTGTGATATTTTAGTTTAGACTGCTGCTGAGAGAGTTAAACAATAATTCGCATATATGGAGACAGCAGTAAGCCAACATTGTCTATTCTGAATGGGTGAGGCACTTGGTGTGACTGTGTTACACATTGAACTTCAGCCACAGCATAAGCAAAACCAAAATACATTTATAAATATAGGTTATAAACCCAAGTGATAATTTAAAAAAACCTTGTTTTTAATGACTCTTTCTTCTGTGGATAAGGTTAGGTACTCCCAGGTGAGTAGAATAAGTGAAAGTCTCACACAGACTGCACTGTGCTTGACAGTTGCAGTGGGTTCTTATTCAGCACTCCCTTCTTTGGGTTCAACCAGAGCAGGAAGAGAAAAAATGCTGACAGCTCTATAGTCATTATATCTCTGTAGGGTTCATTCATTTTGATTACTGCTGGTACTTTGATGATTTTGTTGGTATCAGAAACAAAACTGCAGTTCTCTACAGTTCAGCTCACTTTAAGACACCATCAAATTGGTATGACTCTGACAAGCTTTTGTTAAAGTCATGGTCACAGCTTTCGAGCTTTAACTAGCGCTGTTGTTATGCTTGCTATAAATAATTACTTTGATCAGCCCTTTTCTTGACCATAGATCACTGGAGAAAGATGCAGCACATTCCAGGTTTCCACATATATTAGCACTAAGTTATTGCCTCACCTTCTTCATCTGAAGATAAGAATAGTACAGGGAGAGTTATCCATCCAGGCTTTGATTTCCTCTTATTTTCTGTCCGGTTTTAGAGTTTGACTCTAGTGACTTTGTGGATGGCTTTTGTGTTGTCTTCATGTGAGCAACATTTTAGCAGGGTTCTGTTGGGTAGATTCCCTTGTGCAGCATAGCTTTTTGCACTGCTAAGGCAGCAACAAGAAGCTCTAACAGAGCCACAAAGTGCCAGTAGAGTCCCCCAGGACAGGAAAATCTGCAGAGCTTGGCTCTACTACTGCAGATCTGCCTGCCTCCACAAGAGTAGGGGACAGAATATACTTCAGTGGTAAGGAAGGACACACTGGAGATGTGGCAGAGGAGGCTGCTACTCTTAAGGAACTCCACTGGGGGTGATGGAGTAGAACAATTTTCCAGTAAAAGGAATACTATAATTTTTAAGAGTTAGATGGGTGAAAGGGCTCAAACTACATCAGGCTTCATGGTGGAGGCCTTCTCAACCTTGCAGTTACGTTGTGCATCCACATCCTAAGTTGAGGCTGCAATTCCAGGTAACATACTGTCCCCATTTGCTATACAGTGGGATTGATGGTCATCTGACCAGGCTCAGGGAAAAAAATTAACCCAGTAAGTATAGTTTCTACACAATACAGGAAGATCGAATACATATATGCCAGTGCAAGGAAAAAGTGGGACAAAGCTGGAGATGGGGTGGGAACAGAGGGAAAGAGGAGGAAAACAGAGTACCTCCAATGCTGCTACGAAACCGCACCCTTGAAGGAGCTACTGCAAGTATCCTGATTATTTGAGACAGAGTGTAGAGCTAGCATGGGGTAAGTTCCCCTTACGTGCCAATGTGCCAAAATGGCACTACTGTGCCTTTTTGCCATATAAAAAAGTTGGCATACAGAACTAGGTGGAGTTGCCTGCTCTTGTGGGAGGACTGGAAAACGACCAAAGCAAAGTATAATGAACTAATTCTATTAAATTCATTTGTAAAGTCGGTTGTGATCTATTGTATACAGGTCTTTTTTTTTTGTTTGTGAATTTATGGAATAGCTTCTGTCTTTACTTTTTCACAAAAGATGAATGCAAATAGGATTATTGAGAATTAAAAATATTTTGGGATTTATTTTTTGTGACGCAGTTAAGAAATTAAGTTCTAACATATGCTTTTCTTGACTGCGTTACTTTAATTTTCTCTTAATAGGCTGGTGGAATGTCTGTTTCCATGACAGCACAGCAAATATACAGTAGGGGCACTGATAAACAGCAATGAATAACAGATCATTAGACTTCAGGGAAAATTCTTCACTATTCTGTTGCTGCTTTTTACATTTGTCAGATAGAGACAACACATTTCACCACTGTCCATGACACCAAGATAAAAGCTGTCCAACTTTCAGCTGTCAAAGGCCCTGTGTGCTAAAAGACAACAGGTACTGCCTTTGAAGGCAGGTCAAATGCTGGCTTTAAACTATGTTAAAGTACCCTTTCTAAGGGTTAACTTGCTAACTACAGTGATGTACAATACTGAATGTCTGATCTAGCCTTGTCAAACTAGTCATAAGCCCCTACCAAGCAACAGACCTTTCAAGATGGAAGTAGCTTCTCCTGACCCACTGTCTCAGTCATGCTCTCCAACAAAAGCAAACTCTTACAGAAAGCAAATTTACCCTCTGGTTCACTGCTCTGGGGTTCACTGTGCAATCTGTGTGAAAAGGTGTTGGGATAAGTCATTCCACTGAAAGCCATCAAAGGGGCTGCTCTCAGGGGGAGATGAAAGTGGAGGTGAGGGCTGTAGCATGCAAGGTAACCCCACTGCCACAAACCATGTTTAACCAAGTTTCACTTTAGTTCAGCCTTGAAACATACACACAGATGTCAGAAGCAAATCTGTAAATGCCTTTGCACAGAGAAATAGCAGCTGAGACACTGCTGTTTGAAGGAGGCTTGATAGTCTTAGATGCATCCTAGCGCAGAATTAAAATAAACTTCTGTTTTGCAAGGATGTAGATAAGCACTGGGGGAAAAAAAATCACATCTCTTTCCCCTTTAAATCAACGACAATTTTGTCAAGAACTTAAGGGGAATAAGGGTTTTATCCTTGTTCTCTTGCTTTTTATGATAATTCCCTCTTCTGATGAAACCAGAAAAGGTAGTATTGAATAAAACATTAAAATATTAACAATTATCTGCTTGTTTAGATGATCTGCGATGCAGGTTGAAACAGGGATATCATCTGCATGCTCACAAATTTTATGAGAAGTTTTTCTGAAGTCCCTCATATTCTAATCATAAATTATACATTTAAATTTGCTAAAGAGCCAGTTCTCAGCTTTGCTACCACTCTTCTTGCAACAAAATAATGGTATTAAATGAATCCTCTGGTTTACCTACATTGCTATCTATCAGATTTTACGGGTATAATTCACCAAACATTCACTTTGGAAACAGTCCAGCCTTCACACCTTTGCACCTGTGACCAATCCCTATTCCTCCTTCTCCTACCTATTCCCCAAAGCACAAGTTCTGCTAATTTGTAAGACTACACGGTTAACCAAATCAGAGATTTAAACATAGTGATTTTTGGCCTCTGTTCTGTTTAAATACACATCAGTTCTCATCTCATTAATTGCTAGCACATGGAAATTTCAGATATTTTAGAAAACATCCAGCCATTTTTTAAAATACTTGTATCTGTCAAAGATAACCAAAGTCAGGCTAAAGGTTACAGCAAAGCACCCAAACACTATTCAATTTTTAAGGTTAGACTACTGCCCAACCCATCAGCTTTAGAGTTCATTTTTAAATTTCCCCCTTTTCAGAAAGAAATATTTTATTAGCAGTAATGCTCCATAGGAACTTATGCTTTGCTTCATATGACTTTAGGGCAAGGTATGACTCCAGGAGAAGACCAAAGATTGCTTCTCTATTGTTCTAAACCACTCAGCAGTTGTTATAAATCAACAAGGCTTTTCCTCTGCAGTTGAAACGTGAGTGATAACTTTCATTCTTTGGCACTAGAACTTCTTCAGTGGAACACTGTGCAGGCACCCAGGATAATACTGTGTAACAGAAATGTGTGGCATTTCTCAACTATTCCCATTATACAAGACAGAGTGAAACACCAGTGTGGTGAGCCATCTGTGCTAATGCCAATGATGTTATTAAATCATTTATTAAATTTCACAATTTCATATTAGATAATTTAAATTCTTATTTTGGCATAGTGCATAGAATTCTTCCTCTAGAAATATGAACTCAGTATGCAAATGTGTTTGCCCTGTTTTCTAATAAATTTGTGTCTGCGTTGAACACCCTTACAAGTACTGTAGCTCATGTAATTATGCCTTCAGATCTTGACAGTAGAAATAGAGTCTTACTTTATGCCAGATTAAGTGATCAATTTTTACCACAAGTAAATTTGTGCTAAATGATGCATCCATTTCCCCTAGCTTCTTCTGCCGACAAAGCACAGTGCCATCCAGAGGTCTACCCTAACCCCATTCCTGCATTTCTTTCCCAGCAAGGAAAAGTGTTTTGCTCTCACATTTTACATCACTTAACAGTAGGAATATTTCCCTAAGATCATATTATAGCAGCAAAATAACACTGTGGTTTCACTGGTCACCATTGTGGTGCACACCTATCGTACTGGTTGACCTATTTCTTCTAAGTGAAAACTAAAGATATTGGTAAGTGGACATTCCACTAGGCACTGTGCACACACAGCCTGCCCTAGAGACCTCACAGCTCAGGTGAGATGGCAGCTCAACAGACAGGCCTGTTAAATAGGAAAGGAAAATCACAAACTCACAGCAAAATGATTTCACTGAAAATTTTCATTGACTACCTGTTTACACATCTGAGAATTGCCATGGAGACACTGGTGACATCTATGTAGCTGGTTTAGGATTTTAATTTAAAGCAGAACAAAAATCCTTTTCCATGTAATTTAGTGATGACTTCTCAACATGGTACAGTAAATTGCTACAAGATAATCACAATTTTCTTGTTTATTTTTGAAGACTGAATAACCTTGCAGATGAGACAGAAAAGCATGTATGTGTCTGTAACTCCCTTATGGATGTATAAAATATTCAACATGAGGTCATCATGAACAAGCTAATGAAGAAAAGTACCTCACTTCACTGTCACAGACAATTTGCTAGAAGAAATCCTACCTGTAGGTGTTTTATGTGGTTGTATCACTCATGAACCAACTGTACATGACCTGCAAGTGCACAAGCCCTTATTCTGTTTTGCTGTTGCGCAGTCCCCTACAGCCTTTTGACTGAAATAAATAACAAACAAAACCATGAAGTGGGAGAGAAAGGAGAATCATCACTGGGTAGATTTTACACTTGCTTTCCAAAACATGCATGCATTAAAAGACAGGGGCCTGTAAGATGCCTTAAGTCCTTGGTATGTTTGACAGATGTTTGGCCACACTCAAGGCTCAGGGAAACAATTGCCTTCCCCAGCAGAGTAATTTTAAGTCACTTTTTGTATATCTCTAGTGGCATGAAGGAGTTTCTGTGGGGTCCAAGGTCTGTCCATGTCCCCAGTCTAAGCTTGTGAAGTATATATAGTACTGCAAGGACAGTTCACAAGCACTGCATTTTTGTACTTGAAAGGGCTGCAGAACTCAGTGAAATCCTAAGAGAATAATGTCTTCTTCCTCAAGTGGGTTGCACTTCAAAACTCAAGTGCACAGTGTCTTCTCGCTCTGCAGAGGCTCCTTGGCTTTGTAGGGGCTAGTTTGTGCATGAAGCCTTTCAGAACTGGCTGAGAACACAGTGCAGCACAAAGATATGATAGGTCACGGTTCAAAGTTGCTGCAGTGATTCCAGAAACCCAAGGTAAGCATAAAAAAAATAAAAAAGCAGAGGAAAAAAACGTATTCTTCTCTAAGCTGAGGCTCTGGTAGCTTCCTGATGGATAATAGGTGACAGTCCCCGTTGGAACAAATATTCAGACATTCTTATATCCAGCCAGAGGACATTTTTTCCAACCAGTCCATCTCTACACTTTTTACTCTTATTTTATAAATTATCGCCCTACTTGTCAGAACTGCAGCCATCTCACAGAGAGTCCAGTTTCAGGCTGAGCGCTTTTTGCTGTGGAAAAGGGGAGGAAAGAGAGAACGGATGCCAGGAAGGCAGAACAAGACTGTCACTGAGATCTGACTCAGTCAGAATTTGTGTGTGATTGTTCTCCAGGCCATGAACCAAACAATGCGGGCTCATGGGGTTTGCCATGGCATCACCTCCTCAGTGAGAGCAGCGGCAAAGCTCTGGATGACTCCACTTGCTGAGATGAGTTCAGCTCTTACATGGTAGCATTTTCTTGTCTAAGAAATCCTCAAGAATCTTTTGGGGTTCTCTTTTCTTTTAAATACCTCCATTCTGAGAGGATCCTGCTGTGCATGCTTGGAGATACAGAAAAGATAGAGAGGTAAATTTTTTTTCACCTTGCATGAACTAAACCATCTGTAAGTGTACAGCACAGCTAAGAAGGCAATGCTATATGAAAAGCATTGGTCTTTTGACCCATTTTCATCCCTATTTTACCAAGCGCAAAAAAATTCTTCATTTTTACTTTGTCCACTATCATTAACAATGTCTCATGATGTTAATTAATACTGCAAGAGGCTAAACCTCAGGCTGACTCTCTCACATGCGGGTATTAGTTCTGTGGATTTGCAGAGCAAAATCTGCCTGTGAATAGATTTTTAAAAATAATAATTAAATTAAACAAAAGAGAAGCTCTAAGGTGAATTTGTGGCTAAATGATTAATTTCACTCCATGTTTAAAAAATTTTTTCCAGCCTATTTTGTTTAATGATTTTTACGTATGAATATTACATGTCATTCTGCAGTTAATTATTTATGCTGATGAAACATGGTACTCTCCGTACCCTTTTTGGATTCTAAATGGAAATGAACATATTTTCTAGACAGTTCCTTCTGAATAGTGATGGCTCACAGAGGCTTCTTTCATCAGAGACAGACCCATCCTCAAGCCAGTTTAAGAAGGCTTGGAGTTCACTGGGAAAAACTCTGGTGAGAGTAGATCATTCACTGCTGGCCACCAGAGGTGCATGTCAGGCTCCAGCTCTGGGTGGGCTTTAAAGAGCCTGGCCTCAGAAATCCTTTCCTTCCTGGTGGGAAAACCTTTCACCTGAAAGATTAATTAATCATCAAGGTCTATATTTCAGAATTTTGGGGGCCTTAGGAACAGTTTGCATCTGCCCAGGATTTTGAGCTTGGAATCTGATTAAGTAGAACTTTGACATTTTGAGCTTTAGTTTTAAATCGACACGAAAGCAGTCATCAAATATTGAAATCCTCCAGGAGCTGGAATTATCTTTTTCCACCCAGCTCCAATGATTACTGTTTATGGATCTCCTTGCAGCTAGATATCCCTCATTCTGTGAGCTCTTCTAGGCAACAGCTTGGGCTGAAAAAAACCTGCAGATATTATCTCTGCTATTGTGTCATTTGAGTCACAGAAAGGTATGGCTGTCCTGCACCATAAGTCCCAGTGAATTGCCAGATTCCTAGAGTCGTGTCTTGAGAATTAGACCTTCATAATAAAATGACGGCACTTGAAAAGCCTGAACCATAAAAAATCCAACGAGATATAGGTCCCAGAAAAAATAAGTTTGTTTTAATCGGTAAGACTAAAACGTCTTGTGGCAACCAGTCCAACTTAGAAACTCAGTGTTCCTCAGCATTCAGGGAAAGAGAGCAAGGTGTTACAAGCTGCTAACTACACATGTACTGCTATTAAGTTAAGGAGGCTTCTTCTCTGGGGACAAAAAAGCACTAATACAAGGAATTAGAAAACACGTCTTTTACTGAACTAAGCAGTGGGATATAAAAACAGCATTTGGTGGGACTTCTCTAATTTAGTATGGTGGGTACATCAGCTGTGATTAGTCCTTTCTGGAGATGAATTTGGAGATGCTCTTGAGCAGCCGTAGAAACCAGGTGCTGCAAAAACTGTACTGCTGCCACTGCTGTTGGGCACAGACAGCTGGAAGCAGATCTGGATTAGCACCTGGATCTCAAACACTCCCCAGCCCCCCAGAAACAGAGACACTAGAATTGGTTCAATCATGGCAGGGTTCCATCCCAATGGTGCTCCAAGGCTCCTTCACTGCTGCCCTGGCAGAGACCCCACTGCCATGTCTGGCTCTCTGTCTCCTTGCTCTCTTCATCCCACCAATCTCTCATCAAGAGAATAATGAGATTGGGCTGACATCTCTTTCTGGGAAGTACTGGGTCTCAGCACTTAGGCCCATTGCTGCAATGTAAGGAATAGTCTTGGCTGTCTGGGGAGGGTGAAGGTATTCCCAGGTCTATTTACGTGGCAACTGGGTTTTCAGGTGCTTGTTCCTCAAACCACTAATTCAGCTCTAAATGGTGTAAGCACAGCCTGTTGGCAAGAGCATCTCAGATGTCCATATGGGCTGGGCAGAGAATATCAAGAGAGGAAGAGACAGGGATATTTCTCAAGGCCTGGTGCTCTACCTGTAGCTCCTTGCATGTATTCAGTTTTGGACTATTCATAAGGAAGTTCGCTGATGTTCCTGATGATGTTGTGTGATTTTTTTATTCCGTATAAAAATTTTCATTATTAAAAAACTAAAAAGAATGAAACTATAAAAACTCATGATGGTGTATCCTTCTCAGATAAAATTTTCAAAAGAAAAACAAAAAAAAGATTTGAAGGAGTATTTTCAGATACTTTATAACTCCCCATGTTTTAGCAGGACTGCTCAGGCTGTGTGAAAGTCAGTGTTAATGCAAGCTGTACCATTGCCAGTTCACCAAGCTAGGCCATCCTCAGCTAGCTTCAGCAGATGCTGGTGCCATGTAAACATATTGTCAGCTGTTTTCTACATTTCCCCAAACTCCCTTTTGCCTTGAAACCTTCCTCTTCTCAGGATCGTCTCTGTTAAAACAAAAGTATGTTTTCTGACTCCTAACACTGACATCTTAAATAAAATAACTTCCTGTAATTCTGATAGGAGGTAGAATCCTTATTTCCATAGCTTTCATCATTCACCTTTAATCGTCTTTCTTTCTTGCTTGTCATTATTTGTCTTTGCCTTTATTCTTTCTGATCACTATTGTTATCCAATTTCCTTTCTCCTTTCATCTTTCCCTAACTCCTGCTGCATTTTTGTCCTGTCATTTTACGATTTTGTTTTTACTCCCCATGTAGCTTTCTATCAAATACAGAACTTTTAAACTGGCTTTACCTTCATCTTCCTACCTTTTTTCCCCTTTTTTTCAGTCATTCTCTGAGGATCAGACAAAGACCAGCAATGCAGGCAGTTGCAGACTTTTCTCACACAAAATCCACAGAGCGCAACTGCTCAGTCTCTTTCCCTGAAGAATGGCAGAACAGCCTTTGGCTTCGTTTGTTATTCATATTAGGCTGAAGTCCCTGGGGGATAACAAATATCTCTTACGCTGGAACAGGCTCCCCAGGGAAGTGGTTACAGCACCAAGCCTGCCAGACTTCAAGACACGTTTGGACAGCGCTCAGGAACATGGTGTGACTCTCGGGGTGTCCTGTGCAGGGCCAGGAGCTGGGCTTTGGTGATCCCTGTGGGTCCCTTCCATTTAAGATTACTCTATGATTCCATGATTCTCTGCAGTGTGCAGTGCCTGGAATGTGGGGGCTCTGATTGTACGTGGGGTAGATGCCCTCGTAGTAATAATAATATCAGGAATTGGGGTCTGGCCTCACGGTCAGGCTTTAGGTCACTCGAGTGATGCAGGAAGAGTCCTGAGGAGGCACCTGTGCTACATGGTCTTGTCAGACATTTATTTATTCTTTACTTGGACTATTAAAAATAAGGGGGAAAGTGAGGTAAGAAAATATCACGACTCTTAAAAATCTTTGCCATGCATTTCATTAGCAGCAAAGTAAGGATCAGAAGTCCAAGTTTCCATCACCAGTCCAGTAAAAACAGAACCAAGGAAACCCAAAATGTCTTCAGAGGTCACTCCATTCCAAGAACCACTTAGTCTAATATGAGGTCCATCACACGACCTCATGATATATAAGAAAGAGGAGGTCAGAGGTGAACAAGATGTTTCATCAGTTTCTCCCACAAAATTTCCATATCTGGGATGTATCTGTCTTACTTAGTTGAATTTAGTATTTTAGACAACTTGGCAATATATGACATGCAGACATTTCTGAGGGGAAGGATGGGTCCCATGCCATCAATTACACAAAACAGAATAAATCTTCTTCTGAATGAAGAGGGAATTCCCCTTTCTCCTTTTTCTCCTTCCTAAGGGTAATGGACTTCAAAGTTCAGAGGTGCATTCTCAAACAGACAGAAAATGAATATTTAATACACCTTATTTGGGATTTAAGAAAATGGAAAATGGGTCATCAGCTTTAACTCCAATTCTAAAAATTTTCATGATACCAAGTTACTTAACTGAAGTTCTGGAATACAGCTATATTTCTCTTAGTTGTCAAACATGGCCGTAATGAATGATGTCTTATGCAGTTCCAAGAAAAAGAGATCGTGTCCTTCTCTTGAGAGAAACTTGTCCTGACAGAGGTGTCAGGGATAATCTACTTCACTCAATCCAGGACTCAGTTCTTTGTCCCTGAAGCCGTTTGCTCAGCGGAGACAGACAACTCCAAGATGTTTCTCGAGAAAATTGAGCTCACAGACTGTGAGATTGGCAAGAGACCTGTCCTAAAATACTCACATTTGGGATGAAATCCCACTCACCCTTACATGAATCATTCTTTGGGCTTAAATAACTCATGTCAGCAAGGCTTAGACCTAGAAGGTATTGCCCAAACAAAGGGTCTGTGCTGGACTGCACTCACAGACTAAGTTCACTATCCAAACACATAGGACCACAGGCTCCTGTGAACTTGCAATCCTCGGTCATTCTTCTCTGTCATTTCTGTTCCTGTTCTCGCTGCAACTCTCTTTCCTCTGTGCCGCTGTCTCAAAGGAGGAGTGTTTGATTTCAGACAGGTTGGGTTTCAGGGGCTCAGGTTGCAGAATTGTTCTGGGCATTACACAGTCTGAAGAAACTCCCTCTTTGTGCTAGCAAGCACCTACTCCGTAACCCTCACTGATGTATTTTCAGGAGCTACAGAAGAACAGAACAACTGTATGGATCTGTACATATGGTTGTATGGGTGTAGAAATCCACCACCCAGATACAGGCACGTAGGTGCCTTAGAGCTGACCAGGCAAGCCCTTAAAACTTATGGTTTGATTCTGACCCAATAGTTGTCTTGAAACATTTATAAGAGTTTTAGGGCGCCGACTTCAAGCAAATGAATTAATCAGCGGAGTTAGCCAGGGAGTCTCCCTCTGCAGCCAGTGAAAATGAGAAGTCACCCCCTTGAGAAGCCGCCCCCGACCCTAACAGCACTGTTTGCAATAGCCCTGTTGATGAGAGCTATCCTTGGAAGCACTCATGGAGATCAGCTCTGTGGGCTTGCGTTGAAGTGGCACAGAGTGATTAACCCCAGCAGTGAGGAGAAGCAGCCAGTGCAACACACCCAAGGGCTAAGCACAAGCATGCCATGGCCTCCAGTATCTCTGGGTCAGAGCTGGTGAGCTCTCGTCTTGGAAGAGGGCAGGTTGCAGGCATGGTGAGGATGGGGGGCGGGGTGTGAAGTGAAACGGATGCTCGCCTGTCTTTTGACCTGGAGAACACTCTACACTTCACAGTGCTCATTAGGAGGAACTACAGTTTCCTCTGCTGGCTTGGTAAATCTGCTTTCACTGAGACTGCATACTTGATAAAGATACTTGTCCTGTAATGAACACCAATTTAAATTTCTTGTGCAAAATTATGTGCTGTGAAGTCATCCTACTGCATGGGGTGTAAGCATGGAAAACATCCCTTTGCATTTGTGTTTGTGCAGCACCAGGTGCCAGAGTGTTCTCAGGCTGGAAGTAGGGTTCTTGGCCCTGCAAAAATGAAAACAAAATTGACATTATTTGTTTTGTGGTAGTGCCTCTAGGCCTCAATCAAAAATGACACAAGACAACAGATGGATGCAAGTACACGGGGGAAACACAAGACAAAACATTTATTCATTTAGTAAGCATCGGCCACAGTGCACCAACTGCTTAGGTATTAAATATTTTGCAGGCATCATTGTATAGATATAAAAATCATAATAATTGTTGTTATAACCTAGCCTATACGAGAGACAGAAAGGGTTTTTTTGGACTATTGTATCATGGGAATGGAAAGTGTGGCCATTAAAAGCAAACATTTCTGTAAGTATAAGCATTCAGTAATTCTTCAGCTGTAAACATTACATTATCCTAGATTGTGCTGAAGCTGATAGTTGTGTTCTCATTTAAAAGCTGATAAATATCATATTAGAATTTTCTGACAAGTTTGTCTGCAATACACAACTGGTTATACTGTCAATGTTGGCTAATTTTACATCTGTTCAGATATTTAAACTGTTTTGAAAACAAAACTCACCCCTTCCAAAAACACCCCAAAGCACATTAAAGTGCCACTGGTATATGAAACACATAAGAAGGGAAAGTGGATAAAAAATATCATTGCAGACATTACAACAATATTTTAAAGATAAACTTATGAAAATGTAGAGCTTGTGATTTTAGATTTTACAATTTCAATAAATACTTTATTGACTGTTTTTGAAGTCTGGCTCAAACAGAAAAATATTAGGCCCCAAGCTTATTGCTCATCAACCCCTTGAATGGCTTGGTTGTTTTGCCGAGTCCATGAAACCACAGGGAAATTTCCAATGAATTTTTTTTTCCAGTTGGAAAAATCAAAACTGCAATTTTTCAGGGCAGTGTTCCAAGATTGATTAAATTCTGCTCAGGGTTATTTTCTTAGACATTTAATTTTATTTCTGCTGCAATCACAGGAGAAGAGTTAGGTGCGCCTGATTTCCACGTTTCTTTTCATGTCAGAGGTCCATGCTTATGCTGTGGGTGGCCCATCAGGCATGACTATTGTGTATTATTCCCATTTCCAAAAGTTAAACTGAAAGATGCTTCCCTAAGATGGAAAGACAAGGAGATTTAGTTTAGGCCTGATTCATTTACGTCTAAAGCAAATATTTTCCCAGGTGATTTTGCTGCCCACTTACTTTGTTTGAAGCTTGAAAGCTCCATTTACTTGCTCTCAAATTTTATAACTAACTGTTTTCATCTAAGGTAGTTTTTGTTGTCTTCTTTTTCATTTTTAAGGGACAGAAAATATTAATGGAAATTCTTCCCCCTAACTTTTCATGGACAAGCTAAAGCAATTTTACAGGAAGCACATGAAACAAGTGAAAACATATGGAGAAAGGAGTTTATGTATATAGTGCATGGTATGCTTTGCCAACATACATAACATTTATTCATAGTTCCAGATATTTCTTTCTTTCCTTTTTTTTTTTTTCTTAAGAAGAGGAAGAATGACAGCAACACTGAATTAATTGAATTGGTTCCATGTGTTTCAAATAGTCTGGAACATATTCCCAACAAATATAACTAACCACCAGCTCCAGAGAAGGCATGTCAGATAAGGTAGCAGACTTTTAATTCTTTCAAACTCTAGGGAAACATAACATGAGATTTGGAAATGCTTATGGTGGTTTTCTGTCATCAATAAACAATAACTATCTTTCAGGTACTCATTATGTGTTTTGACAGCTAACAAAATCTCTAAAGTACAATTCCCAGGTATATGGATCATGTGAGATTCAGACATACTATTTCTGTATAAAAATCAAACTGTAAAATTTGCTTTGCACTCCTTAATATTTCCATTAGTTCTTTTTTTCCTCTGCAAGTGACCCTCTTGTTAGGACAAATGGAAGTAGCAAGAACCTTGGCTTGTTCACAAGTGACAGAACGTGTGTATAACGAGCATACAATTTATAAAGCATTTACATGTACTTGAAAGTGAGCATATATTTTTTAAAGTTCTTATCTTTCAGTGGATTTAATATGTACTTTGGAAAGGCTAAAATTTGGGATATCCCGAACCATGCCTCTTATAGCTTGTCCCATCTCTTATTCTGGCTGACATCAAAACTAAATTACCCAACACAGAGCAATGTCCATCTTTGAACAAATGCCCATCTTAGCACTTAGTTTTTAGAAAGACATTTATATAGACAATTGCATTCTCCAGCAGTGCAAGACAAAAGTTGCATACATTTGCCTCTAATTTAATTCTGGTGGAATTTTGGTGGATGGAGTTAATTACTTGAATTTCAGTCTCACTTTTAGGTCATCAGTACCTGCCCTATGGAATTGCAGCCTTGTTAGACACCAAGTAGTCCACAAGCTTCTCCTCATGGAGAAAGAAAACTTTTGAATTTTGGCCATCTTCTGGATTCTTGACAGCCTAACATTTCTTGCTCTTAAGAGGCCATTGAGATGGTCAGAGTCAGCTCTCAAGACTCTTCCTGCCCATGGTTAAACACCTCCTACCATGAGGAAGCCGAAGTCTCCTTCAGCAATGATATGCAGTTTAGGTTACCACAAGGGGTCAGTAGAAATCAGTGAGAAATATTCGCTCCTTCTCCACCCCAGAAACTACGAAACGCTCACAGCCACTATGTCATTCCCTGTTAATTTCAGGAATTCAGTGAGGGAAAACCAGACGTGATTGTTTTTTCCTTTATAACCAGACAGCTTTTCCCACTGAAATATATGAGCGGTTTCCTAGCATTATATAGAAGTTTGCTCTTGATCAAAGCTAGCTGGGGTTCAAAAGCTGGGCTTCATTTATTTTTCCAGGATAACTTTTTCTCTGTACTTGTTCATTACATTTGTTAGAATGAGTGCTTCAAACGTGGCACAGATTTATGATCAGGGAGCAAAATTTTTGTTTCTTCCAAACTAGGTTTTGAAGAATTATTTTTTTTCTTGTGAGCATAATAGAATTGAATTTAAAATAAATTTTAAATTAAATTAGATCATATGTCCTTGCAGCTAAGCAAGTAGTTGAGAGCAGTTGCATATATTTTCTCTCCAAATGCTTATGTAACTCTTTTCTATTTTATTCATGACTGCCCCATGAAGACTGTTCATCACACTCGCACTGTTCTCTCTGCATCACATTCCTTTCATTCCAAAGGATGCTGGGGAAAAGTGGGGAAAAAATAGATTGCCGACTTGAGGTTTGATTCTCTGTCACTTCTGTGACAAAGCTGTATGCCTAGGGAACATTCCAGTCATAAATGACAGCAAATTAAAGACCTGCCTACACCACAGTGGGAACCTGCATCTCATAAACTTTACCAAATACCATCCGACCATTTTCCTTCGGGCGAGTAGCAGGTCAAGCTGATGTCAGTTAATCTTACACTGCAGCAGTACATTAGGTAGTGTTCATGGAGCCCTTGAAATTCCTCTCACCTCTTCTTTCTGCAGCCATTCATCCTGAGCAGTCCAGACGTAATTCAAAAGAAGTAATGCTGAGAAATAGATTTGGAAATATTCAGATTTTAATTTATTGAAGACCTGCAGGAAAAGGGTCAAAATACTGTTTAAAAGAAGTCTAGTGGTTAAAGCTGTCAGGGAATTACGGGTTTGTAGAGCCATTTGCTAGAAGTATTATTGTTCTTTGGTTCATTTATATGATAGAGACAGAGTAAGTGCTAGAAAATTAAACTAGATGGGGAATTTTGCCTCCAAAAAATCAGTTTGGCCAGTCCTGTGATGCTTCAGAAAAAATTTTCCATTGGTATCACTGTGCTTTGTTCAGAGCTGGTGTATAATGAATGTACGTTCAGTGTGTTGTGCAGAAAGAGTATGCAGTGGAAAAGGCTGATTTTTAATGCATATTGCAAAACCAAAGCAACATTACTCTTTTAACCCAGGCTGTGACATTCCCTAAGCCCCTTGTGGCTAATATGTACAGCAAGAAGAGGCTCTGAAACATCATTTTTCTTTTGTAACACTTGCAATTCTTTATGACTGTAAAATGCGTGCTCATCAAAAACTGTTAAAAAAACCTAATTGCAGTTGAAGACACGAGAAGGATTTAGAGTTGCATTCTGTTTTGTGCATTGAATGTTGTGGGAAATCCTGCTGAAAATGTAGCAGAAACTGGTCCCAATCTATGCTGGGGGGCAGAAAGTGCAAGCTCCTGCCACTTGCACTGTGAGATGGCAGGTGGAAGTGGGATTGTGGCATTGGGATGCTGGTTGCACACGCTGCGTTCAGCTGAAACCTGTAAGAAATTGCTTCCTTCCCGGCTCCCAAGGGAACCTAGAGAGTCACCTCTATGGATGGTAGTAAAGGAAAAGTGAAAATGAAATCAGGAGGCCCAGAGGTATTTGTGGTGAGGGAGACAGGTGTTGTGTCTGCTCCTTGTCATCAAAAGAGGCATACAGAAAAAGGAAGTTATGTCTTGAATTCAGAAGATAATAAAATGTTTTTTATTTTTTATTTATAAGAGAAAATATGATTTTTTTTTTTTTTAGTATGATATCCTGGAAAACTCAAACCCAGATTTTTTTGGGCACCACAACTCATTTCCTCCACTGTGCAGAATGTCATTCTTACTTGTTTGTGAAGATCTGACCAAAGTCATAGAGTTCAAAAAGCTTCTCGAGGAATGGTTGCGTCTGGACCCCCAAAGTGAGACTGGACCCTTGACATGTTACCTGCTGTAAATAAATGTTGCAAGTGATAGCTCATCCACTACGGACTGAGTAACCAAGGTGGAGATAAACTACAACTATCACCGTGCAGACTTGGAGAGCCGAGATACAGGTAATGACTAAATGACTTGCCTCAAGTCACATCAGAGCTAGAAACTGAACTTCAATGTCCTGAAGCTCCTTTCTGCCTCTTAAACATCCTGTCTTTATCTACTTACTCCTGCAGTCATGATCTGAACTGACACATGTGGCCTGACAGACGCACCTGACTGAGGACGGACATTGTGCTGGTGTGCTCAGGAGCAAAGGTGGAAGGGGACCCCTGGATTGGAGCTCCAGTATGCCAGGTGCTCAGAAAAGAGCTCATGTTGAAAGCTTCAGAGGAGCAGTGAGGTGAGGAAAAAAAGGAGAAGTTTATACTCAGTAGGGGGAGAAAAGGAAACTCACTTGATAAATACAAACTCAAGACATATTTAGAAGCTGGGTATGCAAGCTGAACTTTCCCTGGGGCTAATTGCTGTAATGGCACGTTAAATAAATCCTTTCTAAACTTGGCTGTACCACATGAACGCTGTTTAAATAACGAAGTGCTCATGGACAAATTATCAAAAGTATTAGGAAGAAACAGGCTTTTATTTAACTTGAATTGAAATACATGGTGGTTTTTTCCATCTAGTTATTGCAACCATCACAGATAATTTTTTTTTCTGTTACTCTTGGGACTTTGTCTCCTTTTGCTGTCCTGGTTAACCACAAATACAACACGTGCTTTTCTTCTTTGCTGTTTTTCACTGTTCCATGGCAGACACAGGAATGTTCTTTCTCCTTTATTGAGCAGTTGACAACTCCTGGGCCTTTCCTTTTCCATTGTGCACGCTCAAGACAAGGCAAAGCTGCTAGGAAATGGAAGATATTTATGACATGGTAGTTTCCATTAACAAGCTTCTTGAAGAAGAGTACTTCAGCTGATGAGTTAGAGCAGCCTGTGCCCCAATTAAATCTGGATGGTGGTCCATTCTGAGGAAAAGACAGAAGAAAAAAACAGAGGAGTTAAGGATATTTCTGCAATCTAAAATTCTTAAATCTGGAAATTTTCTCTCATTCTGGGTATAGAGAAGTAACTAGATTCCTAGATATAAATTTATATGTATAAATTTTTAAATAATTATAAACATTAGCTTATAATTTTAGCTATAATATAGGTGTAATATATAAATTTATAAGACTTCTTATCTATTACATATGCATGCATATTTCCATATTCTATACAAATACAAAAATAACTAGATTTTCAGCTACAGATTTCATGACATGCTTATTGTAGTGGACAAAGTAAGTGACTGTAAAAAAAGAGTGCAGGGGCTCAAGTGGCTGATTGCATCTGAGGACCAACAGAGTGCTAATGAAGTTCTACAATCTTTTTAACTGTTTCCCTAGTCAATGAAATGATAGGAATGATTAACCTAATTGGAGAACCCTGAGTGTCAGTTGAAAAACCACTTAGTAAAAGGAGGTGCTTTGTACTGGTTCAGCCCTATTCCTTACCTGTTTGGTGGGCACTTGTGTTGCTATAAAGCAGTAGAATCACCATTTAAAATACGTAGCACATGAGGGCTCTTTGCAAGTGGTAAGAAGGAGAATCTCTTCTGATATTCAACCTCATGATCAGACACGATGTAATCACAGAATATCTCAAGCTGGAAGGGCCCCAAAAGGATCATCAAGTCCAAATTCCTACTCCTCACAGGACTACCTTACAGTAAACCATGAGACTTAGTGTCCTTCAGACAGGCTGGGTGCCATATCACACAGAAGAAACCATGCAGATTCACATGTTTTAGTGTTCAGAGATGCCTTTTATTTAAGTAAACATAAGGCAAAGTTAGGAATGTATACGTCCACAACGTGAAAATGCAAGTTGTATGTTTCATGGCTTTTTTGTCTGGGAGTATACCCAACACTTTATTTTATTCTTTTGATAAAATATTTCCTACGAGTGTTTTCAGAAGACAGGAGAAATAAAAGTATATGATTCTTCTAAGCCTTGGAATAATGTGTTTACATATCAAGGAATCTATTTCACAGAAATCAATATCTTTTCATTTCATCTGGGGAAGAATAATATTAGGCACTTGGTTCTTGGCATTCTTAACACTCGTTTGCAAAGGGAAACAAAGAATTCTACAGCAGCTTCCAAGAGTGCATATTATTAGATCTTAATAGTTAACTGCATTTCCTCACAAACATTGATTTGCTGTTGTTATTGTTTTGACTGCATCCAGGTGGTCATATAGTTTGAAGGAAATATGCAATTAGATTGATATCACAAAATTGTACTTGGTATATTTGTGTCTGCCTAGGTCTCACACTGAAAAGCAAATCATTTGATTTTTCCTCAGAAATGGAAAGCTGAATTCCCTCTTATGAACTTCTTGACTGTTAACAACGGGAGTGATAGAGAGAGATGCTGCTTCTAACTAAGAGGCTTCTCGGAGGTACAGTGGGGCCAGCAGCACGGTAGACTCATAATCCTCATTTAGATTCCCATGCACATTCCAGAAAAGTGCCATTTTCCCAGGCATGGTTTGGGCTGGGTTCGGGGCAAGAAGGGAGTGTGAGACAGAGGAGCTGGGGCAGGGCATTGTCCCACTCTTAGTGTGCCCCTCAAAATACTTCCCGCTGCAGCCCAGGACTGGACACTCCCCTGGGCCAGAGGGCCAGGTCCCTCGACAAAACAAGCAATAGAAATTACTTTCTATTCCTTCTCCTCAGAGGTGGCTGCAGTCAGTGGATAATTGGTTGTACGTGTACTTTCACCAGGAATCCTTTCCACGCAGAAACTGTACATAAAGTATTGATGAAAGCTTTCCTTTACAAACTGTTTTTTCTGTCTGAAAAATGACTTCCTCTAAACATGCTCAGCCAACTCCATTGTGTATTTGTTAAAGACATGAATGCATATGCATTTTTCTTTTATTATTATTAGACTTTTCTCTTTGTTGACCTTTATTCTGTGTCTGTTCTAATATCAGCCTTGCAAAGGCCATGTGATGTGAATATTTAAGTACCCTAACTAGAACGCATTAAAAGAGCCTGAATTTCAGAAATCTGGGGCTGTGGTTTCCCAACATCAGCCTCATTTAGAAGTTTTGCAGTCCATTTGAGCTTTTAGGCAGTCACTCCATACATTTTTACACAGGTTGCAGCAAGGGCATGAATTTTCATTTTCTCTAAATATCCCTGTGGATTTTAATTGTAGAGTAATAGGATGTGATATTCTTTCTTCTGAAAGGTTTGTTCTTACACATCAACACCAATCACAGCCATCAGAACTCCTGCCCAAGAAACAATCATTTAAACCAGGCCTTAGCTCTGTGGTCTCTGGACGACAACCTGCTCAGGTGCACAGTTAAGGCACCTTGTCTTTCACTCGCAGCTGCAGGGGATCTCTGCCCACACCGAAGGGCAGTGGGAGAGGTACAGCTTTGGCAGAACAAAACACATCAAAAATTTGTGTATTTTGATCTTCCTGTGGGACCACGGCCCTGCTGACAGGACACGCTCTGCGGTGCCGCAGCTGGACACTGAACAGTCCGTGAGCAGGGGTGGGTTACACTGCACGGCTGCCTCGGTACTACCCTCAGCTGTCCATCCTGGCTGCAGCTGCAGTTTGCCACCTGGGCCACACACAAATCAAGGCTCCGTGGGCAGGGGCCCAGGTCACCTGGGATGGGGCATCACCATGCAGAAAGGTCAGTCACTCCTGCCCGTGGGTCTGGGCACGCAGAGACCACGCACGCAGCAAGCTGGAGCACGTCACGCTTCCTGGCGGGGCTTCAACTCGCAGAGTTAACTTTACCCAAGGGAAAACTATGCCAGATTCTGGCCTTTGAAGATTTCGGTAAGCTTCTTTTTCAGGGAAAAAGGGTTGCCAACTGGGATTTTTCGTGAGTTGACTGCTTTTCAAAGATCTTTGTGAAGGGGCTTGGTTAAGGGCATTGCTGGGGGAAACCAATTATAATTTTCAAATATGTTAGACTTAAATAAACATTTAATTAAAATAAGACCAGCTTTTTCAGCCACTGCCTGTCTTCTCCTGTTTGTAGAGTTGGAGAGTTCTGGGGAATTCCTGATACTACATATTTTTTGAGAGGATCAGCAAACTTCTCAAACTAACCTCCAATACTTCCTTTCTTTTCTCTTCCCTCCCTCCCAACCCTTTTTCTTAGACATTTTAACCTACTTTTTAGTCTCTCATTTTTCTGTTTTCCCCTATTTCTTGCAATATAAAATTTTCTTCTAACCTTTTTTTCTCCTTGCCCATTTCTCCCTGATCCTTTTTCCATGCATTTTCTCCTCCAGTTCAACTGAACCTCACCACAAACCATGTTATCTCTATAATAGCTTCTGCCTAATGATGGACAGAAATACCCTGGAACACCAGCTTTCAGCAGATGGGTGTCACGGTGCCTGTTCTCTGCCCCGGCTAGCAGGGGCAGAACTCGGGCACCGGACACTCTGTGCCTGTCCCGGAGAGGCGGTCAGAGGCCGGATCGCGGCTGGAGGGGGCCGAGGAGGTAAAGGAGCGAGAGGGCTCTCGGCATGGTGTTCCAAGGCTTTATTGAGGGGGTCAGGAACTCCAGAGGCCAAGAGGGGTGGCACAATGGAGGCACGGGACTTTATAGGCAGGGTAACCGGGGTCCAAGGCATAATATGAACAAACCAATAGGAGAGGTGCGGGGAGGAACAAAGGTACAGGGGGCCAATGGGGTACTGGACACCTTAGAAGCTTCTGAAACAGAACCATACAAGGAAATTCAAAGGAATTACATCCAACAGAGTGGGAACAAGGGACTCCCAGCACAGCGCAAGGCCTTACTGGGAAATATAGCTCAAAAGGAGCCCACTACAGATGGGAGCCAGGAGGGTATATGTGACATTACTTTTCATCCCCCACCTCAGTCTGTATAATACGTCTTCAAAAGTCTGCCCACCTTTGGTGGCACCGAGAGATGTAACTGGGCTAGCAAGAGGAAGAATGAAATAAGACGATTTTGTCACTTGAGCAGCTCCAAACCACTGCATTTATTTATGGCATAATCAGCATTATTACCACAAGAGAGAATGCTGCATTAGATGCTGAGTGTGAGTCTTTGCAGTATTAAAACCTATAAATATCTTCGATAAAAACAAAGGGAAAATATTTGCCACATGAGGATTTTCTTTCCAAATCATCCAACTGATATTAGTTTGACCCAAGCTGAAAGTTCCCTCACCAGCCAAAATAATTTAATTCCAAATTGTCCTGCTCTTTCTCTTACTTTTTTTTTTCCCATCTTCTTCAGTGACTTCCAGTGCTTAAGCGTGCCTGCTTGGTGGGACATGATTAAGGACCACCATACTGCATTGAGATACAAAGTAACTCTAAACAGTACTTTCACCCCTGCTTTGCTGAGGGACAAACATTGTATTGTGCAGCAGCTTTACATTGGCTGCTATTGGACTGTCCTGGTTTTGTCTGGAATAGTTTTCCTCCTAGTGATGTGATGCCATGATAATTTTTTGCTTTTCTTTTATACCCCTTTTATACACTCTTTTATATAGCTTTATATATTCCTTGTGCCTTTAGCTTACATAGTTATAATTCTTTAAGTTCAATAACTCCCCTTAGACCTAGTATTTCATTAAATTTAGAGACTAAACATTCTAAAAGCCCAAAGAAACCAAGGTCCTCTCCAGAACACATTCTGTAAACAAAGATAGGCCCATCCAGGGGGAGGCTCCCTTGGGTGGGGGGTCCCTCATTGAGGAGCCTTTGATAGATATGCTAATTTTTGCAAGGCATATAATTGTATACTCATCACATCGTGAGTGGCCGTTTTCTTCAGTGGGGACATCGGGGTGCATTTCGATGTGCATTTCATCACACCTAAGGATCCTTAAATAAATACCAAGGTAAAAACCCTTTTTCCCTCCTAACCGTGTGCAGCTCTCTTAATTTTTTAAGACCAGGAAAAGGCATCAATGTGCTTTGGATTCAGTATGAGAATAATGTTGATAACTCACTGATGTTTCAGTTGTTGCTAAGCAGTGCTTACCCTAAGTCAAGCACTTTCAGTTTCCCAGCCTCTGGCAGTGAGCAGGTGTGCAAGAAGATGGCAGGGGGCATGGCCAGAACAGATGACCCAAACTGGCCAAGGGGATGTTTCACACTATAAGACATTATGCTCAGTACCTAAACTGGGGTAGGGGCTGGCAGTGGGGCTGATTGCTGCTGGGGGACGGGCTGGGCATCGGTCAGTGGGTGGTGAGCAACTGTATTGCGTGTCACTTGTCTCTCTCGCTCTCTTCGTTGTCACTCTTTTCATTTACAATTACTGGTTTTGTTCTATCTTACTTTATTTCAATTATTAAGCAGTTCATATCTTAGCCCACGGGTTTTACCTTTTTCTGAATCTCCTCCTCATCTCACCAGGGTAGGGGGGGAGTGAACGAGCGGCTGCGTGGTGTTTCGTTGCCAATGGGATTAAACCACAACAAAGACGTGCATTAACACAATAAACCATTACAATTTTTTACATGGCTTCAACAACACAAAAGTACAGCTTAGCAAACATGGGCAGCAAATACATATGATTACCAACTGCAAACAAATAATCAAAGCATAGCTTTAGCCTTTCCCAAAATTTAAAGTTTTGGCATTATTTGCAAAGTAAAAATTAGTAACTAAAATAGCCCAATGAAGAGCTACAATTCTATTGAAAAGAATGAGAATGAATTCTTATATACTACTCCCATGCCCATTTCTGCTTAGATTTGTCTTTCTTTGGCTCCATGCTAAGCATAAAACATGATTTTTCTTTCCAATTTTAAAGTATGCAAGATGTACAAAAAAACCTGTATACTTTGCCTGTCAACCATAACTTCTAGGCTTTCCTAACTTTTAAATGTTTGCTCTTACAAATGTAGTTTACTACCAATCTCAGCACTCTTATCCTTGTACTGTAATTAAGGTTTTGGAGACATTTTGCTTTACATCTGTGGGTATTCCATGAATTATCACTTTTTCGCTTGTCAATTCATTCTTAAAAGCAGAAGTTCTTTTTAAATTTTCATAATGTAGAAAAGTTACTCCAGGGAGATTCAGCAGACTGAGGATTCAGTGGCAGTCTAAATTAATCTGGATCAGGTGAGAAAGTGTTTTCAGAGTCATACCATGAATGCCAGCCTGCTCACAAATTCTGTTTCAGCTGTGAGCAGACTGTTCAGACTAGAGGCATTTCAAAAGCAAGGAAAACATTTAGATCCTACTGAAGATAAACAATTTCTAGGCATCAAGAAAAAATGTAAAATCACATTCAAAGTGACAGGTGCCTCTGCTAGTTAAAATTCTTGAATAGAACTGGAAAGATAAGCCTAGGTGGAGATCATATTCAATGTCTTCTGTGTCATGGATTTGATAATGGTGCTCTGAATTTTGGAAAGCTAATAGTTGCTAGATTGGAGGTTTGGCTGGAGGCATCTTTCTCTTCATTTTCACACAAATAGAAAAATTCTGTAAAAACACAAATTTGATGATAATTTCTTAGGAGACCTATGTTTAGCTATAATAAAAAAACCCCAAAATATAATACTTCTCATTAATCTTCTCCACACCATGAGACAAACCCTACCAGTTTCTAAATAACTCCTGTCCCTCTGATAAGGATTAAATTCTGCCATCTGTTAAAATACAAAATGTAGCATAATTTCAAAACTCATATAGAAAAAGACAGGAAGCCTTACTCCTGCTTTTCAGTTTCAAAGGTAAATTGATCTATAATCAATGTGGGAATTTCAGTCACATTCAGTTTTTCAATCGCTTCAATTTTCTCTGCTTTCTAGACACCATTAAAATCCAGATTCACTGTTCTATAAATGGAATGGAATTATTCATTATACCTATTAGTATACATATGCAGTATCTCGAATTGCACACAGTGGTTATTACATAGTTCAGATAAATCATTAAATACTTAGTATATTGTATTACTTTTTCACCTGTGGAAAATAATCCAACTCATGACATTTACCAAACTACAGAAATTTGATACACTAAGCGTGTCTGAAAGCGTCTGTCCTGTCTAATCAAATCATCAAACTAATGATGCAACCATGTAAAACGTCTCCTTCTAGTTAAAATTTTCATCATATCTTAATAGGCGTTTTATATGTCATGTCCATCATTTATAGGGGATCATTTCTGTACAAGCTATAAAAAAAAAACCCCAAAAAAACTCCTGTATTTAGTTATACAGGTCTTCATCTCCTATCTACTTCTTGCTACTAGGAATTCATGCATGTGAGTAAAGAATAGCATCCTTACACTATTTTTAAGACTATAAATATCTTCCCCAATGTAAAGAATTAATAGTCAGTGGGATTTGCTATATCTTGAAACATGAATAAAGACAGATTTCTCTGAGAAATTAGACCTTGTATGCCATATGTTTTTAAGATTTTTATATCTTTCCATTTTTGGTTCAGAGAATATTATAGCCATCTCTGAGGACAGGTTTTGTTTAGCTCTTAAGTGTCTGCGTTCATATTTCACTTACAGCACTTTCCAAAAATACTGCCTTCAGCAACCTGAGAGCAGAAGCAGAGGGGTGGCTCCAAGAATGGGAATAATGGGAGTTTTCTTTGACTACCCCACAACCACATTTCAGCTCTCATCAGTCAGGGGATACCCCTCCACCCCACCCCACCCCCAACATTTTTGATGTGTCTTGCAAAGTAGTAAATGACACTACTATTTGTGAAACCGGGCTTTTAGATGGCGAACTCTGTGTTGTGAGCTACAGAACTGTCTTCATCTATTAAAAGCTCTGTTGAATTGCCAAACTGCACTAAATTTGTGCTAAATTCTGACTGCTGGCAGAAAGGCGTCTCAGTCAATGCTCATGTGACTCTAAGATTTTGTCCTTAAAAGAAAAGGTGATGTTGGCTAAGTTTGTTCTTAGGCATGTGCAGTAGTGGCAGATGTTCTCGGCAATTGTTAAATGAGCTCCAGATGGTAGCTTAGAAGTTTGACCTTAAACATTTTCTCTCCTTCAACTGTAATTTTTAAATGAAGAGATGTGTAGAGCTTGTTAAGTTTTTCTCCAGGATTTAGACTGAAGATGAAATGATGAGGCTCATCAAGAAGATGGATGATGATATTATCTTGTCTTGAATTCGTCTCAAGTGAAGTTTGACAGAATCATCTGTTCACTATTATCTGTAAAAAGATTTTAAGGGAAAAGAAATAGCCTGGTAATTTTGTTCTTTTTAGACCTCATAGAAACTAAAGAAAACCAATTTTCTGTTTGAATATTTTATGCATTGTTTGATAAAATTTCATCTCTTTATGCAGATTGTTTTCTGCTAGGCTGCTCAGGGTAAACCCTAACTTGATGTGTTTATCCTAACAGAGAACAAACAACTCTGCTCTGAGATTTAAAGAACCCTTGTAAAATTTCCTTTCTACTTCAAAAGACGATGTACATATTTTTAGATCATTTACTACTCTTATCACAGTAATCACCAGATAGTTTTTCAGAGATTGTAAGAAAGTTCATCTCCACAGGAAGCTTTATAATTTAGAAAATAACATCTGAAATCATCAGACTCTCCTGCCTGCTGGATTTATTTTCTACATGCAAGGTTAAAGGAGGATAACTCATTGTTCATTTCCTCATTAGAAAGGAAAACAACATGTCATTGCAGTAAAACTTCTGTATGCTACTTCTAAATGGGTACATGTAGGGAAGTGGGTGATTTTTGAACACACAATAGACGTGCTGTAAAATCATCATCTGATTTAATTTTCTTCATTAACTGCTTTTTGCTCTGGTGAACCCACAACTCTGTCATTTACACTGAAAATTGTACTCCAGAGTCACATTTCTTCCAGCAGAGAGCAGGTAAAAGCCCATCTCAGAAGGGCAGCAGGCTCAGGGCAGGAGTTGAGTCCTTTTGGAGCACAGGCACAAGATCAGAGCAGTGGGGGCACAACTCCCTGGGCTCTGCATGCCCCACTTCCCTCCCATGGATATGATGGTGGTGCAAGCAGACAGGGCCTTATCCATGTCTTATCCCAAAGTGGGCTTGAAATCACAGTGGAGATGCATGCATGGACAGGACTCTACATTAATAGTGCACCTGGTAGCTTAGATACAGTCATAATAATAAAATTGTCAGATATGGTCTGGACCTGCAGACCTGCTTGGCTGACTTGGTCTCCTTTTATGACAGGGTGACCCACTTAGTGGACGAAGGGAAGGCTGCAAATGTCAACCTGAAGCCTATGACACTATTTCCCACATTGTTCTCCTGGTGAAACTGGCTGTTCGTGGCTTGGGTGTGTGAATGCTTCAGTGAGTAATAAAACCATCCAGATGGCCAGGCCAGAGCGGTGATGAATGGAGTTACATCCAGCTGGTGGCCAGTCACAAGTGCTGTTCCCCAGGGCTCAGTATTGGAGTCAGGTCTGTTTAATAACTATCAGTGAGTTCACAGAAAACACCAAGCTGGGTGGGAGTGCTGATGTGCTGGAGGTTAGGAAGGCTCTACAGAGGGGTCTGGACAGGCTGGATTGATGGGCTGAGGCCAATTGTTTGAGGTTGAACAAGGCCAAGTTCTGGGTCCTGCCCTTGGGTCACAACAACCCCATGCAGAGCTACAGGCTGGGGACAGAGTGGCTGGAAAACTGTCTGAAGTAAAAAGCACCTGGGAGTACTGGTCAGCGTCCATCTGAACATGAGCCAGCGTTGCTCTGGCCAAGAAATGCACTGGCCTGTATCAGCAATAGTGTGTCCAGCAGGACCAGGACAGTGATTGCCCCCATGTACTCAGCACTGGTGAGACCACACATTGAATTCTGTTCAATCCTCACTACAAGAAAGACATTGAGGTGCTGGAGCATATCCGGAGGATAACAGGGCTGGTGAAGGGTCTGGAGCCCCAGTCTTACAAGGAGTGGCTGAGGCAGCTGTGTTGTGTAGCCTGGAGAAAAAGAGGATGAGGGAAGATCTTCCTGTTCTCTACAACAACCAGAAAGAAGGTTGTAGTTAAGTGGGCGTAGGCTCTTCTTGCAGGTAACAAGAAATGGAGGAAATGGTCTCCAGTTGCATCAAGAAAGGATTCAATTGGATATTCGGAAAAGCTTTTTCAATGGAAGATTTACCAAGAACTGGAACAGGCTGTTAAGGGCCTGAGATCTCTGAAAGTATTTATAAGTCTTATAAATATGGTGCTTAGGGACATGGTTTAGTGGTGGACTTGGCAGTGCTAGGTTAACTGTTGGACTTGATGATTTTAAAGGTCTTTTCCTGTTGGGGTACACCATGTGCTGGAAGAGAGACAGGCCCTGAGGGCCGGAGAAAGAGCCTTGTTCTCAGACCCGGAGGTGACCCTGGGATTACAGCCAGGTCACCGGGGATGGGCTGAGAGAGCATTGTGGGTTTCTGGACAGTGTCAGCCCTATGAGATGTGATAATTGCAGTTTCTGACCTTGTAAGGTATTGTTTACCCTTCACCACAATAGGCAATGTCTGAGAAATACCCCAGGTGATTGGGGGACACTGAGGTGAACATCTTTCCTGTTTATATGATGTGATATCCTGTTAGCTACTGGTATTTCGGGAAATTTCTGATGCGCAATAAAGGCTTTGCATTTTTTCCACCATGTGTGCAGAGTCCATGCCCATGTATGATTACTGCATTTTCCAACTTAAATGGTTCTATTATTCTATATCCTACTGCTTCAACGACTTTTGGCACCAGAACTCCAGGACCCAGATTAATGAACTTTAGAAGAAAGAAAGTGAAGGCTAAATAAAGCTGGCGAGTAGAACCTGAACCTTCAATTGTAAAACATTTCTAGGCCTTTTTGAATGAATAAATCTGGGAAATATTGACTTGGAAATATTTAAAGGCTGCCATTGATCATATCCTTGATCTATAGATAATTCAAGAAAATAAGATCTAATAACATATCTTATTAAAGCTGATGAATGTAATCAGTAGCTTTCAGCCTGACTGAATATTGAATATTCCTTTATATAGCAATAACTCAAAAGAGTAGGGAGTCATTGCCCAAGGTAAGTGGAAATAAAACCATGAGGCCAAAAAGGATTCCCTGAAGTTAAATGCAAAACAGTCGGGCTGTGGTATTGATTTATGCCAATGCCCATTCCTGTGTGTGCATCAGACAGGCAGGGGTACATTTCACTGAGGGAGTGACCCTGGGAGAGGGCAGAGAAGTTTGGGACAATCTCAGGTGGCCTAAACAGGCACCTTAGTGCCCATCATCCATGCCTCACGACTTCAGGGAGTAAAGTGGGCCCACAGCACCCAAGCAGCACCTGGATGCAACCTGCAGGTAGAAGATTTTCTGGTCTTTGATGAAATATATGAAAAGTACAATTAATTTAATCACTGTCCTCTATAGACATACTCATCATTGCGTTCAGACAAACAAAATTAACTCTCCTTTTTTGCCTTTTCTCCCCAGAGTTGTCATGAGGTGCAGGCAAAGGCCAGCTGACTGCTACAGGACAAGTGAGTGGGGCACAAGTTTGGCCTGTGCAGAAGGGAGAAAAAGCAGTTTGTTTCTTTTTCAAGTTGCTGGAGGATGGAAGTTTGTATATCAGTAGTCATGATGAATTCATCATGCATAATTTGAAACCAGCCTGGTCCAAAATTGTCCAGAGGACTGTTCAAATCAATGTAACTATGGAGTGAATAATTGGAATTCAATCAACAGGGAAAGGTGCTGATTCTTAAGACAGAGAAATCAATACATAGTATGGCAGAAATCATAAATTGCAATGGCTACATTCAGAAGGCAACCTGTTCTGTACTTTTAAGCTTACCAAATAATTACATCTTTCACTCCCTCTGTGGGTATCTACCCAGTACACACAAAGTTCTCTCTAGCTGTACTTAAATTTTATTTCCTTGATCATGGAAATTTAGCACATGATAAGCAATTTTAATGTTCTGGTTAACTTTGGGAAAATGCTAATTTAAAACAAAAAAGCAGATAGACACAAAGACAGTTTTCTTCATGCAGTTGAAGAATTCACTCATGCAGATCACTTTAATAATTATATTAACCATTAAGGTAAATACAAAGATTTAGTTTGAAGGCGTTCTGTCAGAAAAATTGTTCTGTTGGTATTTCAGGGATTTAGAGCCCTGCCTAGAGGCTCTAAAAAGGTCTATAATGGGCCTAGAGGTGTGGAGAAGGTAACTAAAACGGTTACCACCTCATGTTAGCAACTTGGGTGTAGAAAGTCATTAGAATTTAATACAAAGTGTGCAATATCTGAAGCTGTTAAAATAGCCTTCTTAGATTTCAGGCAGAATGTATTGAGAAGCAGATGTTTGCATCAAAGCTTCACAGTGAAGCTTTGACACAAGCTTCTGTGGTTTATTTTTGGGTTTTGATACAAATCCCACTTACAATAAAAGCACAGGAAAACCATGTGAAATTATATGCAAATATATTGCACTATCTCTTTTAAGCCACCTCTTTAAAGATGAGCAATAATAAATTTGGGAGGCTTTCTGAGCAAGGCCCACTAACCTCAGTTGCTGAAATTCAGCTCTGGAGCGCAGCAGAAAAGCAGCAAACAAGTTCCTGGAATAAAATAAGCAGAAAAGAGATGAGAGAAGAGAGTGACATATAGTATGTTGACCTAAAAAAATTGCTCAGTAATAGATTTTATTTCTGTGATCTGTAGGTGATCCTCAGTTCATCTGCACATGGTCTTGCTTATAAAACAAAAAATCCGTTTCTCAATCCTGCAAGCTAAGCTTAGCAGCTACTCCATCTGCTGAGCTGCAGTAGCAGGCAGAGGCTGTACTCTGTCACTGGGTGTTATTTGTATCCAGGGTACAGTGTAAGGTTGTAATTGCAAGCAGTGACCTCTTTTTCAGCTCTCTGCATGCGAATTTGTACCAGGCACCTCCAGACAGAGGCACCATTTTGTAGGTGGGCCCTGCCATAATTCCTTTTTTATTCTGGGGACTGGGAAAAAAAGATCAGCGGGTGATGAATTGCAAGTGGGTGCTGAATTTCTGTCCTGGGTTGGTCAAGTGATGCTTTCCTTTAGTCCAGGGTATAAAGCCTTGCTTCTTTGCAACTCATCACACTCCAATTCAGGTCAGCTGCGTGACTAGAGGCTGCTCTGTGCAATCATGGGAAGTTATTGCTGATCCCAGGATGCCCTGGTTTGGCATTAAGACTAACCATTTTAGTAATCTAATATAAATCTCAGTTTTGTGCGTGTCTTCAGCTCTGTCCTGCAGAGAAGCTTTTAAACTCTTTATGAGTCTCTGCCATTTAATATTACACTATATAGGCTCAGCTTGCAAAAAAGGAAAGTACATTGGCAACAAGTTGGGGTTTTTTTTGTCACTGCTAAATATCAGGTGGACAAGACAGATAATCTTCCGTGATTACTTCCTCCATGTTTTATTAGAACATGCTCCTGCATTCATTCAGATATTTAATTTCACTATTGATGGCTGCTTCCTAAAACATAAACAATTCTGTCTTTGTTTGAAAAAAGGTTTATACGATATCCAATAATTGCCTAAAGTGACAGCAACCACTAGCTCAATGCGTTCTCCAAGGTTACTGGACTCGAGCATTTTCAACTACTAATTGTTTTTCTTCATGCTTCCTCATTTTTCCTTTAATCTCGTAATTAATTTCATCATTCCTTCCTCAGGTTTTCATGTTCACACACTAATTTTCTTCCTCAAGCTCCTGAAATCTTTTTGTATTCCTTAACCTTTGGATAGAGACACTGTCCTCCTGAGCATGCACCCCATTTCTTATGTGGGGCTCTGCTAAATGAGGCAATTCTAGGGCTGTCCCGTCAGACCCAGAAGAGATCCTGAAGATTTACACAGGGATGACTAAATGTGGGTTAGCTACTCACAGATAAAATACTTCTTCACTTGCAGTTCCATTAAGCACTTAGCATTTGATTGCTACATGTAGTGAGTGGGAAGCTCTAGACTTTTTACACTGGCTTCCTGGCAGGCCACTATCTCATCGGACAGAGCCTGAGGATCTCTTCCTTTGCTGCTTGAGAAAGGGACTGACAACAGCTAAAGGGAAATTCTGGATAATCATAGCATCACCTGGGCTTACACTCCCTCTGAGAAACAAAGATCTAGATGCTCTCAGAGAGGAAGCAGCAAGGAATTGCAGTGGCTGCCACTCTCTGTGGAAATAGCGACTCAGTCTCTATGAATATGGAGGAGGGTGCTGGGTTGAGTGATGACAGTGAGACACAGCCACCACTGGCTTCAGGACTCTTATCCCAAAGTTTTGGCAGCATGAACCTGACAGTTAGTCATCCTTATGCAGGAGAGCACAGACATGCCAGAACAAAATGACTTACCTGTGCTCATTAGAAGCTGTTAGTTGGCAACAGGATCTCGTTCTTCCAGCACCATAAACTGCTGCTTCTGCCATGACATGTGTTCCCCATACATTTTGCAGTAGCTGTGTGTAAACACTTGGAAATATTTACACTGATTTACAAGATCAGTGTAGGCAGTGAAAATCAGACATGTGAAATTTGTTGACCTGCTCTGATCAGTGCTTAATATAACCTCAAATGTAAAAGTGTGTATTTCTGGGATGCAGGATATTTCATTATCTCATTTAAAGGGAAAATGTTTGTTAGGAAGCATCAGTCTTTGTGGTCCTGGTGACTACAAGAATGCCATTTTGTCTGAATATTCAACCTACCCATACACTCTGGAGAACACATTTTATCTGTTCACTTCAGGATACTAAATTGCATGTACTTGATATAGCAGCTTTTGCTGTCAAATTATCCCATCTTGTGGTAGTGGTGGTGGTGGTAACAGAGGTAATAGTGGTGGCTCTGGCTTTCTAACACTAAGCTAAGGGAAGAAAAGACCTTGGTGAAGCAGAATGCATGAACATAACAATGCAGAAATGAAAAAGGATGTTCAGGGGCAAGTGTAATACCTGAAAGGTGTTGTAATTCAGTTATTGAAAATGACCAGGTTTCACACTATCATAGTCTTCTTAAAGGATTGAATTCAGTCCTTTCTGATGGCTTAGAAGTCTCTTTTTCTATACAATGTAATCTTTACAGGCAGCTGCTACAGAATGCGCCATAATGAAGGCAGGTGCTGAATACAAGATACATTTATGTTATAAGGTGAATTTCATACATTTTATTTGAAGTTGATCTATCAATTGCAATCCATGATCTGATGTAGATAAATGAGAGGCCCCATTTTTCTGGTAGGGTGACAGAATGGAAATTGTAACTACAGACTGCAGACCCAGAATAATATTACAGCTCTATGCATACACACTTGTTAGGGAGAAGGAGGGCTGAGCAAACTCTGTGAACTCATTTATTCTGAGTGCCTATAGAGGATAATTTACCCCTATATCAAAAATTCCTATATCCAAGCAGATACTTGGAAAGAAAATATTATCTGAAGAAAAAGCTGCCCCCTATCTCATTTGCTAAATATCATTTATTTCCTTTACTGAAACCTCTCTTCTCTCCCCTATCCCAATGTAAATTGGCAGTTGGTGGTAGAAAGACTGGTGATTCAGTGAGAGCCTAAATTTTTCCATCTTCTTAGTACTTTTTGATGGTTTGGGGTCAGTCCACTGTAAAATCTGCTGTTTCACAGCTGGCTACCAGCAGCTGGCTTGTTAGTCCACCTGGAAGAAAGGATGTGGCAGTAATTTGCTGTAGGTTCTGATGTGGAAGAAGAGGAATCATAGGTGAAAAATCTGGCTGCAGACACAACAGGAGTCAAGTTTCATGTTGTGGAGCTCTGAATTTCTAGGTTAATAAAACCAAACTGTAGTGAGATAATGTATTTGCTTCTGTGTCATGTATGGACCTCTGACAGGAGGGTGTCTGTGGGATTTGCTAATAATGGTTTCCATGTAAGCTACCTAACATATGGGGTTTCTTTTTTTACAGTAGGTGATCCTAAAAATCCAGACTATTTCAATTTATTTGCTTTTGAAAACATAACTTGGCAGTCAGTGTTATTACACTGACACAAGCAGCAATTTGAGATTAAGGAAAACAAACAAAAATTCCTGCTATTTTAATTCTCTGCTGGAAGTTTCAGTTGGTTTTATAAGCTAAGTTCTTTTTAGATGACTTGCAAATCTGAAACAAAGAAACACACAGATATATTTATAAATAAAAAGATGGGGATACAAATGCATCATGTATGCATATAGACTTAAATGTGTGTTGACCTTAATATATATGATCAAAAAATAGTTTGATGACAACCCACAAATGTTAGGCCAAGGATGTACCTCTGTATGTACACAGCTCACATTTCTTGCAGTTCCTGCTCCTGTCTAATACTTGAATAAAAAGACTTCCAGCTCTACTGACCAAGAATTTTGTGGATTATAAACAATAAAATAAACAGTGGTCTCTGTGCTTTAGTTCTACAAGTACTGACAAATATTTGCCATGATGACTGTAAAGTTTTCCTAAACAATATATTTTGTACCTAAGCATTTACCTTTAAAGGGGCAATTACGAAGCAGAGCATTTATTTGTAAAGCAAACAACAGAATAACAGGCTGCTTTGTTTATTCTTTAGCTGTTTTCCTATAGCAATTAAAATAATCCCAAAAAGTACAAAACAGAAACCTTAATGCTTTTCCATTTCCAAAATTAGATTAAATTCCCAAGCACACAGTTTTTAAAAAAACACTTCCAAGTATAAACAACCACTCCATTTGTGCAGCCCAGATCAAGTGTACTAGGAAAGGCACGTGAGAATATGTCCCTCAGGGTCACAAGTCCTGCCAGCAAACCTACTCCAGTGTGGGCTTCTCTCCATGTTTCCACAGGTCCTGCCAGGAGCCTGCTCCAGCACAGGCTTCCCATGGGGTCACAGCCTCCTTCAGGCATCCACCTGCTCTGGTGTGGGGTCCTGCACAGGCTGCAGATGGATCTCTGCTCCACCATGGATCTCCATGAGCTATGGGGCACAGCTGCCTCACCATGGTCTGCACCACGGGCAGGGGAATCTCTGGTCCAGTGCCCGGAGCACCTCCTCCCCCTCCTTCTCCACTGACCTCGGCGCCTGCAGAGCTGTTCCTCTCACATATTCTCCCTTCTCTGTTTTCCAGCTGCAATCTGCTCCTGTGAAGTAACTTTTTTCCCCTTCTCAACTCTGTTACCCCACAAGTGCTACCACTGCCCCTGATGGTCTCAGCCTTGGGCAGGGGTGGGTCTGTCTCGGAGTCAGCTGACATCAGCCCTGTCGGACATGGGGGAAGCTTCTATCGGCTTCTCACGAAGCCATCCCTGTAGCCTGCCTCCCCCTGCCCCCAAATATTGCCATGCAAGCCCAATACAGGGCGACAGATCACATTCCCCTCTCCACATGTGGAATAAGAGTCTCTAGCAATGAAAGCACTGCATGAGTGTATTTGTGGAAGTCCATGACCTGTCCCAAGCTACTTATTAAGTATTCTTACATTTCATTCCAAAGATGGAAGGGTAGAAAACTATAGCACCATCTGGGAAAGATTAGTTTAGTAGCCACAAGCCTAAAGAAAGTCCTGGAGAATGGATTATTTAAAGCATCCTTGAGAAAGTCACCTTTGTTCAGCAGGTAACAATGAGACAGAGACAGAAAGAGGGTGTCTTGCACTGGATTAACGTGTGAGACAAATTCATTGCAGACAAATTCAAACACAGGGTGAAGGATGATTGCTTCCTATTAAGGGAACAATCTGCTGTGAGCCGTGGTTTCCTTGGTAGGAATTTACCATGTAACAGGTTCTCACAAAGAAGGTAGTGAACTATCCCGTGTCCTTTGGGAAAAGAGCAAGAAGAAAAGGGCATGAAATAAACAGGGGAAAACTATATTGGTTATGAGGAAAAGTTTCCTAAAAATAAAGAAAAACCCTCCTGTGAAACCTAATTACTGAGAAAGTAAGCCAAATCCTAGAGAGCATGGTTTATATACAGTTGAGCTGAGCTGAGCCAAGGGAAATTAGCAGGAATCCTGTGAGATGTGTTAGGATTTTACGGTCCTGAGGCTCCATCATGACGTTCACTTGCATTTTTTTTTTGTACAGCATTTTGCAGCAGTGCGGCCTGAAGGCAGGAAAAATGGCTGTGGGTATGTGACAGGAGGGAAATGCCCTTGGCTAGAGAATTTTCTGCCATTACCCATGTTTCCAGAATTGCTCCAAGCCTAGTTCCCAGCCTGAGCTGACACAGCTCTTCCAGATCTCTTTCTCTGAACAGTCCAACATTAGAGGCATGTTTAGTTTTCCCAGGCTACTTTTCCATTTAGTGTGTAAAGTTATACACTTTAGTGTTTGGAAAGCTTGATCATGCTATTATGAAGATGCCGTTTTATTGCCCATGCATGCTGCTGAGTCCCAAATCCATCTCATATCCCAGTCTTAAAAAAGAGTTTCAAATACATGAGGATATTCTCAGAATGAGGAACACAATTCCAAACAAGGATCTGGCTAGGAGAAGGGTTAAGAGAATGAGATGTGAGCTTTATCTACCCTGCTAGACCTTACGTTAAAGAGCACCACATGATGGTCAACTCCATCAGATACTGCCAGCAGATTCAGCTACATTAGCACAGTGATTACACTAACAGTTTATAGCTGAAAGATGACCCACCAGAGCGATAGCCACTGTCTCAGTGAAATATCTTCATCTAAAAACCCAGCTGTGAGAATATTTTTTTGGCATAAAACAGGCAGTAATAGTTTAAGCATCTTGGTTGTGCCTCCTGAAAAACTGTCTTTTGTTTTATATGTACCTCAGCTTCTAGCTAAAGGGAGGTGTGAGATGAGCAGTGAAATTTCTTGCAAATCTTAGGCTGGCCAGCATGTGTCCTACATCCAGTATAGAATATTTGACCTCGTTTTCCTTAGACTGACACTGTAATAATACTTTGTGGAGGTGCAAAGGCATGGACCAGTACTGACACTTGGCCATGTGTGAACCATTACATAATGACCAAACAGTTGGGACTAATGCTCACACTAGAGTTTTAATAATTTTTTAATCCGTAGTTCTTTTTCTGTCTCTTACATACTATAGCTGTCAGTCTGCCTAGTATTTATTCTACTTCCCACCTTCATTTGTCCCACAGTTTCTCAGGAACTTTATTTTTTTCTGGAACATATGAATACCATAATGTCATCATTTGCTCAATGTTTGAACCCAAGCTGTCAGAATGGGTTCAAAATATGTCCACTGGTCTTAATAAGCAACGCAAACATTCAACACATAGTACAGTGCTGACACTGGTGAAGAAAAACCCATCCTGTTTTATTTCATTCAATCCTCCTTTATTTTCAGGACAGCTGCCAGACTGTCACGTCGTGGTATTTCTGCTTTTTGTTTCAGGTATTTTAGGGTGCAAGAGGATCCAGAACACTGGAATTGCACATTTACTGATATGGCATCTTGTTTCTACAGATTGTGAATTTCTTTGGAGGTACCCCCGGTTTCATGAACCAGTTTGTTTCTCTGTTGATTTATATAGACATCTTGTCAACAGATGTTGAATTAGTGCAGAACTCTCTACTATCAAGAGTGTTGTTGGGAGTAAGGGAATTTTGTTTGTCTCACATTCAGGGGAAGGTGTAGAGACCAAAGTGCAATGTGTAGAATTTACCTCTCTGACATTTAGGAGTCATGTGAAAGACAGTAAAATAGAAAGATAGTAAAATTGCTCTAAGAGAGGTTTTGGTAAGACTTTTTGTCAGGTTTTTTCATATCTAAGAGCACTCAGCTGTAGCTGAGAAATCCAGACTACACAGTAAGGATGGAGAACATCTGCAGTATCTCTTAGTCAAAATTGAAAGACAAGAATATACCCTTCAAGATCTTTATGGATGCTTTTAAAGCATCCATACACAGTTCACATAAAATCACACAGTTAAGATTTTCTTTTCAATTCATTTTGTGTGGCCACTGTGATACCAGTGACTGAAAGACCAAAGAAACTGTCTCCTAGCTTAGCACTCTGATACAATAGGCTATTCTATTCCAGGAGGTACCATAATCAGGCATTATTTAGTAGAACAAAGATGAACAAAGATTCCTCTTCTCTAGAACCAGACAAACTAGAAACTACAATGTTACATAGCTTTTGCAAACATATTTCAAAGGGCCTGGGGGAACAGGCTTCTTTGTTCAGAGGAACTTCCTCCTTTACAAATCAGATTTCAACAGAAAGCCTTCTGATACTAATTAAGGACCTCATTCATCCTTCTGTGGTCTGCGATTCTGTGGAGGGCAGCAGTCTTCAAATCTCATTTTTATAGCAAGATGAGACCATTTTGGGGAAAGTGTGACATCCTGATTTTTAGATGGGCTATCCAGGAAGACAGAAAGGACAACTCACACAGGATGGGATCACAGGAAACCTGTAGTCCAACCTCCAGCACGACTGAGTCAGCCATGGGGTCAGGCTGGGTTGCTCAGGGGTCTATCCAGTCTTGTCTTGAAAAGGCTCTACACATGGAGCCTGTAAAGTCAGATATACCTCCTCTAAGATATAATGCATCATATAATAGCATGAATACTCACATAAACCCTGTTCACCCAGAGCTAGGGCAGAGAGAATAAGAGAAGGGGAGTTAATCTCAACCTTTCCATTTACACCTGTTAATGGAATTCCTCACCTGTCACTCAGATACAGAATTAATTCACTTTTTTGCAGAAATAAAATGTTCAGGACATCCTAAGGCATTTTCCAGCCCTGCAGCATTCAACAGAGTAGTAGCTGCTATTTGAAGAACATTTTAGAATTGGAATAAGATGATGCACCAACTTTCAGAAAAAAAAAAAAATTGCTGCTACTGTTTACTTTTGGCTGTCTTCTGACAACAGGAGCCCATTAGGATAAAATAGCTTCACAGGCAACTCAGAAGTGTTTAAGTCAAGTTTTTGGAGACTGCTTAAAAACAAAACTTTGTAATAGCTGAAGAACCACAGACACTTTGAATTGCCTAATATTTTTGAATGAACACACAGCTTGCTTAGAAAGGCTTTGATATAATTACCAGTTACTGAGTAAATGAATTTTATACCAAGTTGCTAGCAGTTTTTTTAAAGAACAAAGCAAATGCCCCATAGCAATGCTTGGTAGATGCAAATTTTAGCCTCCTAACTGAGGAAAGGAGAATGTTGTAGGTGGTGTATTTCTAGCTAATTAGCTGAAAATGAAAAAAGCTCAAGGAAATAAAATGAAACTACTTGCTGAATGGTTTGTACCCTGGAGCAAAAGACACCTTCATAATGATAAAATGTTTTTAATCACCAAAGGCTTGTTTAATGGGCTCTATATTTATATATAACACACTGAAACTATGCCAGTGTGGCCTGTCCTAAAAGTTAGTGCAGCAAATGATAACAGCACTTGGAATGACTTTGGCTAATCTAAAAATGTCTCTGAAGGTCTAATCCTTCCCCTTTGGAAAAAGATCAGGCCAAACAAGCATAGTTTTGTCACTGCTGCTACTTGAGCCAGGGTTTTTATATTAAATTTTTCTTTAAATGTAAGAATCTCAAATTCTGACTCCTTGAAATGCGTGTATCTGTGCAGATGGCTGATCTAGCTTTGCAGAAAACTTTGAAAAATGAAAAATGATAAACCAGGCTGGGTGGAAAGTTCAGCAAGTGAGGAGGGTTTCTTACCAGTTCACAGCAATTATACATGTGGTTACTGCCCCACGGTTTGAGCACACACAAATTTAGGGGCCATACACAGTGCACAGTCCATGGAGAAGCAGCTCTGAGAGTGGGTTACTGTGACCTACTTACTCACCCTCCACACCAAACTTCCCTCCATGGCTGTTCCTGAAAATCTACACAGCAAATGTGTGTAAAGAGCCTAAATTTGTCTTATTGTAGAGTAAAGGTGGTTTTATTTCAGCAAATTGACCTCTAGTTTTTGGCAGGTTGCAGTTTCAATTCATGACCTGTTATCTTTCTTCTCTAAGTGCACTGACCGCTCCTGTTCCTGCAAGAAGGCGTCAACACCCGGCTGCTGTCTCACTGCTCTCAGAGGATGATGCTGCTACTTTAACTATTGAGCTACTCGTCTACCAGAATTCATGGGAAACATGCAGAAACCTGCCAGGAATAGAGTTTCTGATGTAGGTGCTGGCTCCGCACCAGCCCTGCTGACACAGACAGTCTGCCGCCACCCTTTTGTAATTTGTTTCTTTTTTGCTACATGTCAGGCTTCAGAAGGTGCTGATTACATTTACGTAGTTGATGAGTTCCTAATCCAGTGTTTAATTTCACCTGCATGCTGAATTTTTAATCTTTAATCTGGTAAAGATTCTTATATCCATAGCTGGACTATACCCTCTGCACCAGGAGAATCTGTGTGGAACAAGTATTGTCAAAGCTAAGTGCACTAGTCTGGAGTTCTTTGTGATATGGAGTTTTTTTGTTTGGTTGGGGTTTTTTTACTAAGTTGTAAAACAGGGCTTGCCTTTATCCCAAAGCAATTAATTTATTCCGTTAACTGAAGAAAAATAAAAAATAAAGACATCTGATCTATTTGGTGTTATATATAAGTTTAATTAGCTGATGGATACAGCCTGAGTAGATCAATCTGAAGAAATATGTTTACAGCATGTACTTACTGAGTGAAATTAAACCTACAACACCCAGAAGGTTAATCTATATATCCTTACTAGAAGCTTCAATGACCTTCATTACAATCTTCTGAGTGTATTACATCAGGAAAATAAAATTCAGTAGGCATGTTGTTTCTCTCTAAAATCTCACTGGCCATCAGGGACTAATAGATCTGTAATTTAAATATGAGGTTGCATTTTTCTGTTGAGGCATATGGTTAACATAGAATCACATCCCTACCAGGCTGTCTAAAAGGGGAAATATGCTCAACTCTCCTGAAATAGCAAACAACTGCCATATTCTACTTCCCACCTTCCTTCCTCCCCTTTTATTTCTACTAGGCAGCCAGACAAGCTACAGGTGTGAGGGATAGTCTTTACTCACTAGAACTTTAAAATGGATCCATGGTTGGCTTTAATGGAAAATATTTTCTCCCTAGGCTTTCTCTGAGCTGCTAGCTCCTATAATGAACTGTGACTAGGGAGACCCTTAAGTGAGATAAAACAGAGAAAATTTATAGCACCACGGTGAGGTTACATGTATTCACACAACCCAAACTAAGCACGAACAGGACAGTTTAGCACCTGGATTGAAAATCCAAGGGAACACTCCTGCACGGAGGTCTTGGGTGCCTATGGCTATTACAGACCCTGGAGCACTTTTCAATGACCATCTGAGCTTTGGACAGGGTAATTACAGTCTGCTTACCCAAGCCCCCTTGGAAATCTAAGCAACACCCAGCTCTCTACTCGGCTCTGAAACACTTGTTTTCAGCTGATGTTCAGCTTCCTGCCGAAGGTTGTGCTGCGTTGTTTGGGGAAGGGATCCCTGCGTGCTGTCTCAACAGTGTGTGAGATGATTTGAGACCTGTCGGAGTAAAAGATGTTGCAAAGACTTGAATGGCTACATTACTGTTACTCCAGGAGAGGCCTCAATGCCATAAGCGAGCAATGGGGCAGTGAACCAGGGAGCATTTTGGAAGTACCTATCTGCTGGGGTAATAATTCTAGGAACACAGCACCGCAGCGAAATGCCTCAAGGAGAGAGAAACAGAGAGAGGTCGTTTGAGCACAGCTTTGGAAAGCCAGAATTCCTCTGTGCTTACCCCACCTTAGCAAGGGCCACAGCTATTTCTTCAAGGACTTCCTTGAAGAAATGTAAGCAAAGTGATGCTGCCGTTAAAGAGAGATAATGCCATTTTTCTACACGCTTGCTCTACTGTCACAATAAGCAGATAAGGTTTGCAAGGCACATGTGAAGCTCCAATAAGCACTAATTAAATACTTTTCTCTGTCATCCTGTTTCCCATAGAAGACAATAAAGTTTCTACGCTACCTGTTTTAGTAGCTAATTAAAGGTATGAGTTGCCTCTGCCTGGCAGCTTAGACATATTTATTCGCTACCCCCCGGATATGTAACAGCAAACAAAACCTGTTGGCAAACCGCTTCATCTCCGGGCGGCGGGGAGGGAGCGCGGTGTCACGGGCGGTNCCGCTGCGGAAGCGCCTCCCGGGAGCGGCGGGCAGGTGAGGGGCTGCCGCCGGGCACCCACCTGGGACGAGCGGGAGGGCGGGCGAGCTTGCGGCGCGATCTCCTCCGCGGCCCCGGCAGCAGCCGCTCCCCGCCGGCACCGCCCAGCCCCGCGGCGCCGG
>VXBT01006262.1:223014-238700 GCA_013400235.1 Oriolus oriolus | reverse complement strand
CCTGGCAGCTTAGACATATTTATTCGCTGCCCCCCGGATATGTAACAGCAAACAAAACCTGTTGGCAAACCGCTTCATCTCCGGGCGGCGGGGAGGGAGCGCGGTGTCACGGGCGGTGCGGGCGCGCAGGGGGTGGCCGGGGGGACTCACCTGCCCCCAGGGACCCGCCCTCTGGGGCCGGGGGTGTCCCGTGCCGTCGGGGCCCCTCCCCAGCCCGCCCGGCCCCGAAGTTTGGCGGGGAAACTTTGTGTGTAGGCGCTGCCGCTGCGGAAGCGCCTCCCGGGAGCGGCGGGCAGGTGAGGGGCTGCCGCCGGGCACCCACCTGGGACGAGCGGGNGGGGCGGCCCGGCCCCCCCGCGTGTCCGTGGCGAGGGGCTCCAGCGCCGGGAGCGGCCCCGAGGGGGTGCGGCGCGTCCCCAGAAGTTGAGGGGATGGCAGAGCCCCCGCTGCGGGGCTGCGCTCCGCGCACCGAGCAACTTTTCTGCTGACTCCCCACACCCACACACACCCCTCCGTCGTCACACACCGCGAATCGGGAATTCGGGGCACGTCTCCAGAATAATAAAAAAAAATGGGCTGGTGTTTCGCCTGTGTGTTTTCTAGCAGTAGAGTGAATGACTGGGGCAGGCTGAGAGTCTTGTTGGCATGCTGATAGCACCTCGGTTCACTGCAGTCCGTAAACAAGACTGTGTCATTTCAACAGTTCAAAAAAGGGAAGATCTGGCTTTGACACAGTCCTTTTGCTAATGTTCCTTATCCTGAGAGCGGGAAGAAATCCCACCTACAATCCTGTTAGAAGACTGAGAGCCATCAAGTTGCTGTTTTGTGAGCAGTGTTTTTGTTTAACTTCCCAAAATCCAGGCGACTTCCATGGGACTGCTCACTGACTCCCAGGAGTGCTTCAGACAGGTAAGAGCTGAGCATGCTAAACTCGCCTTTTTCTGCTGAGGTCCCTCGGTCCTGACTGGGAAACGTTATTAATAATAATGGTTTTTCCTTTTTGAAGCAAGATGTCCAGCTGCTGTAGGACGAAACACTTGGAATTGAATGTCCTGGTGAAGTTCCAGACCTGGTGCTTTCTGTGTCTTCTCTATTCTCTTTAAGTAACCAAAACTTTCCATGATGCTGCTGTGTCAACCTGCATACACGTGGGTAGGACAACTTAGCATTTATGTGTTCTTGCCACAAGCATAACTTTTGTTTGTTTAGAACTGCAGCTTTAATTTAACCTACAAGTGTCTGAGGCAAGTTGCTATGTGCATCAAACCAACATGGTCTGAAGTTTAGTAGGATTTATGGTTGAGCAGCAGGACCAGGTAAGTGGTGTGTGTAAGCAGGGAGCCTTGCTTACGTCCATTGTTTCATTAAATGGATTTTTTTTCCTTTGGAGATATATCAAAAGGATAATGAGGAACTAGTGACATTAATAGATTAAAATGGCGAAATCAAATGCAAACCATATTTTCTTTGCCATGTTATTAATTTTGTAGAATATGTTGTATGCTATAAAGGGCATTTATAACAAAACGTAATTGCTATAACAACATTGCGGTCTTCTATGTAACAAGGGAGACTGAAGTTGAAAAATGTTAAATATGTGCAAGTTGACTGGGTCGGAAGTTGCTTTGGTGATGTTGATGTTTGGAATTTCCTGACTGCTGTTAAAATTTCAAATTTTTAAGCTCTATTTTTTCAAAGGGGCTTTATTGTTTCATAATTGGCAGTGGGTGAGTGAAGAATGCTCACTTTGATGAAAACAGCTCTCTCCTTTGAAGAGTAATCCCTATATATTTCATAAAAAAAAATATTTCATTATTTGTGTCTTATGGAACTCAAAAAGAATTCTCTTAACTTGATTTGCAATGTTGGTAGGTAGTAATCTTCTGTTATTGCCAGTAATAAAAGTTGGGCAGGCCAGATGGTGTCTTCAATTACACTTTAACACAGCCTTCTTATAAGCAGCTCTTCAGGTGAAGAAGTTGCTGAGGTGTCAGCAAGACTGATGTAACAGTAGGCCTGTACGCTGTTTGTATCCCCCTAGTAAATTCCTATGGACAGGAAAAACTACCTTTTGGGAATTTTGGTTTGGTTTGGGGTGATTTTTGGGTTTTGTTGTTTGGGTTTTTTCTGGGGGGTGTTTGATGAGTGGCTGGTTCTGGTTTTTTTTTTTTTAATTTTTTAATTTTTACAAACTTTCTCAGCACCACTGTTTGACTATCTTGATCTGCTTACTCACTTACTTCAAATTTCTGTAAGGCCTTTGACTTCACCCAGCCATAACACTCAGCATAACTTGCTGGAGATACAAAATGGCAAATACTGTATGTTTATTTCTAGCAACCTTTGTAATAAACCAGAACGAAAAGTAGCACTGCCTGATAGCATTGTTAAGAGCTGGAGCTCTGCCTTGTGCTAGTTGTTATGAAGCCAGAAAGTTGAGATGTGGACAGTGGAAAGGTGATCCTGGAGGATCATCTGCGTGTGAAGTGGGACATGAGCTAACAGATGAGAAGTGAGGGAGGAGGGGGAGCGTTGAAGTGAGAAGATATCCTCGCCTCCTTCCACTGACTGAACTGAAAGTAGTCTGGGCCAGTGTCCAGCAGAACATTCCTCGCTGCAAAATTTTCTTGCCAGGATAACTCCAGTGGAGGTATCAGAAAATGTAGTGCTTCTTGAGGTAAGGAAGGAAGGAGGGAAGAAAATTTAAAAAAAAAACCAAAAAACAACAAAACCGTGCGGTTGCAGTAGCTTTCTGTGTTCTTTTTCTCATTTTGTTTTCATTAAGTCAGTTGTGTCTAAGGAGATACTGAGTGGGTGGGAATTTGTGGTATCCCACAGTAATATGAATGCTTTGACCATTATAAAGATTGTCTGGGATTTTTCATCTGTGTTCTGCTGGTTAACTCTGCTTCTTGATATTCTTTTTTTCCAGGTGAAGCAAAAAAAGCTGGAATTAAAAAGAAATGTTTCTAAATAGTTTGAAGCAACCTAATGTTTTGCGTTTCTATGTCCTTGATTTTGGAACTAGGTGATGGTGAGGGTCACAGTGGCAAGAAAATCTAAAGTTAGCCAAACATACTGACCAGATGCCATTGTTTCTGTGTGGTCTAGAATAGGAAGGAGCCAGGAATAGTACCTGAGGGCTAAGGTGCCTCTCTTGCAGGTATATTTGATTGCAAGGAAGAAAAAGTTGGATGATGTACTGAAAGGAGGAATCATGCCAAAAGCAGGAGGTACACTCTTCCCCATTTTTGAGTGGCTGTGTTATTTCAGTTGCTTATGTTGGCCCTGTACAGGAATGTACCTATTTGGGTACATAATGGGGAAAATGCAAGGATTTTATATCAGTGGAATGAGGATTCTTGAAATTCTTAATATCTGACAAATGCTAAACAATTTGAACTCAGAAGTGAATTATTCTAGACCTGTAAAATTTCTAAAATTTTGTTGTGTTTGTCATCTAAGGCATGTTGTGCTATTGTCTGCCAGATTTACTGCTTCTCCATGACGGATAAGGAGATGTAGTAGTCTCTCTCCAGTTTCTTCAAGTTTCTTCAAAAGAACTTGAAATTTTGGGGTGCGTGGCTTGAGTTGAAACAGGTGAGACATTGGGGTCCATACATCCCAAAGAAAGGGGGGTGACATTGGGCAAAAGCAAGAATCTAGTTAGGGATAGGTGGAAGGCACAGAGGAGTTTCTTGGGCTACTTTAGTTCCCTCATAGCAAGAACCATCCTACTGGATGGTTAAAGTATTACCCAGGGGAGCCATATGTCCCAAGATTGGGGGAAAAAAAAAAAGATTGATGGCTTAAACCAGGATGCTGAACTTCTGTCTGGATATGGCTGATCTCTTTTGGAAATACTTAGGTTGAAAGTAACAGCTTCTTGGCTCTTCACAGCCACAAGAAAGCGTTTATCTTGATTAAAGAATATTTGCAGGTATTTCCTCTTGCCCAGGATGCCTGAGAGTGTAATCCACAACTGTTGCTTTTTAATACAAAAGGAGAAAATTTGTCAGTGTTGTGCAGCCATTTTTCAAGTTCTACTAGAAGACTCACAGACACAGACTTTTTTAAATGTCACTATAATTTTTTCATATGTGGGTTACAAATCACCGTGTTAAATAAATTAAACTACTCATTCAAGCTGAAAAGCCTTTAAAATCTTATAAAGTAGCAGAAGAGTTGGGTTTGATATATTTAGATTCTAACCTGAGCTAAAATCAGTAGTCTTCACTAAAAGTATTGTTATTCCTGTTTAAAACTAATCTTAAAACTTAGCCAACACATAACTGAAGAATACAGTTTCATATAAATTAAATTTAAATAAATTAAACTAATTGGAAGCAGCATGAAAACTCTTGATACAAAGATAATTGTAGTGACTGTGATGGTGGAGTGAATTTGCCTTAGGGTGTGTTTGATATTTCAAAAAAAAAAAAAAAAAAGAAAAACACCTTGAACTGCTGTTTCCTTTTACAAACTTCTTTCCACTCAAAACCAAAACTAACCTAGTAGAAAAACATCTGTTTTCTTATTAACGGATTAAATTGCTTAAAAGTGCTCCTTATTTTACTGTGCATCTGCATCGTCACTGTTCAAGGCTTGTAGACGGTGCTGGATGCAACCATGATGGTGTTTGGGCAAGGTCAGCTCTATATCCTGTGCTGTTATGGGTCATGGATGTATGTGATACTGGCTCCTGCTAAAGGAAAAACCATTGCCACTATTCCTTGGGTAAATTCTTTGTGGGCTCTAATTTGGTTAAACTTGGTCAGTATGACCTCGTGGTGGTGGCAAGAGTTGGGCAGTCAGGGAGGATGAGAGCAAGTGGCTGGAGAGAGCAGCAGTGCCAGCCTACAAGTGTCAGAAATGTTCATGGAGACGTGGTGTGAGACACTTTGCTTTCAGCATCATCCATGTGGCCTGAGAAAGCTTTTCTTGCCCACTCAAGGACACTGTTTTTTCAAAAAGAAGGGCTGAATATACGGGAGGTTTGTGTAGCCAGAGATGCAAGAAAGTAACAACATCACAAAAGTGGGCTTATTTGGGAGCATGCACTATCATTGCGTGTGTCAGGATTCCTTACCTTTTTATTCTGAGAGAAACTTGTGAATCCCAAACAGCAAGAAACTGATTCCTGCTTTCTAGTTCCTCTAATTTAAGTAATTTATTTCAAAGATTCTTACTCAGACACTCATGTCTTATTTATTTGCTGCCTTTTTTTTTCCCTCCTAGTCCAGCTGCTGTCAATGTCCTGTTACACGAACAACACAGCTTTTGTTTGTGGGAAAACAGAAGAGGTTTGTATTTGCTGGTTCTATGTCTAGTGGTTCTTGAAGCATTGCTTACACTGGGAAGCTTCTGCCTCATCAGCACAGTGACTTCTGAAGACATGCAAACAGTGCATTTGCTGCAGCACTGAAGTTAGGTGCAGAGACCTAAGTGGCCCTGTAGCACAGATAAAGAAGACTGCAAGTCTGAGAGTGCTGAGAGAAGGCACTGTAGGAAAAGAAGGTGCAAGTGATAACAGCTAATGAAGAGCTGGGTGAAAGGAGGCTCCACTACTCACACCTATACGGAAAGCATTTCACAGCATTCCCCTTTGCTGTGAAAGAAAAAGCATTTTCTTTGTTTTTGCCCAATCTTCAATGCTTCCTTCCAATCCTGCGCATCATCACAATAGCTGCAAACAGGTACTTGCATATAACATATGGGAAATTCCTTGTCTGTAGAATCAAAGCAGAAAGAGCAAAGTGGAATAAAGCCTCTCTCACCTTCCTTTCATGTGCCTAGTTCGAACCAGTTGCTTCATGACCCTTACAAAAAAGACTTCAGACAGAACATTTACATTCTGTTAATGTCTAGCTATCTGTCTTCTACAGAACAATTACACATAAAATGATTAATATTTAAACCGTGGCTTACATTTTCTGCAGGCAAGTTTGTGCTTAAGAGAAGTGTATAGTTGAATGGCACAGAATTGGAAAAACATCCGAAAAGTCCTGAACAGTTCTGTTGTTCTTGAAATCTTTTGTGTCTTTCTAACTTTGTTCATTCAACAGCTGTTTTTAATGGGAGATCCTGCTAAGCTTTATGTGTACTGTATTTTTAGAAACTCAGCAATTATAGATGTAACAGTGCTGAGTTATTAAAAAATACAAACTTGTGGAACATGGAGTATGATTCAGAATAATTGTTAAGTGCCTGCATTTTCTTTTTCTGTGTATTTAACAGATTTATCTTTCAAATATCTTCCAGTAGGCAGTATTCCTTTAAAAGCTTGAGTTTTTCCTAGCATTCTTTGTGGTAGTTCATCAGACACTTCTGTCATATGCACTGACAAGGGCGTCCATTATGCTGAATTTTAATGCATTTTCTTTTCCTGTGCAGGCCGGTTCCAACTGCTCTTCAGCTTCTAATAATGCACTTTTAAAGTGAGCACATTCTCATTCAGGCTAAGGAGTTGTCTTCTAGTGATCCACACACAGTGTCTTCATGTTCTGATGTTACAAAATGAATTTTATGGCCCCTTTGTGGCAGGTTCAGGGTATCAGGTAAATTACTTACTTCTTTTGGGCCCACTGCTGTGCAAGAAGGTAATCTTTTTTATAAGTTTTTACATTTGAGCTCATTTCCATTAAACTTAGTAGCAAGAATTGAGTTCCTGACAAGTCCCTCTCCATGCTGCAAAACAGCTGAGTAAAAAGATGATCCATTTATTCATTTTCTGCTGTGTTACTGATACCATCATGTGCTGACATTTCCTAATCCTGCAAAACTCAACTTGGATTCATATTTGAGGGTGAACATCATCGTATGACTCCTCGATGCACAGGCTCTGTGAGCAGAGTGGTCGTGTTGTGGGGTGATCCATCCTTAGGGGTACATGATTATACAGTCCAGAAGCAGAGGTGCTGGGTTGCCCATCACAGGGGGCTGGCAGCCTCTTGGAAAGTGACCCAGGCACCTGGGAGGCTCCAGCTGCTTGCCAAAGCTTCCCAGCTGTGATGGCTGGTGCACAGAGTGGGGTGCTGGTGTGACACCCAGTGATCTCATTTGGGTCATCACCTCCCTCCGTTATGGCAGCAGGTGATGTTTGCTGTTCTGGAGCTGGAATGGTCTTTTCAGCCACTTCAAGAAGCGCATCTGCTTGGAACTTGTCTGGGGGTAGAAAGAACATCGAGACTGTGAGCAGAAATATAAGCACTGAAAGCAATAGCTTGTGAGAGCTCCAGCTTTTACATAGTATGCTGTTTACACAGTCTCCGGTGAAGAATAAAAATGTAACACAAGAACAACCTCCCTCTCTTGTTATTCCAGGTTGGTGTCTCTGGGGAGGATACCAAAGAAGATGCAGGCAAGCTGAAAACTTCAGAAAAGTGAGCAATGAGTCCTTCTGAAAGCTGAAAAGAAGCCCCCTTATAGGGTCATGAAACTCAGACAAGTCTTCGTGTCTGTACTGCTGTTTGGAGTAGCTGGTCTACTCCTCTTCATGTATCTGCAAGCTTGGATTGAAGAACAACATACAGGTACACTAAGTTGTCTCTCTCTTTTTTTTTTTTTTAATTGTAATTGAATTTATTATTTTAGGATGACCGTAAAATCTGTTAAAGACAGTTGTGAGTGGAGTCCCCCCTTTTGGCAATAGAAGGGCATTGAAAATAGTCTTGTTTTAATTGCTACACTTCATTAAGAAATTTCTTCAGTCACATGAAAAGATGCCTCCAGCTACCTAATCATATTGTATCAGCTTCATTTGCAAAAGCAAGTGTTGCAAAAGCATTCTGCACATCCAGTTTAGAAATAATGCTCTATGATGATCTGTTGTGGGTTTTGTACATCACATTTTGTGTGATAGAGCAATTTTTGGAAAATTACTGCTGTGTTTTATAGACAAAAGTGGTCTTCTAAACAACAGTGCTTGTGGAATCATCCTTTCCCTTTCTTTTTGTTGTTGCTTGTTTGAGACTGGGCTTACAAGATCTTTGTATATATAGCATCACAGTCATATTGCAACTTTGGGTAAATCTACCTGAGCATCGGCTCAGGATTATACTTCTGAATGATATTTCTGTTGTTCCCCATTTATGATATTTTGGTTTGCACCCCAGCTTGATCTAGATTCTTTTATGGATGAAACTAAGCCAGGATATTTACCTCAACCCCTACTTCATGGGACCAGTCTAGAGTTAGTCTGAAATAACCTTCCACAAAATGTGTAAGGGGTAGATGTCAGTAAGGTCCTTAACTCCCACGGTTTTGCTCTGCAGGTCCACTTGTGTTATATCACCTTATTGAGGGCATACCCTTAATTTTACTTGTATACTTGTACTGGGGAGTTAGGGTTTTGTTTCCAAGGTTTGGTTTTGGTTGGGTTTTTTTGGTGGTTTTGGAGGGTTTTTTTGGTTGGTTGGTTGGTTTATTTGCTTGGGGGTTTTTTGTCAGTGGATTTTTGTTTGTTTCCAACTTTTGAAGTCTTGACTTTTAGATCCTCTTGTCTCTATCACTCAGCTTCCATTTCCTCTGTAAAACTCTTACTTTATAGTATGTTGATACCATTATGAAGAAATACATCTGTAAAACCACATTAGTCTCTGGCTTTATTGATCTGTGCTGTTATTCCATATGAGCTGCTAGGCTCCAGCATGTTTTAGAGAGCAGTGTTGAGGGGGAAATCTAGTGCATCATTCCTGCAATTGTTTGACAATGACCTTGAGGTTTTTTTCAGTTAAGTGCAATGATCACAACGTGAATTTTGGCTTGTTAATTCTTCTGGGCTGTCCCAAGGTATTCACAAGCTTGTATTAACAAAACTGTTCTAAGAGGTAATACAGGCTCCCTTTGGAAATGTTCCCTTGTAATCCGTTGTTGACAGAAGGGTGCTGGCAGGAACTGAGCATGCAGCAGGAGAGGGGGCTTCCTTGAAAATCTCTACTGTTGTCAGGAATGTTAAGGGCAGATATCCTTGCTTTCAAGGTAGTTCAGGAATGTAGATGATGACTGTAGATTATTGATTTATTTACTTGCTGACATTCTTCACATTCCTTGCATCTTTTCTTGTGCTGTAATTAACCTTTCTTTCCTTGCAGTGCTCCTCGTTGCTGTTTCTCACTGCAGGTCTTTTGACTCCTTTTTTTTGTATGTATCTCTCTACTATTAAAAAAAACCAGGAAAAATAAAATAAAGGTTGAATTAGGACATACTCTGTTCTTTTGGCCAACCAGATGCTTTCTTTGGGGTTTTCTTTGATATATTGCTATAATCTTCTTCAGAAGAGAGGCTTCTCCTTGCACACATAAGTCATTTCCATGTGGAAACATTTCTCTAATAAAATGCAAGCTATCAGAGAATAACAGAATGGTTAGTGAGCTTAAAGTGTGACTGCAGTTTTGAGTTTTATCTCACTGGACTGCTGTTTTGACAGCACTTCAGCAAGATCCAAAAAAAAGAATTTTGGCATTCTCTACAGTAGCAGTAGAGAATGTACATGGTCATGCACGTTGGCAAGAACATGGCAAAAACTCATTCTTTGGTGTCTGCTCTTGCTTCTTCTTCCAATTTAACATTTAGAGAGCCATTCTTTTTTATTTCAAACACCTGTATCTCCCCTAAACCTTCTGCAGCTCAATTCTCTAATGCCCCCCTCCTGTATGCTGCTTAAGAGTCGACATGAAATAAAACATATTTGCATATTCAGGATATACATTAGTTTAGTTATGGGCATTTTGCAATTTTTTTCCCTCTTCTGCTCTGTTTTTCATATTGTCATGTGTTGTGCACTGTGGCTATTTTGGGGATGAGCAGTATCTGGAGAATCCTAAACTCACAAGTATCTTTGCAAGGATTTTATGTGTTCCTTTAATCTTCTCACTAGTTGCACAGCTGTAAGACAGCTAGTTTTAATCTGCAAGTGGCTGAGCATGTGATGTGATGTTCTATTCGGAAATGGAAAGGGGGCCTCGCGCTTCTCAATTGCCGTGCTACGAGCCTGTAGAGACAAGTGTTTGTTGTAGGCAGAACTATTTTTATCTTCCACGGTGCCCTGCTCAAGACCTACAGCATTCATGTTTGCATTTGGTTGCTGAAGGATAGAAAGTTGGGTGTGTTTGAGTTTAGGAAAGTGTCTTGTTTTGCACCTGTGAAATGCTTCTCCTTGCCACCCCATTCCTCTGGATATCTGGAGCCTTTATAAATCACAATCTCTAGAAAAGATAGTGAATTTTACTGTCGTTGTTTGTACTTCTCAGGGTCTCCTAACTGTGGTGTGAATTATTCCCAATCAGATGTAGATGTCTTGGGGGAACTGGAAAATTATATGGTAGTTTTCAATTTCCTTGTTCTTGTTTGTCCTACTGTATTAAAGTTGGACTATTTTCTTTCACACTCACCATTCTTATTGCCACTTTTTCTAGCTATTCATAATTTTTCACACTAGATCCAATGTCAGTTTCTATTCATAGTTTGCTTTCTCTCTTTTTGGGTCTCTTATTTCTACTTGCTGTTCACATCTCTGAGATCTCAGCTGTGATTTGATTCCCCTGTTTGTCTTATTTTGCTCTGGACTGATTTTATCTAAGCATGTTTTTGTCTGATTTACTTTTACAAACTTTCCTCATTACTGAAATATATCCAGCCTAGGAACACCTCTAATTTTTCTTCCTGTCCATCTACTCCAGATGCACCTGCAGGCTCAGCAGCTGGATGCACCTCTCAGCACAGCCATGTCTTCTGCTCCCTCCCACTGTGCTTGGACTCTTCAGATTATTTCTAGTCATATTTGTCATGCCTATGCCTTAAAAAAGGGAAAATCTTTCATCCAGAGATGTCTAAGAAACAGCTGCTAGCTATGTGGTGGTCCTCTCTGATGGCTTTTCAGAGACATTAGCAGACTGAGAGAACAGGGGAGTTTCTTGGTTCGGCTCTGTGCATGGAGTGTATAAAGACAGGATGATATATCTTTACTTCTGCTGGGTATCTTCAGTTCACCTCAGTGGAGTAATTGGGAACAAACTTGTCAATAGTCCAGTGTGAGCATCAATATATCCAGACTTCTTCTGGATGAAAATTTAATTGACAACATTGACAATGCAATGTGTATGGAGCACTTCATGTTCTCCATATATAACTACATCCACTTGTATATAAATTCACATACGTGAATGAAGCTTGATGTGAATTCAGCTGGATCCTACAGCTCTACTTGACAGTTCTCCATACGGTCTTGCATTATGCAGTGCAAGCATCAAATATGGTGGCACTGATTAAGAAGCAATTACTATTTATTACATGCTTAGAAATTTCCAGCACTGTTAATCTTATTCAGGGGAAGCAAACTGCTGGGTCCTCCAGGGTTGATGTTGAGTTCTATGCCATGAATCACCTGAATTAAGGAGTTGTGGGGTACAAAGGACACTTGTGATTTAATCCTGCAGTATTAGATATATGAATTGGGGTTTTAAGATGGGGATTCTAATTTTGTACTTTAAAACTCTTTCTTTTTAAGGGGACTGATGTGATTTAGCGTGACTGATTACTATGAAATAATCTGAGAAAATATTTGAGATTAGAACTGTATGCTGGATTTGTCATTTGGGGTTTTGCCATGTGTTGGTTTTTTTCCCTTCTCTCAAAGCCTGTGTAATTCTTTTTTTGTGAAGTGTGCCTAGTAAATCCATGATTTTGAAGGACTACTTTAGAATAGTGCAGTCTTACCACTAATTGAGGGCTGCACTGCCCTCCCATAGATTTCTGGTTCCCAAGGCTGAAAAAGTCTGCATCTTCTCTTTCCCAGCAGTTTTGTATCTCACCTTAAGGATCCTGAGATTCTTCTGTATGCTTCCTCCTCACTTTGCAGGGTATCAGTTTTGCAGCATCAGTGGTTGCCCAGGCATCCTTCTGCAGTCCATGTGCTTTCCAGCAATTTTGTGCATCTGCCTCCTGAGGAGCTCCATGACACAGACCTTATACCCGTTTGTCAGGCCACAGGTCTTCCCTTTGTAAAGAAACAAAACAAAAATTCAGATAAAAATAACATTTAAAAAAAATTTTGAAATTCCATGAGCTTTCATGCAATTCTTAGCACAAGCTTTCACAATTTAGTCTGCTATTGCTGTAGCCATCCAGGCTGTATCCATACTACATATTCCTTGGCATAAACACATGGGGTTTTTCCCCCATCTTGCCAGATTTGGTAATCCAAGAGGGTCTTTTGTGTCCTTTAGTAATCTGGTGAGATATTTTGAGTCCATGGAGTGCCTTTCTTCCTTATCTTGACACTCTAAGTAGCAATTGGATGTGTGCATTCACATAAAAATATTTACTCTTTTTTGGTTTTGTGGCTTGATTTTTTTTTTAGACTTTGTCTAAAGTGAAGAAACATTGATGTGGCTTAAAGAACTGTTCATATACAACGAATTGCAAAGGCAACTGTTTCATGGAAGTCATAGTTTTTCTAGACAATCTTCAGAAAATACCTTAAAGTAATATATTTGTAGAAAACAGATTTGTAAATAAAGGAGAAAAGAACACTGCTCAATAATGGTTATTAATTAAGAATAATTTAATTCTTCTAGTAACATTGAAATATTTCTGTTGTCAAAGTCCTGGGTAGTTTATGGGAGTCTTCCTAAGTCTGTCAGAGAACATCACTGGTGTGGCAAACAAATCTTCCCGGTTTACAATGCCCAGCTACTAATGAGGCTGTTCTAATGAGTCTAGGTCTATTTAGGCTTTACCCTTCTGGTTGGAATATGCTGTGTTTTTTGTGTAAAATGTTTCTCTTTTTTTGTTTTTTTTTTTTTATTAAAGTCTCCCCCATTATTGGATTGAAGCACAAAAGAAAGAGGATTCAGTAGGATCAGTAAATGCTGCTTGGTGAACAATTACAGAGGTACTGAAATCCCAGAAATGCTACAAAATTCTATTAGGTGAATTTCTCCATATAATATAGAATGGGTTTGCTTCGCCTCCCCCAGCTTCCAGTAGATGGAAGCTGTAGGGAGAGAACAATTGCCTTTGCAGGAAAAAAGCTATTAAGAGGCAGGTGGAAATTGATATTTTCACAAACCATAATGGTCTAAAAACACAAGTAAAAGTTAAATATAAGAGAAGATGGTTTTCTGAGCTACTGCTTGTAGAGTCTCACCTTGTCTTCAGCAGTTGCAAACCCCAGAAGCTTTAAGAAAAACATATTAAAATTTCATATTTTATAACACTTAAGGCTGTATTTATCTGTTCCTGAGGATACTCTTCCCAGGTCTGGCTGTTTAGCAGCCATTTCATTCATTTTTTCATACATTCATTTTCATCTTGCATTTCATTCATTTCACTTTTATCATTCCTATAGCTAAATCACATTTAATTTTAGAAATCCTTCCGGTTTAGAAGAAATTGCAGCTTCCATATTCTGGTGGTATAAAACATCAAGTTCAGCCTTTAACTAACCTTGTCAACTACACCACAGCATTAAGTGCCATGTCCAGTCTTTCTTGAACACCTCCAATATTATGACTTTACCACCCCCTTGAGCAGTCAGTTCCAATTCTAAAATATCCTTTCCATGAAGAAACTCTTCCTGATGTCCAACCTGAACCTCCCCTGGTACAACTTGAGGTCATGTCCTCTAATTTGTCACTGGTTACCTGGGAGAAGAAATCAATCCCCAGCTGGCTACACCCTCCTTTCAGGGAGTTGTGGAGAGTGATAAAGTCCCACCTGAGCCTCCTTTTCTCCAGGCTAAACAACCCCAGCTCCCTCAGCTGCTCCTCATATGACTTACTCTCTAGAAACAATGATGAAAAGGTGAATGTTTTTCCACTTTCCTTACGTGCACTGCACAGTTTCAGAAGAGCAAGTGGTTGGAGTATATTTAAGGCTGCTTACCTCCGTGTCTGATGCTGAACTGCTTTGATATGTCGCTTGATTGTAAACAGTCCTGTTAAAACGTGTGATGTGGTCTCTGCAAAATTCCAAGGGAAACCTTTGGTTTCTTACTGGAATTAAATTGGAAATCCTGGTGTTTGTTTTAAGTGCATATACATACATATAGGTATGCATATATATTTATTTAAAGAACCCTCTTTATTTTCCTTCTTTTTGTGGGAGTAGAGACTGCTGGAAGGAGAAATATTTTAGATGGAAACCTATCTTCTTACCACAGTCAGCTATTAGGATACATGGGGATGAGTTTACATGAAAGAATTTTTTTGGTATTCATGCTCTAGAGCCTTAATTTCTGTCTTTATCTTCCATTTCACTTATTTGGTCTTACTGTAAACAGGTTATTGCTATTAATTTGGGATATTTCTGGATCATCTTGCAACGTGTGTGAAAAAAGCATTTAAAGATCAGGAGGCTGACGGGTTGCAAGTAATGGGAGCCATTTCAGTGTACAAGGGGTTAATGTCTGACAGATGATGGGTATGATTTAGCTAGAAAAAAATGTGATTTGTGTCAAGGAGCAAAAGGTTCAAGGAAAAAGAGAAGTGCCTTTAACTTTTTTTTTTTTTAATGTGAAATAACCTGGTTTTATTTTTGGTTCTTTTTTATTTTTAAAGGCAATCATTATTTCACAGCTGCATGAATATTGGCTAGGCTTTCAAGTTTGGGTCCCTACTTCTTCAGACGAGTGTCTCACTTTTTGTATTTTTTTAAATTTGTATCAATAGCATATTCAAAGAAAAAGAATGTTTCTACATTCTACAGTATTCCTGTGCAAGACATTTCCTGTCTGTCAGTTTGAAACTGGGAAGATTCATGACACATCAGCACATAGTGTTTTTCTTCACAGCTCCTCCAACCTTGAGCCTTGTGGCTATGTATGTGGGAGTGAATGTTCCTGTCTTCAGCCACCAAGAAGAGAGAGCTAGCTGGGTTCTCTCAAATGCTGTGTTTAAACAACAACAAAATCTAAAATAAACAAACAAGCAAGCCCCTTCCAACACTCCCAGATTTGCTCATTTGTATCAAAAGTCAGGGTCAATAATCAAATCAGCTTAAAGATTCTGCTCTTTGTAAAACAGTAAATATTCATTACTCAAGAAAACTGAAAAATATGCTGTATTTCAAGCATTGCCCTGTATAGAGATGAAACCGTTCCCAGGCATGTATGAGCCTCACTTGATGTGAAGTGATGGGGAATAGAATACCACACACATCCATTTGCTTTGGATTTTGATTGGTTTGAGCTTGATTTAGTGATGATGTGCAGCAGGCATCCTTTACTGCCTGGAAAGCCATATTTGGCAGTGAGTGCAACGTAGAAAATATTGCCTACAGTGATTCTTTAGGAACTCTCACTCCTTCCAGTCCCACTCATATCCACCAAAAATGATTGTTTCCTTATCATTTGAGAGTCTCCCCATGGTAACAACATCCAAGACTGTCACTGACCTCTATTAAACCTGTGTGAAATCTGTGTGCTACAAGTACAAGTTGTTCCTCACAGCTTTGTTGTTTCAAATGATTTTGTTTATATTGACCACTCAGCTTTGTGTCACACGATCCTGCCAGGAATTCACAGCACATAGCTCCATCAAAAGCAGGCTGAGTAGGCACAGATTTTGTCTCTTGGCACCATCTACAAGGGACAATGACATGAGTTGTCAAAATATGTGAGGAATGATAGACACCTTTCTTTTTTTTTTTTTTTTTTTTGGAAATGGTAATAAAAATTTTTCTGTGGC